>JAVSCE010006720.1:0-320087 GCA_032199065.1 Smutsia gigantea
AGACCATGTGGCCATGGGGCCTGTTGTCTGCATTTAGTGAAATGGTCTCCTTCCAAGAAGAGATCAAAGGGAGGTAACCTTTATTTACACAGAAATTATGTGCCAGGAACAATTCTCAGTTCTTTAGAGGTATTAACTCATTTACCCTTTTAACAAGCCTATGCGTTGGGTACTACAATAATCCTACTTCAAAAAATTAGTTGTATATAACTGCTGAACCACTATGTCATACACCTGAAACCAATGGAACATTGTATATCAACTATATTTCAACATTAAAAAAAAATCAGGATGCTGAGGCACACACAAAAAAAGTATGTCACGCACAATTATTGAAATTGGAAAAAGAAGAACAAATGAGGCCCAAAGTCACCAGAAGGAGGGACATAATAAAGATTAGAGAATTAATAAAATTGGGAAGAATAAAACAATAGAAAAAAATCAATGAAACCAAGAGCTGGTTCTTTGAAAAAATAAACATAATAGATAAACCCCTAGCCAGACTCATTAAGAGAAAAAGAGAATCTACACACATAAACAGAATCAGAAATGAGAAAAGAAAAATCACAATGGACCCCACAGAAATACAAAGAATTATAAGAGAATACTATGAAAATCTATATGCTAACAAGCTGGAAAACCTAGAAGAAATGGACAACTTCTTGGAAAAATACAACCTTCCAAGACTGACCAAGCAAGAAACAGAAACCTAAACAGACCAATTACCAGCAACGACATTGATTCAGTAATCAAAAAACTGCCTAAGAATAAAACCCCTGGGCCAGACAGATTCACCTCTGAATTTTACCAAACATATAGAGAAGAAATAATACCCATTCTCCTTAGAGTTTTCCAAAAAATAGAAGAGGAGGAAATACTTCCAAACTCATTCTATGAAGCCAGCATCACTCTAATACCAAAACCGGGCAAAGACCTCACCAAAGAAGAAAATTACAGACCAATATCCCTGATGAACATAGATGCAAAAATACTCAACAAAATATTAGCAAACCGAATCCAAAAATACATCAAGAGGATCATACACCATGATCAAGTGGGATTCATCCTAGGGATGCAAGGATGGTACAACATTCGAAAATCCATCAACATCATCCACCACATCAATAAAAAGAAGAACAAAAACCACATGATCATCTCCATAGATGCTGAAAAAGCATTTGACAAAATTCAGCATCCATTCATGATTAAAACTCTCAACAAAATGGGTATAGAGGGCAAGTACCTCAACATAATAAAGGCCATATATGACAAACCCACAGCCAACATCATACTTAACAACGAGAAGCTGAAAGCTTTTCTTCTAAGATCAGGAACAAGACAGGGATGCCCACTCTCTCCACTGTTATTCAACATACTACTGGAAGTCCTAGCCATGGCAATCAGACAAAACAAAGAAATACAAGGCATCCAGATTGGTAAAGAAGAAGTCAAATTGTCACTATTTGCAGATGTCATGATATTGTACATAAAAAAACTCTAAAGACTCCATTCCAAAACTACTAGAACTAATATCTGAATTCAGCAAACTTGCAGCATACAAAATCAACACACAGAAATCTGTTGCTTTCCTATACACCAATGATGAACTAACAGGAAGAGAAATCAGAAAAACAATTCCATTCACAATTGCATCAAAAAGAACAAAATACCTAGGAATAAACCTAATGAAGGAAGTGAAAGACCTATACCCTGAAAACTACAAGACACTCCTATGAGAAATTAAAGAGGACACTAACAAATGGAAATACATCCCATGCTCTTGGCTAGAAAGAATAAATATTGTCAAAATGGCTATACTACCTAAAGCAATCTACAGATTCAATGCAATCCCTATCAAAATACCAACAGCTTTCTTCAATGAACTGGAACAAATAATTCTAAAATTCATATGGAACCACAAAAGACCCCGAATAGCCAAATCAATCCTGAGAAGGAGGAATAAAACAGGGGAATTACACTCCCTGACTTCAAGCTCTACTACAAAGCCACAGTAATCAAGACAATTTGGTATTGGCACAAAAACAGACCCACAGACCAGTGGAACAGAATAGAAAATCCAAACATTAACCCAAACATATACAGTCAATTAATATTTGATAAAAGTGCCTTGTATATACAATGGGGAGATGACAACCTCTTCAGCAGCTCGTGTTGGAAAAACTGGACAGCTACATGTAAGAGAATGAAACTGGACTACTGTCTAACCCCATACACAAAAGTCAACTCAAAATGGATCAAAGACCTGAATGTAAGTCATGAAACCATAAAACTCTTAGAAAAAAAACATAGACAAAAATCTCTTGGACATAAACATGAGTGACCTCTTCATGAACATGCTCCCCGGGCAAGGGAAACAAAAGCAAAAATGAACAAGTGGGACTATATCAAGCTGAAAAGCTTCTGTACAGCAAAGGACACCATCAGTAGAACAAAAAGAGATCCTACAGTGTGGGAGAATATATTGATAAATGACATATCCGATAGGGGGTTGACATCCAAAATATATAAAGAACTCACGCACCTCAACAAACAAAAAGCAAATAATCCAATTAAGAAATGGGCAGAGGACATGAATAGACACTTCTCCAAAGAAGAAATTCAGATGGCCAACAGGCACATGAAAAGATGCTCCACGTCGCTAATCATCAGAGAAATGCAGATTAAAACCACAATGAGATATAACCTCACACCAGTGAGGATGGCCAACATCCAAAACACAAACAACAACAAATGTTGGCGAGGATGTGGAGAAAAGGGAACCCTCCTACACTGCTGGTGGGAATGCAAATTAGCTCAACCATTGTGGAAAGCAGTATGGAGGTTCCTCAAAAAACTCAAAATAGAAATACCATTTGACCCAGGAATTCCACTCCTAGGAATTTACCCTAAGAATGCAGCAGCCCAATTTGAAAAAGACAGATGCACCCCTATGTTTATCTCAGCACTATTTACAATAGCCAAGAAATGGAAGCAACCTAAGTGTCCATCAGTAGATGAATGGATAAAGAAGAAGTGGTACATATACACAATGGAATATTATTCAGCCATAAGAAGAAAACAAATCCTACCATTTGCAACAACATGGATGGAGCTAGAGGGTATTATGCTCAGTGAAATAAGCCAAGCCAAAAAAGACAAGTATCAAATGATTTCACTCATCTGTGGAGTATAAGAGCAAAGAAAAAAACTGAAAGAACAAAACAGCAGCAGACTCACAGAACCCAAGAATGGATTAACAGTTACCAAAGGGAAAGGGACTGGGAGGATGGGTGGGAAGGGTAGGATAAGGGGGGAAAGGGGGCATTATGATTAGCAGATGTAATGTTGGGGGGGCACGGGGAGGGCTGTACAACTCAGAGAAGACAAGTAGTAATTCTATAGCATCTCACTACGCTGATCGACAGTGACTGTAATGGGGTAGGTGCGGGAGACCTGATGAAGTGGGGAGTTTAGTAACCATAATATTGCACATGTAATTGTAGATTAATGATACCAAAAAAAAAGTATGTCATGTGCCCAAGATTATAATAAAAAGCTAATAAATAGCATGGCTGAGCTTCAACTGCAGATGGTCCAGATGGTAGAGTCTGTGCACTTCACTAATCCCCAGGCTGTCTCTCCCTAAAGGTTTGCTGGGACAGAGCCAAGGTTACCAGTCCGAGCCAAGCTAGACACTCACAGGCAGGATGAGATGGAAAAGCCAAACAGGGCAGGAATAAGACGCAACGGGGTGTGGGGAGGTTCGAGGTTGACGGCCTCAAGATGAGCAGACAGAGCTAGGTGCGCAAAGCTGAAGGGCTCATGGCTGCCTTTCGTGCAGTACCTGTGGTCTGCTGTGGTCACACTGGGAGCTGGTCAGGGACCCACCATGGGCAAGGTGCCTTGCTAACAGTCATTTGTGTGTCCCTATCCCCCACGAGAGAAGAGCGTCCAGAGACGAGCAATCACGTGTCCCTCACCAGGTGGCCCCTGTAATGTCTGACAAAGCACCTTTATTCAGTCAACCAGTGTGTATCGAGTACCTGTTTGCATTAGGGACACTGTAGGGCTTAGGGGCATTTCATGACTCCTTGCCTTGGAGTTGCCCCGGTGCCTTTCCTCTGATCTGATCTGTAAATTGTATTTCTACAAGGCATCTGATGGCCAAGCGTTTTCTCCCCAGTCTTTGCAGAGGCTGTACAAATCACCTAAAACCTGCAGGGCTGTCTGGAAATGAATTAGGGCTGAGACTTAAAGAAACGGCTCTGGGGAGTTTTAATCAGAACTGCAAATGTATCACACAGATTCCTTGGCATGTGGCAAATCAAACCTGATCTTAATAAAATTGCCACACTTATCTCAATTACAAGTGTTGTGCCTTACCCTTCTCTGTATTCCCTCTGGTGTCCTCACAGACTCTAAATACAGTAAGTGAGCTCTCTGTGCTAGGTGATAAGAAATGCCAGGGAAAATTTCATATCTAAACATTTTCTCTTTTTGTCTTTGAAGTTTAAAGTTGTTCTCCTGGGGGGAATGTTGGCCATTACAAGACAGAAGATCTTGGGTTATTTGTCACAAGTCTCCAACTCTAGAATTTAATAATAGCAGGGGGGAAAGAAGTTCGAGATAAATGCCTCTATTTTAAAAATTTACACAATGTTCATTTCTTTCAATATTGAACACCAACCTAGAAACTCAATGTTTTACTTCCATTTGGAATAAAAAAGAGGTTTTTTTTTATTGCCATTTCCCCTAAATCATGTAATTATAGGGATTTTGAAATTGTTATAACTACTCTCTGACCTTCAGGCAGAACTACGTTTAAGAATGTCCCTGAGCAGCTGAGAATTTGTCCTGTTTTTAGATATCTTTCGAGCAGATTGCACAACTGCCACCAGTGACCTGCTGTAGTTTCATAGTTCGAGTCGTATTTCTAATCTGATCTCTCTGACATTTCTTTCTCTTCCTCTCTTCTGTGGAGCTGGAGAATGACCGGGTAATTTGGGGTAATTACTTTGCAAAGTTATTTCTCTTCCTCAAGAAGGGACATAAAAAAATTTAGGAAGTAGAGCTTCTGAATTGTACACCCTTGCCTGTGGGACCTTCCTGAATATCAAAGATGCTTATATGAATATCGAGAAAAATTACTTGGGCATATGGTGTAACTGAACAAGATATTTGAGATTGAGTCCTGGTGCTAACTAGTTATGTGGCTTTAAAGGAATATAATATAATCTTTTTTTTTTAATTGAAGTACTGTTGACATACAATCTTTTATCAGTTTCAAGTATACAACACAGTGGTTTGACAGTTTACCCATATTATTAAATCCTCCCCACCCCAGTACACCTACTATCTGTCAACATAGGAAGATGTTCCAGAACTATTGACTATATTCTCCATGCTGTGCTACTATCCCTGGGACTAACCTACATATAATATAATCTTTACGAGATTCAGTTTCTCTATGTTTAAAATAGGATCAGAACCCAACAGAGTGGTTTCATTTCGTACATGAAATACTGTATATACATAGAGCATGACTGTTGGTATCCCAGGTATACATTTCTAAATCCCTTTCCATTTCTACTTTGGCCTTACAGAAGAGATTATTCTTTATCTTATATTTAAAATGTCTAAAACCATTCTTTTGGGGTGGGAACATTCTATTTAGCCATAATCCGATATTCCTCAATTATCACAGAAGAATAGGACATGATACTTATGTGCCTATCTTCTTGATGAGGTTGTAAGTTTTCAGGGCAGGGATTCTGCTTTATTACTCTTTATTGCTTCTACTGACTGCCCAATGCACAGAGTAGGCATTGAGCCAATATTTCTGAGATTCAAAAAGTGCCGACTGAATTACTGGTTCCCTAAAAAGAGACTTGTACCATTAATTATTAGTAACTCCTTCCCATTTTCAAGTGTAAGAAAAATGCTTTCCTTCCTGTTCCCCACACCATAAAGGTCCTTAATATTGAGTAATAGAATATATCCTAAATCCTAGAAACTCTTCTTTGCCCTGAAACTGTATATTCATCCTAAAAGACACAAAAATTGGTGATTACAGATCAGTAGATTAATTATTAGGCAGAGAGGCAAGTAAGATATTTAAAGAGACATTACTAAAAGAAGCAAAGAACATTTAAATGGCAAATATTTTACTCCTGGGACTTGGCTGAAGCATTTGAAAATCTTGGGGCCAGTTATGTGAACTCTGGAGACTGTTGAGAGGGTAGTTAGAGCTATGTGGGTGCTGGAAAAGAATATGCCTTTTCTTTACACAAGCTTCCAGAACTAGTTCTCATGAATGCCTAAAATATTTCATGTGGTGTTTTAAAAAGTCATGTCAGGAGTTGTTTTTTTTTCTCCTTGTTTAAGAGAAGCTATTGTCCTCTTGAGCTTCTTTTCAAACACAATTTGCTTCATGTTGGTGTATGTTGTTGAATATTTGTAGGAACTTCATAAGTTCCTTAGAATTTTTCAGTTTGACTGTATGATTTAAACCTTCTT
The DNA here is from genome assembly GCA_032199065.1 of Smutsia gigantea. Taxonomy (NCBI): domain Eukaryota; kingdom Metazoa; phylum Chordata; class Mammalia; order Pholidota; family Manidae; genus Smutsia; species Smutsia gigantea. The sequence continues at coordinate 6,517 of JAVSCE010006720.1, forward strand.
ATTTAAGATGCTAATTTGCCAAAAGAGATATAAATAAGAAAGTTTTAGTTTTTCCTTTTCTTTTTAGTTGACCTCGTCAAACAAAAGGACTACTTGAGTTCACCTTCCATGGTCTGGAAGAGGAAATAAAAGACTTTCTCTCATAAAGATCCTTAGAATCAGGCATTTTTGCACATTGGACCTAAACAGGCTAATGGTCTAAGTACCTGAGGCCATACTGGAGCCCACTAACTAGATGGTACTTTTTAGGGTGGGCAGAGCCTGTTCATAGCCCTTGGCTTACACAAGACTATCCAGATCCAACTGCAGAAATTTCTGGTCAATTATAGAGACTCTTTGCTATTCCACATGAATGTAACCTTATCATTCCTCACGGTGCAGAACTCCAGGCCCTTGATGGGAAATCCTCTTCCCATCCCTGGTGCAGAGAATAACGACACAGGTAAAGTGTGTGATTTGAATGACAGTTATCATGCAGAGGAAAGACACATTTGGAGAGTTACTCTTCATAGTCAGGGGGACCCTGTGACTGGAGCCTGTCCTCCTGAATCTTCAACCCCTTTTGAAAGTTCTAGATACCCTTCTTACCTTTAGCATAGACCAGGGAAATAAGCCAGAGTTAAGCCATGTGACTGGAAATTAATTTGGAATCTACACCTCACTTTTCACAAGCTGCCCTGTTAAATTTAATGCCTATCCTACCTACTAGGAGAAACTACATAAAATAAGCCTTCTGCCAAAGTATTTACTGTAGCCATTTTCTGATTTTAGGAGCACTTAGCCTAACTATGAATAAGACAGCTCCACAAGCCAGTGAGGTTGCACAGACGCAAGGTAAGATTTTTGAACCAGATTGCGGCATCTGTGAGGTTTTTCTAAAAGCTAAATGCAGACATTTAGGAATACAGTGTAGAAAAATCTACCATAACACTAAAATATTTATTGCCAGTGGACAAGTATTTGTTGGTATGGAAAAAGTCATGTGGCAGGGAGAGGAGAGATCTCTTAGAAAAAATGCAAGTGAGCTGGCCAGCACAAAAATTAGGTTGATGGGTTGATGGTCCTTTACAGCACGGTTTCAAAGAATGCTATCAGGAGAAGGGTAGCTGGCATATGGTACACAGCCTCTGGAAGGCCCCAAGTGACCCCCACCCCACTACCTGGATTTCACCTTTGGGTAGTCCCCTCTTGCACTTGTAGCAAGGTTAGGCTGTGTGATTGATAGCATACAATAGAAAGTGACAATACGTCACTTCTGAGATTAGCTTTTAAAAAGATTTTGGCTTCCATCTTGGGTGATATCCATCATCTATCTGTCTATCATCTATCTACCTATGTATCATCTACCTACCTTTCCATCTATCTCTATATCTCTATGTCTATCTCATGGATCACTTTTCTTGAGGGAATTTATGCCATGAGCAGCCCAGTGGAGAGGCCCGTGTGGTAAGGAATTGAAGCCACCTGCCAATAGTCACAAATGAGCTTGAAAGCAAATCCTTTAGCCCCGGTCAAGTCTTCAGAGATGGGAGCCCTACCACTGTGACTGCAACCTTGTGCAAGAGACAGAGCCGGAACCACCCAGCTAAGTCAGTCCGGATTGCTGACCCTCAGAAACCATGTGAGATAATACTGTTTTCTGCTTTAAGGTGCTGAATTTTGGGGTGATTTGTTATACAATGATAGATTATGAAGGCATGACAGTAAAGAGCCAGGAAGTCCAGGAGGAGGGTAAATAAAGGAGAGACTCAGATCTTACCAATATCCCAGCTCATTCTTAGCACAATTTCTGATATCAGGGGCTCTGATATAGTTAAAGGATAAGATGATGGATGAGGTTGTCCTCATCCAATCTCCCAACAAAGGGGGAGGAAAATGCCTGCTCTGGACAGCAGAAACTCAACTGGAGAAGACCCAGTGGAGTCAGGGTGCAAGCAGAGAGAAACTTTTGGGAATCTGTTCAAGAGTGGAAGGAAGCCCCAGCATGGAGGAGGAATGGGTTGGTGGAGAAACTTAACTTCCTACAAGTCTTCCACTTCAAAGGAGAGAGGAATTACCATTTAAAGCAGGAAGGGCCTCAGCTTGCGTTTCACAGCAAAGTCAGAGATCATTTGGAAAGGTGGGGCCTGCCAGCCAGGCCTTCAGGCTGATCCCTCCAGTGATCTTTCTGCCTCCTGGAAAGAAAGAAGAGCCCAGAAATCCATGAACAGCCTCATATCAGAGAGAAACATACCCAGGGAAGGGGATTTTAAAATCCCAGCTCTAGGAAGTCATGCTCTAATTTTAATTAACCAAAATTTCTCTATGTCAGATTTCCGTATGAGTGAGGTGAACAAAACAGCAAATTGGGTTACATGTCTTGATCTGGGAAATCTAAATAGAAGATTCCATGGAAATAGTGGGAAAAAAAAGTAACCTTAAAAGAAGTTTCCTGACGAGATTAAGCCAGCAGAAGGAAGTATGTGGTGTGCTCTTGGGAACATAATACAACTCTGACAAAATAGGAAGTGACTGAGAGCACGGCTGTGCAAGATTGGGTCCTGAGAGGTCCAGTGGAAACAGGAGTGGGGCTGTGGTAAAAAGACTGTCTCTGAGATCTCAGTGAAAAGACACTAGTTAAGCCAAGTCTCCCACACTGAGAACAGAGGAGCAGAATCTTTCTGAACCCTTCCCTCTTGGACAGGCTGACAAAACATTGGAATCTGAGTTAGAGGAAAGAGGGAAAAGACATTGAAGATTGGGCAATAGAGCAGATTATTCTGCCATTTCCATCTCCAACCAAAGGCTATCCCAGCAAGAGATAAATGAAATTGAGGAATAAGTCACTAAATAATAATATGTAGGCTATTCCAAGAGGGAAAACAAATAATGCAAAAATGTTGGAAAGGGACAAGTGTCCTTCCGGCATCAAAATATGAAGTCTGGATTTATTTTTATTAGAGAAAGTGGCATTATGTTACTGAATTCCTCATCTGTCGGAAAGTCACATTTGCTAACCAATAATTTACTTAGATTTTAGACAAAATAATTGGTTGATTATATTATAGAGCAACATGAATGGCATGGTAAGTGGGAAGGAAATAAGTAGGGTACAAATAGTATGTGCAATATAATTCTTTTGTTTTTTAAAAGCTTATATGCTATATAAAAAGATGCTTGATATCATTTGGAATCAAGTTAATGCAAATTAAAATCACAAGTGAGGTATCACTAAATATCATCTATTAGAATATCTGAAGTTTGATTTTTTTTCAATGTGTCAATACCAGGTGCTGTCAAGAATTAGAGTGACTAAAACTCTCATTCATTGCTGGTGGGACTGCACCCGAAAAAATAGTTTGGTGATTTTACTTCATAAAGATTTTTTTTTAAACTGTGTAATAAAGTTAAGGATATTTTCATACCTTATTTTTTATCTTTAATTTGTAAAGTATAAATTCTACTTCAGAAAGTTAAATACATCATCCTATCTAGTAGTCTTACTCCTAGGTATTTACCCAATGAAAATGAAAAATGTATGCTCCCAAAAAAACTTATCACTTATATTTATAGTGGTTTTCCTTATAATTGCCAAAACCCCTATGTTCTTCAATGGATGAATGAATACACTTAGTATATCCAATGGAATATTGCCTAGCAATATAAAGGACTAAACTACAAATGCATGCAATAACATAGAGAAAGCTCAATGTTAAGAGAGAGAAGGCTAGATACTGTATGATACCATTTATAAGACAATCTTGAAAGGGAAAAATTATAGGTGCAGAAAATAGATCAGTGGTTGGCAGGGTCCGGGGTGGAAGGAGAGATACACATTAAGAAGGCTTAGGAGATTGGTGTAGGTGCTAGAAATGTACTATATCATGACTGCTTAGTATCCTCTTTACTAGTGGCCTGTAATTCACTTTTAAAATGTTTCTTTTCTTTTATTATAATGATTATATATTTTATTTTATAAATGCCAAGGAGTAGAAAGAAAAACTTCAATCTTTTCTTGGTGTACAGCTCTGTAAGTTCTGACAAATGCACACAGTTGTATAACCACTGCCTGGATCTAGTTTTCTAAATACCACTCACCACTAAATAGAAGTAGAAGTCCTTAAAAATTAAAAAAAAATTGATTCCAAAGCTCAGGCAGGGAAAATACAAAGTGAGTCTGGAGTATCTCACTGTACCAGAAAGTTAGGATTTATTCAAAGGATGAAAGAATGATGGGGCTATATGAAAAGGACACAAGAGACAGCAGAAAAGGGCTCCATAACTGACCAAATCTTATTAATTTAAACATCAAAATAAATAATGATAGCAACAGATTGTATGGGTTATAACCCATTGAGTAAAATGAAAATCCATGAGACCATGCTGACATACATACATACACGAAGGCATGCTCTTCCTTACAGTAGAGAACCAACTAATTAAATAATGAAGAAATAAAAGAGTTATTAAAAATCTTCAAAGGATGCTGGAACAAGTGTGTCAAACTTTGACGAAGAACAAGATATTTGCATAACTATAAGTGCAGACACCTAGAGAACACTGCCCTAACCAGTAATCAAACAATATTACCAATGTGATGTGTCTCTTCATAGGACTGATACAAAATGAGGGATATAGCATCGCTTCTGTGGTTTTCCTGAGAAAAATGCACAACTAAGCAAGAAAAAACAATGGAAAGGTACAAACTGAGGGACAGCCTATAAAATAACCTCTATTCCTCAAAAGGAACAAAGTTACATTAAGCACAGAAAGGCTAAGGAACTATTTCAGATTAAAGTAGACAAAGAGACCCAACAACAAAATGCAATGCCTACCTTTGGATTGGATCCTGAAATGGGGGCAAAAATAGCAGTAAAGTATATTATGGGACCATTGATAAAACTTGAACATGGACTATGGATTAGATAATAGCATTGTTTCTTGATAAATGTCCTGATTTGGATAATAGGAAACACAATGAAGTATTTAAGAGGACAGGGGCATGATGTCTCCAATCTACTCTTACATGTTGCAGAAAAATATATATATATGCAGTGTAGCTAGAATGATAAATAAGGCAATATGTAAAACACTGGTGCATCCGAGGTAAGGGTATATGGGAAATCCGTGTAGACTGCAACTTTTACAATTTAAAATTACGTCAGAATATGAAGTTACAAAGAATAATGTTAAGCATGTGCTGGAGTTGATTCTCTAGTCATCTGCTCCCACTGAACAAGCAGAGATGCAACTAGAGTTTTTACAACCGTTACGGGAAGTTGTCAGAGAATTCCCAGGAACTCTGGATGCTTCTCAGATCTGGTGGAATCTTCATTCAGCACGGACGGTATCACGCGGCTGTAGATCCCTATGGAAACTTGGGGAGGCCAACTGCGAACATGCAGGGTTACTGTTTTATTTGTGTATCTTTCTCCAATAACTTTCCACATCCTTGCTATTCCAAAAAAAAAAAAAGAAAGTTAAAGGTGATTTATTGCCTTAGCTTACATACTCTCTACAAACTTAAATCTTCTATTGCACTGTATTTTGCCTGGTCTTCGGTGTGTAGGACAGAAATGAGACCAGAGGAGGTGTGGAAATATTAATCAGCCTAGGAAAGGCTGTAGGAGCATCAAAGTTGTAAATATCTATAAAATATCCTTCCATTCCTGGCTGAGGGCATAAAGGGACAAGTGAGAGCTTTGTGGATTTTTCTTATCCCTGAGTACTGTCATCTGCTCTTCCATACTCTTAAAGCTTTGTACCACCTCCAGCAATGAGGAAAGGTCAGTATCTGAAATAAAGAAAAACAATTTTGCCTAAAATTGACATTAGCATGGTATAATGGGGATAAAGTAGAATTTGGCATCAAAATACCTGGATTCAAGTTTAGCAAACCACTCCATCTCTCCATGTGTCCATTTATTTATCTATGAAAGACCATAGCTTCCCGTTTTTGGAAGTAAGTAGCTGTTATACAACAAATAAGAGAAACAAAAAGCAATAACCATGAAGGAAAAGACTGATAAATTGGACATTCCTAACAATAAGGGAAATATAACTAAACAGAAAAAATGGGAAAGAGCTTCCAACAGGTACTTCATAAGAAAAGACATGCAAATGGCAATAAACACAGGAAAACGTGCTCAATCCCACCTAATGTAAGCAATCAAATTAATGCAATTAAATTGGCAGAGCTGCAAATTAAAGTGAGATACTACTATAGACCTACCAGAAAGGAAAAAATTAAAGACCAGCAATAGCTATATGCTAGTGAAGTAGCCAGAACAATAAAAATATTCGTACAGTGTGTTGATGGGGTTATACATTGGTATATCTGGATGAAAACATTTTAGCATTATCTAGTCAGTGCACGTTTTGTGACTCAGCAGTTCCACTAGCAGGTGCATTTACCCTAACTTTACACACATGCACCCCAGGACACATGTACAAGAAAGTTCATAAAAGCATTATTTGCATTAGCCAAAACCTGGAAACAATCCAAATTTCCATCAACAGTAAATTCATACATAAGTTGTGGGATATTCATTAAATGAAAAACCTTCAATGCAATGAAAATGAATGTACTACAGCTGGAAACAACATCAATAAATCTCAAAAACATTATCTTGAGTGAAAGAAGCCAGGCACAAAAAAATATATAGAATACAATTCTATTTCAATCAAGTTCAACTTAAGTTACAGTGTTTAAGGATACATATATGGGTGGCAAAACTGTATAGAAACCAAAGAAGTGATGGCCATAAAAGTCAGGCCCTAAAGGGGTTCCCCGTGGGGTAGAGAGTTGAGGAAGGCAGGAGGCAATGGTTGGGATCTGACAATAGTTCTTAACTGGGAGGTGGTTACACAGGGATTTATCTTAATTCCTCGAGCTGTACATGCTTTGTGTACTTTATTGTATGTGCATCCGATTTCATAATAAAGGGCTTCATATTATTTTAAAGGACCTAATTCGATCAGCCTTATCTACATCAAATATCTGTTATGAGTAAAATAAGAAATGTAAAGGCATTTTAAACCTCTAAGGTATACCATATGTTTATACTATTATAATTTCTATTAATGACTGGCAAATACCTATAAAGAACAAAAGAGCCATTCTTAACAATGACAATGCTCGAGTAGCATATCCTCTATTGAAAAATCACATTTCTAAGGGCATAATGGCTACCAGCCGAAAGCTCTGTTAAAATAAATTCATCCTGTCTAGACCAGCTCAGCATCAAAAGTGAAAACAGATGACTTAGCTATTTCCTTTTCTTTTTAAATATGACTAGTAATGCTCATTGATATGACTTTGGGGCTAAATATGTAAACATTAAGTCAGAGAACTCAAGGTAAGAATTGAAAACCAAGGAGGAAAATTCTAATTGAAGATCTAGAAGCATAACTTAAATTATTGTTTCTTCTAGCTTGTTGTATATAGCTAATGTTATTTTAAACAATTACAATTTATTATTGATAACATCTATAATAGGATTAATTATAATAAATAGTAACTATGCTGAATTTCAGAAAGTGTTTTATTTAGTATCACTCACTCTGTAAGCTTAGTAAGGATCTTCTCTTCAATTCTCTGTACCATACCATGTCTATAATCTGTTACCTATTATTATTAATAAATTATTAATAGATTACTTTCATAATGCTATTCTCTCTTCAGTGATTTAGTGACATACATAAAGGAGCTTTTATGGAAGAAATCATTTGTATATCTCCTTGGACTTTTATTCTATAACCCTAGGAACAATCCTAAATTCTTCCTTTTTCCCTCCACAACTAATCAGTCACCTGGTTGTCGTGTTGTATTTTTGTCTGTTTTTTAAGTATCTCTGGATTCTGTATTTTCTTTCTTCTCACTGGAAATTGTTTTAGTTCTCTCCTAGGAGCTATTAAAATGACCTCCTAACTGGCTCTTCTGCTTCTAATTTCTCTCTCCACTAATTCATTCTCTACATGAAACACTTTCCAAAACACAAGATCCAATCATGTCCCTCCCTCCTTGAAATCTTGATGGCTTATTCCAGCTTCTCCTTTCATCTCCCAGAACAATCCCTTCCCCCACATCCCCGTGGACTCCAGAGATACTTTCTGCTACAATTACACTGAACCTTTAGTCATTGTCCCAACCCAGCCTTCCTGTAATGAGTAAACTTCCCATTTCTTTCCACTGGCACACAGCAGGCATTCAATAAGTGTTCATTGACTGTAAGGCTATCAGACCTTTATGGGGATGCGCATGGCTCCCCCAGACATTTAATTGCTTTCTGCTTGAACGTCCCAAAGCGACCTGTTATCTTGACTACTGTTTGTACCTCTACTGATTGTTGTATCTGAAGAGTACTTAGCATATAGTCCAGTGCTCAATAAAATGTACTCTTTTGCATTGTTTTTCTAATCTTTGTGAACCATGAAAACAACAGTAGCAAATAAATAAGGCAACTCCTTTGAGGGGTCTGGCAATGCCTACTTCTAGAGAATTGACCCTTTCATTTCAGCCTTTCAATTGCACGGATATTCAGTAAATAGCAACTGAACATTCCCTCTGTGTGCCATGTCCTGGGGACACAGTGAATCACAACCCCATTTTCAGGGCACTCTGTACCTGGTGGAATAATAAAGCTACCATGATTAGGGCTGAGAACAGTATTTTCCCATTTGCCTTCTCTCATAGGAGATGCCTGGAAACATCCCATGCAGAAAGGTCATCTTTTCTTTTTTTTTGTCTTAGCCTTTAAAATAGCTCTTTTCTTCATAAATGCTCGTAAAAGCATTTCTCAGGTTCTCTGTCATTTGACCTGAGGTTTTCAAAGTATCCCCTGAAGAATCTGATTTGAAAAAATAAATCTTAAGATGCGATGATGTGAAATTGATCCTCAGTCACGTGTTCTTACTCAGACAGCAATATTAACCACCATCCTATTAAGTAGCGCCAATTATATTTGAGAGCCCATCATGTGACTGTGGTGCTAGCTAATCCCCTTTGAATGAAATCCTTGAGATTTACAGGCCTTATAGAAAGGAAATAACCATAGACCATCAATTAGCGTTACTCTACACAATCAGTTCTAAGGATGGACTACACAAAATATGATGCTAAGGTATTCCTTTTGTTCAAGAAAGTAATTTTTTTCCTTTCTCATGTAATCAATTCATATATTTTTGGCCCTACTGAAGACTTTAGGAGAGCTTTTATGTTAATCATTAAACACAGACACATTAAATTCTCATCTTCCAGACCAGGTTGAGAATGAAAGTCAAACATTCTGGTTAATTATATTCCTATGTATGTCACTCATAAATGCTCACCTTTCCAAGATTAAGAGTTAATAAAATACTCTTAACATTATGACTATATTGATATAATTTGGCCTAGCCTCAGAAAAAATGATTTAACAACTACCTTTAGCTATTTCCTTACATTGCCTGAAATTCTCTTTATTTTGTCACACTTCCTAAACTTGAACCTATCCAAGTTGTATTTCATTTAACAAGTTCTACACTGAGAATATGGACACTCCAAGGGGCCCAGTCATTCTCAGCTTAGTACCATTCACTATGAGATTAGCTGTCTTCTGGAAAACTTTTAATGATAATTAATATCAGATAGATCTTCCCCTAGAGTCTAGCTGAAAATAGAGACAGTCAGATTGCGTGAGTTTAAGTGAATAATGAGCTAAAAGAAGTGGTGCTGTAGAGGGAGGAGTTCTGCAGAGAGCTGATCGGATGGTTTCTAGGGCAGGGCTTTGGGGTACTTATGGAAAACATGAGTGTGTCCGGTACCCAGAGGAAAGGTGATTAGTTAGGTTACTTTTAGTAGCAAGGAGCAGAAAACTTCAGTTAAAACTGGCTTACACAGAAGTCAGCTGGGCTGCAAACAAAAGTTCAGCTCCACATCTCTGTGATCTCTTGCCTTTGCCGTTCTCCACATACTGGCTTTGTCGTCAGCCTAGTAGCAAAAAGACTGTAACTGTTCCAGAAGACAACTCTGGTAGAACGCAGTAATATCCAGAGGAAGATGGTCCTTTCCTGTGTGTTCCTTTTCCCTGAAGCCCCCGGGCAGACTTCCTCATTATGTCATATCGCTTGGAATCATGTCACAAACAGGTGCCCAAATCAATCTCTGGCCGGGGCAATGAGGAGGCCGTGATCGCCTTAGATCAATCGGAATTTAGCACCTAGAGCTAGAAGTAGAGCCAATATCCCTTGAAGCTACTAGCCCCATGGAGGAGGGTGGATAGCTAAACAAAAAACAAAAACGGAGTTCTATTAGGACAGGAAAACCAAGAAAATTGGTTATTGATATGTAACCAGTGTCTGCTGTAGAGGTGAAGGTTACATGATTCTATGAAGTAGAAGAGAGATGGGAAGAAGATACAAGAGAGGAAGGCTCAAAATACAAAATTCGTAAGCTTCAAACTTTTGCCTGGAGCTCAACACTGGTTTGAAACTCACTTTTAATTAATATCCATGATCATTTTACACTAGGCATAGACACACCTGTCAATAGAGATTTTCTATTTACCAAGTAGCTGTTAATAGAAACAGTCTCTTAATAGAATGATTGAATACACTAAGACACTGTGCTTCCTTTTCCTCACCAAAGCTAGTATAAAAGAACTAATTTTTGCAGTAGTGGTATTACAGACAAAATACAACATGTGTCCTGTAATTTAGTGGAAAGTTAATTTAATATGCATGAATATCTAATGTTTTACGATTTACTGCTAAGAGGGGATCATATGTCATTTAATATTTAGATACATAGTCATTAGTTGCATTTTCTAGAATTCTGGTATCATGGCTGTTATTTACTCATTCATTTATTTATTCAAGTACCATTTATTATCTATGTATTTTATGCCAGGCATCTGGAAAACTCTAAGAATACAAAATTTGGCAAAAACCAAGTTTTCATGAACAAATAAGTGTTTTACTTAGGATTAGAAGATTTAATCTCTTGAGGGATACCCATATTTTAAAGATCATCCAAATGAAAACAGATTTTGTAAGAAGTAAGAAAGAAAGGGAAAAAAATAACTGAATACATCAAATTTTCTTCAAAAGGAGAATTGGTCTGATGTATAACTAATGCTGTGTTTTAAGATTTATTTTCTTAAAAGCCTCTAGTGGAAGTGAGTTTGCATTTTGGAGGAAACTTTTGGGAAATAAAAGGCTTGTTCAGGCCCTGTGGCCTTATCTCCACAGATGGTAAACACTTAATGTGCCCAGAGCAATGATATCATCTACCATTACACCTTGGCAAATAGTTATCTCATTATCAAATGTGAGTAGAAATGTGAAAGGGAGGAAAACCCACAGAATCTAGTAAATATATGTCTGTCCAGCTAATTAAGCATACATTTTTAAAGATTTACATTTGTGTTTTGTTAGATGTGGGAATGTTGACTGTCAGGATCTTAGAGATAGAGGCTGTTTTTTATAATCAGATGATTTATGCAACTCCCTAGTATTTACTATAATATTTTATATTCAACATTTGTCTGAATATTTTATACCAAGAAAAAAATTTTTAAATCTTTTCTCATTGTCTATTTGTAAAACTTACATATGAAGTCAGCTTCTTGCTTATTTGGGGGAGAATTCAAAGTAAGGCCCTGAGGGTTAGAAACAAGAATACAATTTTGAAACTTCTATGAACTAGAAATGCTTTCACTCAGCAATTTCTATTTATATGCTAAAATTGCAAAGTTGCATGACATTAAAGCAGGGAAAAATATATAAACATAGGAAACATAAGTGCATCTTTCATATATGATTCACTTCAATCCAGTTTGATTAAATAAACACATTGCAAAAGCCCCGATGAAGGCTAATGAAGGCATGACTAAAGACACTAGCATGAGACTAGAAAGACAATTGAGCAATATTGCTGCACAGGATAAAATACAGATTCCTCAGCGTGACATGAAAGAGCCCTTCACAGCCATGCTTCTGATTGCATTTCCTGCTTCATCTTTTGCCCAAAACACCGATGTCCAGCCCTTGAACACTGTCTGGGATTCCCCATATCCTTCACATCTTCCCTGCCTTTTCCACCAACATTTTCTTTTGAATATTTGCAAGCCTAAAGTTTTGAAGAATTTTATAGTAAGCACCCTATGTCCACTACCTAGATTTTATAATTAATGCTTTATTGTACTTTTTTATCATGGAGTTGCCCATCTCTCTATTGCTCTACCCACCAAAGTAAATTGCAAGCACTAAACACTTTAGTGCTTTCTCCCCTAAACACTTAAGCATGCAAACTCATTAACCAGAGATCAGTACTTGTTTATGGCCTTTTATCTTCTTGTTGCTGTAAAATGTACACATAGTAAAATATGTAAACCTTAAATGTACCATTCACTGAATTTTGACAAACACTGTTACATACACCTTTATAGAGATATAGCACTTTACCATCATTCCAGAAGTTTCCTTTATGCCCTTCCCAGTCAATTACAGTCTCAGCCTTCCAGAGGCAAACACTGCTCAAAATTTTTCCACCAAAGATGAGATTAGTCTATCCTGTCATAGAACTTCATATAAATGGAATTATATAGTATATACTTGTCTCTCACCCAGCATACTGTATTTGAGTGTAGCCAAGTGTATCAGTAGTTCATTCCTTTTTTATTGCTAGGTAGTATTCCTTTGTGTGGATATATCCCAGTTTGATCATCCATCCTCCTGTTGATAACTGGGCTGTTTCCAGTGTGTGGTTAGCACAAATAAAGCTGCTATTAACATTCTTATACAAGTCTTTGGATATATGTTTTCATTTCTCTTGGGTAAATATTAGTGGAATTGCCATGTCATAGGGTAGGTATACATTTTACTATATGAGTAATAGCCAAATCTCTTCGCAAAGTAGTTGTACTATGTTGCATTTCTCTACCAGCGTATGAGAGTTCTGGTTGCTCCACATACCCATCAACATTTGGTGGTATCAGTCTTTTCAATTTTAGCTATTCTGCTGTGTAGTGGCAATTTACTGTTTTATTTATGTTTCCTTGGTGACTGATGATGTTGAGCCTTTTTCAGGTGCTCATTGCATATTTGTATACTTCCTTCTGTGATGTGACTGTTCAAATTTGTCTTTTTATTATTGAATTGTGGGAGTTTTTTATATATTCTGGTTACCAGTCCTTTGTCATATATAAGTTTTCTAAATGTTTTCTCTACTCTAAGGCTTACCTATTTATCTTCTTAATGGTGTCCTTTGATAGAAGATTTTGATTTCATGAAGTCTAGTTTACCAAAATCTGCTTTCCTGACTATTGCTTTCCATACCCTGTCTTTGAAACTTTTGCCTATTCCCATGTCACAAGGATATCCTTCAAATTTCCCTTGAAAGCTTTATGGTTTTAACTTTCATGCTTATATTTATAATCGTATTTAATTTACTTTTATGTACAGGGTGAGATAGAGGTTGAGAATAATTTTTTAATGTATTAATATATAGTTAATTCAGAACCACTTGTTGAAAAGAATTTATTTTTCCCATATTTCTTTGGTGCTTTGTCAAAAATCAAAAGACCCTCTAAGTGTGGATTTCTTTTTAGGCTCTCAATTCTGTTCTATTGATCTTTGGTGATATCCATGCCAATACCATGATTTGTTTATTATAACTTTATATATATTGACATCATGTAGTATAAATGCTTCAACATTTTTTTCAGATTTGCTTTGCATTCCAGGTCCTTTGTGTTTCCATATATATTTCAGAATCAGCTTATTGATTTCTACAAAAAAAACCCTGGGATTATAATTGGGATGGCATTAATGTACAGATCAATTTTGTGTCATAGCCATTTAAAAAAAATGTTTTTCTCCATGCTATGTGTTTGTTAGTCCCCAGCCTGAAATATCCATCTCCACTAAAAGGCAGCTCCTAGTCATTAATTAGGACTCAGTTCAAATAGCACTTCTGTTAAGTCTTCCCAGTTAACCCTCTCTGCAGGTATAATTAATTACTTATTCCTTCTTCTGAGCTCCCCAACTAGTCATTCATACTTCAATAGAAGTTACTATATTGTATTATGATTATTTTTGGTTATATATCTTTATTTCAAACAAGCTTGAAAGGTCATGAGGAGGGGCTGATGTTTTCTTCTCTGTTATTCCCTATCACCTAGTATAGTAACTGGCTCGTAGTAAACTACCCTTACATTTTTTTTATTCATTAAACTCTTTGTTGTGTGTCTACTATCTACTAGAGGTTACATCTTACCCAGAGGACACAGAAAACATGTACACAGATAAATGAATAAAATAATTGCATATAATGCTAAGTGACATGAAGACAATAAAAGCAGGGGGAGGGATAGAGGGGAAAGGAGAGCATGGTGCAAATACTTTACCTCAGGCGCTCAGAGGACTCTGAGGAAGTGACATTTGACCTGAGACATAAATGACAAAAATGGAACACCCATAAGGACTTTGGGGAGAAGAGCCTTTCAGGCAGAAGGAAAAGAAAATTCAAAAGCCCTGAGGTGAAATCAAGCTTAGACCAAGGAAGGGACAATTATTGCACAATTAAATGTGTCTAGCACAGAAGAGTATCTGGGAAAGTTTCACAGAGCTGAGGCTTGAGAAAATGAGTAGGTGTTACCTTGCCAGAGAAGTCAGAGGGAAAATATTCTAGGCAGAGGGAACTATATATGGCAAGGAGAAATGTACAAAGGGGAGAGTGATAGGAGCTGAGGTTATGGAGGTGGGCAGAAGCCAAATAAAGTAGGCCTGTGGACCTTAGAATGGAGTTTGGCTTTTATTCTGATTGCAAAAGAAAGTTATTAACTTCAGAAGTCCATCGAGTGAATGCTTTGTGAGGACCACTGTGGGTGGCAAGTAGCAATAGACATGGGTGGGTGGGGCCAGAGCAGAAGCCCTGAGACCAGCTAGGAGACTGTTGCAGTGGATTTGGTGAGGGGTAAGGGAGATCTGGACCAGAATGTTTCAGTGAAACAGATGAAAAGTTGTCACCTTCATATATTGAGCTGTTATGATTGGTCTTGTCTATGATTGAATATGAGACATGAGAACTGGATCAAGGATGAGTGTCACTTCTTCTCGCCTGCGTGTGTTATGGGGCCATTTACTGAGATGAGGAGGAGTGCATTTGGGCAGAGGGAGGGAGAAAGGGGAGAGGCCAGGAATCAGGAGTTCCATGGGGGAGTGTTAAGTTTGAGATGCCTGTTAGATATCCAGGAAGCGATGCTATGTAGCCGATAGGATATATGAGGCTGGAACATAGAGGGAAGGTCAGAACAGATACACTTGGGGCTCATAAGCATATGGCAGGTATCCAAGACTATGGGCCTAGATGAGATCACTAGAGACAGAGAGAGAGAGAGAGAAAAAAAAGAGGACTGAAAAACAAGGAGATTGGGAAAGAGGAACTACTATGATAGGATAACAGCAGCAAGAGCCTGTGCTGTTATCAAGGAAGCCCAGAGAAGGAAATGTTTCAACAGAGAATAAGTAAGAGATCAAATCAAATGATGGGTGCACAGGTGGCCTGTGAGAACTTTGCAGAAAATCATTTGGTGACCTTAATAAAATCCATTTTAGTAGAGTGTATTAACAAAAGCCTGATCATCATAGATGGAGGAATGATTAAAGGGAACAAGAAGCAGACAGGTAACATGGACAACTTAAAAATTTTGTCTTGAAGGTGATCAAAGAAATCTGTAGTAGCTAGAGAACACTTGAAGCTAAAGATTTTGTTTTGATCATTTATTTTTTAGCATGGATGATATCAAGGCATGTTTATCTGCAGATGAATCTGACCTAGCCATGAGGGAGAAAGTGAAAGAAAAAGGAAATAATTTGGAGACCAAGATCCTTGTTAAGTTCACACACACACACACACACAAACACACAGAGCAAAGGATGAATATGTGAAGTGATGGGTGTGCTAATTAACTGGATAGTGGGAATCCTTTCACAATGTATACATATATCAAATCACTGTGGGGTGCACTTTAAATATATTAGGGTTTTGTCAAGTATGCCTCAATAAAGCTGAAAACTTTTTTTATAAAATCCCATAACTATTCCTTATTTTTCTTTAAAAAAAGCTTTCTATAAAAATAAAGCAGAAGTTGAAAGATAATTAGTTTACATAAGGAAAAAAAGCAAGGGGGGAACCCATCAAATTTATATCCCCTAAACAAAATACACTGACATTTCTGCTGTTTTGCAACTCCTCATCTCAAGCATAATTATAAAGATCAACACAGCATTACTAATATTTAAAAATATACAATCTCTAATTAGCAAATCGAACATTGCCACCTTCATTTTTTATCAGTATTTCCCTGTTGGCATTGACTGAAATGCCACAAAATTGTTGGCATTTGCCAAAATCCCAGTGACACGGACTGAAAAAGTCCATCTACACACATGACCCTGGAGAACTGAGAGGCAGAATATTCTAAAAATGCATCAGTATAACTCATTTTTACTTTACTATTTTAAACTGTTTCTTAGTTTAATAACTGTGAATAAATGACTCTTTTCTATTTGATTTATGAACATATAAGAAAAAATAAATCCCTGTGAAAATGAGAAGATGAAATCAAAAGCCCACCAGGAGGGCTTGGCCTTAGGAGAAGGGATGTTTATTCCAACATGAAAGGAAGGGAAGCAGAGTGTATGGGCACCTGATGTAGAAAAGATGGTAGTTTTGGTGTTGGAAAAACAAAGTGAAATAAATGAAGGGGTGAAAAAATGGTAAGATGCTCCTTAGGACCTCAGGATGGATGGGATGTTAGGAATGGAAGAGGACTGAAAACCACTCGAAAGCTTCCCAGCATCCTAGATGAGTGGGGGGTGGGGGCTGCTGACAGCGCCATTAATTAGTTCATTCTTTCTTTCATTCACCCACACATTCAACAAGAGGCAGCATGAGCAAGATGGACACCATTCCTGTCCTTGGGGAGCTTTCAGTTGAGCTTTTGTAAGAGTTCTCAAGGACTCCATTTTTTATGAGACCTTAGAAGTCAACGTATGGCTATAATGTTCTGTAGGTCATGAAAAAGAACAAGGGCTATTTGTTGTTCCTGAGATGAGTTCTCTAGTTAAATAGGTCAAGATACTCTTTTAATTGTAATTGCTTTTTATGGTGACTATGTCATAACATTTGAAGTCAGTTGGTCCCAAATCTTTATTCTTATATAGTTAATAGGGTGGGCACAGTTACTCTGTTCTTCTGAAGGGCTTTCCTCTGACCCCCTCTCCTGAACCTTATACATACTTGTGATTATATTCTTTCCTTAGGTATGCTGATGTAATTATTCATGTTACTGTAATATTCTAAATTGGGATATAGTAGTGCTTAATGATTACGAGTATGGACTCTGAAGCCAAATTGCCTGGATTTGAATAATTGCTTCATCACATACAAATCGAGTGACCTTGGGGACACTACCTAGCCTTTCTAGGCCTCAGTTTCCTCATCTATACAATGCGAATAGTATGTAGAAGTAGATATACACAAATGTGTTGCATGTATAAGTGGTCAAATCCACATAAGCTCTGTGGATCATACCAATAGTTGTGTAAGATGTTAATGTTGGGGACATTGGGAGAAGTGTGTATGGGACTTCTCCATACAATTCTTTGCAACTGTCCATGGATTTATGATTTATAATTATTTCAAAATAAAAAGTTAAAGAAATGGAGTTGTAATAGTACCAGCGTTATAGGGTTTCAAGAGGATTAAATGATTCAGTATGTATATGTAAAGTGTTTAACATGGTGCCTGGTACACATTAAGTATTATATAAATATTAGCTGTCATTTAAAGGTGATGATCATTATATCTGCTCTGTTTCCTTTTTATATTTTAATTCCCTGAGGGCAATCCTATTTCTCTTATTTAATAGATCTTGGGGGAATTACATATAATTTGAATAGTATATATGTAATATATATATTATATTTATATTTATAATATGGTATAGCACTGGGCATCCAACAGGCTTCCTACAGATGTAATTCAACATTCTCCTAATATTAAATTCTTACGTAACCACAGTACATTTGTCAAAACTATTAAGTAAACTACAGATTCTAATTTCACCAGTTTTCTTCCCAGTAACGTCCTTTCTCTGTTCTTGGATCCTGTCCAGGATACCCCCCGACCCCCTCCCCCCGCCCCATGGCGTTTAGCTGTCACGTCTTTTTAGTCCCATCCTATCTGCACCCTGTCTTTCCCTGTTTCTCATGATCTTGATAATCTTGAAGAGTTCTGGTCAGGTATTTTGCAGAATGTCCCTCCACTTAGATTTGTCTGATGTTCTCTCCTGATTAGATGAGAATCATGGATTTGAGGAAGAAGTCCACAGAGGTGAAATGCCATTGTCCTCGCGTCATGTCCAAGTGCCCATGATATCCATGTGACTTAGCACGGATGATATTAACCACGGTCACTGTGGGAAGGTGGTGTCAGCCAGGTGTCTCAACTGTAAAATTACATTTTTTTTCTTTCCATACTGTTTTTCCTTTCCTTACTTGGAAAGCGAATCACTGAGCACAGCCCATACCCAAGGGCAGGGAATGAAGCTCTACCTCCCGGAGCAGGAATGTGCAAACATATTATTTGCACTGTCTTGTGAGAAAGATTTGTGCCTTCGCTCCAATGTCTTACTCAATCATTTATTTATATCAGTATGGATTTATGGTTATTTTATTCTCTGAATTATACATCAATGCTATTGTTACTTATTTTGTTGCTCCACTATTTCCAGCTTTGGCCATTGGGAGTTCTTTTTGGTTAAGTCCTGTGTCTTTTTGACAGACTCCCATCCTTTTCTGTTTTTAAGTACTCTTTACCCAATAAATGACCGTGTGCACAAAAATGTGTTAAATACAAATTATACACATTGGCATCCTCTCAAACTTTAATCTATATTGGCAGACAGCTTTAATTATGACATTCTGTAATAAACGCATCTTGATATCATGCTTTTCATTTGAACTTTTATTCTAAAAAATGAGGTTCCTTGGAATTTTTCATGTATTGTTCCACTACAAAAAAAAAAAAAAGAAATTGGAAACACTGGTAGAGCACCGAGTATTCCCTATGCCTTTTCACTCTCTGCTTCTCATTCTCCTGGAAAGTGAGTAACCTGTTAAAAGAATCCTTTTGTGATTTATTTTCCTATTAAAAATAACAGTACAGCAAATAGATCTGCTTGGTTAAGGAGTGTGCCTTAGAGTGAGGAGGCCCTCATGATCTTGGTATCGTATTGCCAAGTGCTCTCATAATGCCTTTCTAAATATTTATCTGAGGGGTTCTTGTGAAGGCTTTGCTGAGACATCAGGCATTCATGAACATGACTATACTGGCAGTTAAGCAATTTTCTGCAGAGAAATGCAAATGTGATGAAGATCTTTGTATCTTCTACAAGTTAGTTTAGAAAGAAGCCAGGAAGCTGAGCTGGAAGAGGAACAAATGAGCTTATTTAGAAACCTACAGACTTTAGTGCATTTGTAATTTTAATATACTTAAAAAAAATCTAACTATATAAAGTACTCCTTTATACTAGGCATTAAAACAGGCACTTCCACCTTTCTTATAACCGTGGAACTTAGATCTTTACCCAAGGTCATTCATTATGTTAGAATTTTTGCTGCAGTTGATAAAAAAAATTCCAAAGTGCAGTGCATATGTAGAAGTTGGTTTCTCTCTTATATAAAAATCTGTGTACTGATATGGTGCTTCAAGGGTATGTATGGCTTTGACCTTATGGTCCAAGATGGTAGCATATGTGATCTAAGCAGGAGGAAGGAAGAAGAAGCTAACAAGGGCACACGTGCTACTCTTCAGGAGGGTTCCCAGACGCTTCCCCATGACACTTCTGTTTATACCCTATTTGTCAGAACTTAAGCATGTAGCTATATCTAGCTGCAAACAACACTGGAAATGTAGAGTTCATTTTCTAAATGGCTTTGTGCCCAGCTAAGTTTTCTCTACGTCTACAGAAAGACAGATACTAGGGATAGCTAGAAATCTCTGCTGTAGTCCTACAAGGCAAAGATGGATGGGATTTGAACTCAGGTATGTCTTGGCCTCATATTCTTCCTAAACCAAAGTTGTTCGTGGAGAAAGGTGCGGAAATAATGTGTTGAATTGGCCTCACTTTTAGCCTTATCAAATTTACTGAAAGAGAGGCACATGCATATTCCAGAGGATGCACAGATGCTAAAGAATCGTAAACTGGGTTCTGAAGCTCCCTTCAGAATGGCAGAACATTCTTAATAAATATTCAGGTCCTTCTGGAAAGCAAGGATGATACTTTGAAGACCATTTGTCCATGATCCTAGGCTAGACGTGTACTGTCCAGTATGGTAGCCTCCAGCTATATGCAGCTACTCAGCACTTTGGAATGTGACTAGCTGGAAATGAGATGTTCTACAACTTTAAAATACATGCTATAGTTCAAACACTAAGTACAAACCAAAAATGAAATGTATCTAGGTGATTTTTATATTTATTGCATGTTGAGAGTATAACATCTTTGATATATTTGATTTAATAAAAATGTTGATTTCACATTTCTTTTTATTTTTTAACTGTAGCTACTAAATTTAAAATTACATATGTGATTCACAGTTGTAAATTGCATTGTATTGCTATTGGAACCAATTTGTCTAGAAGGCCAAGAATTGTCCAACAGCTGTTGTATCATTGAAACAATTTTTTTCCAGTGTTTTTTTTTTTTAAATCACAGGATCTGTGAGAAGATTCCAAAGAGAGGGATGTGGCAAATCTGGCTCAAAAAAATGATCCCAGGTTCTGGGTCTCTTAACTACTATGAAATATGATTGCTATTGACGTCCTCTGGGTAACTTGTATGGATTCGCTCCAACACTTAGATTGTATTGAGCCTCTCTAGCTCACACTTGGGGCTATGGCCATTGTTATTTCCAGACAGAAGAGGTGATTTATTCAGATTTCTTTTGGAAGGCATCTGTTTGTTTTATTCATATCCACAAGGAGGAATACTTCTGGGTTAGACCAATAGTCACAGCTAGTCAGCATAGCCTGTTTGAAGAACCTCATGATTTCTCAAGGATTTTTGATGGAGCCCTCAAGCACATATGCAAGTTATATAATAACTGAGTAATTCTTTGGCTGGCTCAGAGATACTGAATTCATTAAAGCAATTGGCTGCTTTCTTGTTATGTTCTTTTCTTGCTTAGCTTCAGGTTCCCTTGATTTACACTTTCCAGTTGAAAGTTGAATGTTATCTATGTAGGAAAGGGAAAGAGGACTTGAAGTGTTCTTCATTTTTTTTGAACATTAGTATTTTATCATATATTGTCAGCAGTGAGTATATCTCTTCCTTGTTCTTTTAGTCTAAATATATAAATACATATGTGTATATATGCACATTTATATGAATACATGTATACATATAGTATCTTCCTATTCTGAATAATATATATATGTAAGTAGACAAATAGGTAGAGAACCAAATGCTTATCCTGAGCATTTTCATCAAATTCAGCTCATTCCAGATTTCAAATATTCTATATGTTCAGTCTACCATTGTGATTATCTTTTATGAATATCACATTATTCAGTACATACACTGTTTATTTGAATTACCTGCAAAGTATATTGACATCAAATAAAAATAATGCATACTCTATAGCTTTTAGAATAAACCTTTGAAAAAGAATTTAAGAAGGCTTTCTTGTTTAACTAGTCCTTGGTGGCAAAAAAAATTAGAAAGTGTACTAATGATAAAGTGAGTAAGAGAAGCTGGGGGCAGTGAGGAGAAGCCAGTGTTGCCTACTCAGGGTGGATGGGTTATAAAAAAAGTGCCAAAGTGTTTTTTTTTTTAGGTAACTTAAGATATTTAGTTTTTGTAGACCCCTATCGTTGGTGGTCCACCAATTCTTCTATTCTTCTGGGAACAGCAAACTGTTTTGCAAAACTTGTCTGCCTTGCACTCTAGCCTGGTGGTTCTGATGGGAACAGCCAACAGTAGTGTCCAGGCCATAAAATGGCCATAAAAATGGTCATGTGATGCAATTTAGGCCAATGAGAGTTTTTCCTCAGGACTTTTCTTGTTGGAATTAAGGGAAGAGAGTTCTTCTTTGAAGGCAGAGGTGAAAGGGTATGTCTCACCGTGACCACTGACGTGCAAAGAGGAGCAGAAGCAGGAATGGACATTTGTCAGGGTGACTGTGCTTCTGGATTTGTTAATACCTAAGCAACAGATACAGCCCACCCTTAATAACAATTCAGATATGTGAATCAATGAGTTCCCCTTTGCCTGAGTGAATCTGAGATGTATTTCTGTCACTTGAGAACCAAGAGTTCTGGCTAATACATTATCCTCTGGTAGCCAGCCTATGAGATGGCCATCATGGATTCTTAGTGGTGGTGGCCACACCCTTGTAAAATAGTCTCACAGATTGAATAAGAATGTGACCAATAAAGGATAATGGATGTGATGGTGTGTGACTGCCTAGCTAGGTCAATAGGAAGTACTGAGGTCCCTTTGACGGCTTACAGAGGAGGAAGTCAGCTAGTGTGTTGTAAGGACACTAGAGGGGTTTTAACAAGAGGCCCCCAGGGAGAACAAAGGCCACTTGCCAGCAGCCAGTGTCAGCTTGTCACCATGTGAGTGAGCCACACTGGAAGCAGATCCTCTATCTCCAAAAAAGCCTCCAGATGACTGCAGTCTGATGAGAGAGACCTGATTTAAAACCACCTGTCAAGTCATCTCCAAATTCCAGACCCACAGAAACTGTAAGCAATAATAGATGCTCAGTGTCATTTCAAGCCACTGGTTTTTTGGGGGGTAATTTGCTAGTCCATGCAATATGTTGCCTATATAACGACAAATACTTCATAGAGCTTTGTAGGAATATTGAAAAGAAAAGTGAGAAACCTAATACAATAATATGGTTGTTTGCCATAGAGATAGATGGTCAGTGACTGAACTGGCAGTTATTTATACCCAGTAGTCCTGTCTCCTACCTGCTTCATATACTTACTGGGTTATATACTTTAGCACTTACCATCACAGAAGCCAGTATCTCAATATAGAAGAAAAATAGCAAGCCAATTCATTTGAATTCCATTTCATGACAAAGAATAAATTGTTAGTTTAAATAAGATTTTCCATCGAGGCTACTTAAATATATTAACTCTTGGTTGCTATTGCTCAAAGAGAAATAAATATTAACTTGTTGTAGACACTTAAACATGTTTTCCCCACTGGTTCATATGCTAAAGGTAAGACTTTCTCTGAGACCCAAATAATTGAGGACTTCTGCTATTATTTAAAGACGACTCTAATCTTCAGACTTCCTAACTGACTTCTGTCTATTAGAATGTTAGATTTGGGGCTTGATGTAGAATAGTATATAAACACAATCCAAATTTTTATTTTTTATACGGTGTTTTTAAGCTTGTTAAATAGCATCAAACTTTTACTCGTTTGTCTTACTTTTATTCTCTAAGTTTTGTGGTTTTGATAATTATTACATACTTAAAAAAATAGAATCCAGTTCAACTTTCCATTCAAATGATTGCTAGGATATGATCGTAGGTGGCTGTTGATTCCAACCTGAGATAGAGGGCTGAGGGGCAACATATTTACATTTGTTCATAGCCTCGGTATTACTGTGGTATAACTTCACGTACCTTCTCTACACTTACTTTACTCATTTATCAAATAAATGCCCTGAACATGGACAGTCTTAAAATTCTATAAAAAATTGGGAAGTCATTGAATATTGAGTCTTCAATTATACATATTGTAAATTACCGAGTCAGAAAAACCATCAACATTTGTATGTGGAAGGCAATCCATATTTAGTTGCACTTGTGTTCTTGATACCTGGAGTTGCACGTTGCCCAGTGATTTCACTGCTGGAAAGGGTTTGGAAAGGAAACATTATCAGTGCGGTAAAATTAATGTTTTCAAATGCTGTTAAAAAATACATGGAAGCCAGAAATGAGTCATAATTATAAAATGATAATACCTTATATTTGAAAAACACTTAATATTTTCAAAATATTATGACTTAAATTATGACTGATTTACATATTAACTAATAAGTGTGAATAATCCAGTGGGATAATGTCTCTTCCTTATGTTCTCCCTAATTCCTTGATTGTACAATGAGAAGTTTCTGGAACACTGGATTTTCACAGTAGTCTAGTTTGACACCTATAATCCATATAAATATTTCTATAGCAAACACTCTGTGTAACTCTCAGTTAGCCAACGTGTTATTTGTGAAACTGCCGAAAATCCTTCTCTAAACCAGTAATGAAAGAGTTAATCATGACCAATAGTGTTTTATTGTTCAGTATTTGATATGGACAGGATCTAACATTTATCTAGTTACCGTGATCCTGGTGCATTGTATGCTGTATTTCATAACATCCATACATCAAACCCACAAAAAAAGCTTCCATTATCCTTGTTTTCAAAACAAAGAAAGGCAAAGGAAGGTAATTAAATTGCACATTTTGACATAACAAGAGAGAGGAAGACCTGGGATTTGAGCCTGTATCTCTAAAAATAGCTTTCAAACTTTTTGTTCAGCTATGGAATCTTTCTTAAGGCAAAGCTTCTGTGTGCATGAAAAACATAAAGCAGATAAACCCCTGGATGCTCTGGCTGAGTGGCTGGTTTGCTGCTACACTTCTCTTCCCGCCTCTGCCCCCCAGGACCCTCTAACATCTCCAGTTTGAAAACGAATGCATTATGCCAGATGCCCTCTTATTCTTGTTTTTCTAAAATCAGCAATCATCACTGAGTGTAACAAGCCGTTCTCTACTAACAACAGTATTTGACAAACCGTGCGAGGTACTCTTTGTCAAGCTTTAGATATAATCATACAAGGTAGATACGATGGTGACAGCATCCATGATGACAGTGATGATAGAGCTTACTCTGTAGAAACACTGTGCACTTGCCGTTTCAAAGCTAAATAATAACATATGTGCAGGCCTTTTAAGGCACCTAGCCAGTTTCATTGCTCTCTCCTGAAAAGCCTCAGAGTAATTCTCTGTGAGAGCTTCCTTATAGGCATGTTAACCATGTGTTTTTGCCATGTAATCCTGCTAATTCGACAGGGATTGGCATGACCTAAAGATTAATGGCCAATGGTGAAACCGGGTACAAGAGGAGGGCCCTCTGTTCTCTCTTAGAGAGTCTGAGCATGAGACATCCAGGAAGAGTCAACACTGGGAAAATGCAGAAGTGGGGAGCAGGAAGACAGGAAACAGAAGCCATGGGAAAGCAACGCTGTGAGGTAGAGAGAAAGTAAATGGAATGTAGTCAGTAGCAAGAGCTGGAAAAATAAGCAGGTAGACAGAAACAGAGAAGAGCTGAGTCATGTGCATGGCAAGAAGCCAAGAGTTCCTGTGAAGTCACCAAAGGGTAGCTTACACTCCCAGAGTAGAGCGATTACTCAGTTGTTGCTGGGAGGCTGTAACGAGAATCTAGTTTTCCACTAGCCTGATGAGAACTTCATCTGTCTTTTCTACTTCCCTATATCATATCCTTTTTCATAAGCCTACTTTAATTGAGCCAAATGTTCTTTTCTCTGCATCCTGAAAGAATCTAATTAATACACTATTGAAAGAATCTCATTAATACTATATTGAAAGTTTGCAGAGCGCCTGGAACATAGCAGGAGCTACATTTATCATAGCTATTATCCTTTTCAAAGAGATCCTTCACACAAAAGAAAAACTACACACTAACACTGAAATCCAAGAGTCACAGTTAGTTTGGATATGGAGTTTGGTACCTTTTTTGCTCTCCTGCTTTAAAAGTTTTTTTAATTCTAGGAGAGGGCCGAGACTGGATAAGTTTAGGTGTGGAATAAAACATATGTTCTAACAATTTGGGAGAGATGGATGAATCTCTTGGGATATGAGGTTTCACAAAGTATTTCAAATTATTTTTCAAATAATATTGGCTTGGCAAAACCAAAATGATTTTCTAAAAGAATTTCTCTTTCAACATTTAAATGGTCTCAAGGGAAAATGTAATGTACATATTTCTAACTCATTTTATGTAACTCAGTATTGTTTAATAGAAATTGATTGATTGTTAAAAATCCAATCAGTTTTTTAACTAAGAGGTGTTTTTGGACAGTGAAACTGCCTACTCAGGAGAGTTGAATTAGATGTTTTCTTAAAAGGGTCTCAGAGCTTGGCCTCAAACTTTACCAAATATTTTTCCTTCCTTTCTGTAACAGAAAAAAAGTAATATCTGAAAGAGCTCCTTTCTTCCAGTTATGAACAAAAAGACAGTAATTTGAAATTCCAGAAAATTAATGGGCAACCAGGAAAAAAAATAACCATATATTCTTAATACCATGTTCTTAATCTAAGTGTAAAAAGGAAAAGGAAAGAAAAAAGGGAAAAAACAGAGAGAAAGAAGAAGAGAAGGAAAAAGAACTGAGATGATAAAGGATTATAGGTTTGTGAACTAAATGACATGTTATCAACAAACCAAATTCCTCTTTGGAATGCATCAAGTCTCAGAACCATCTGGAGACCTCAGCTGGTGTAAAATTATACTTTGACTCTCCTCTTTGGTACCCTCCTCTTTTCCCATTCTAATACTCACCAGACTTTACTGAAATCACTTCATAATGACTACCGTTCCCCTGCCCTATAACCTGTGTGAGGATAGAGGTCCATGTCCTTCTGGCTCCCAATTTTCACCAAATTATGCTCAAATTATGTGTTGAATAAAACCTGATAACACAATAATGCTTAGAAGTTAAAACCATAGGCTCTGGAATCAAATTCAAAGCCACTGTCAACATCCAAAGAGTGGATACAGTGCCTGCCTCACTAAGCTGTAGTGAAGATCCAATGAGGGAATACGCATCCGGCCCTCAGAACATTGCTTGGCATATTGTTAGTGCTCCAAAAATGTTCACTAGAAAAGGAAGCATTAGTATTTCCCCATGGCAAGGAATCTAAGCATTTTTCTTTGAAAAAAGAAAGTTTTTATAAATACCATGTGAAGATAGATTTTTTTAAAATACCCATTGTGATTTAGTCCTGTGTATTTTACCAGCACTTCCTGAAGCATCGCTGGGGGGTGCATTCTTGCAACTCTCTGTTTTCTCCAACCGACTGGGTGGCCATGCTCACCATTAGTGAGTCATTTGATCTCACTTGTTTCTGGCTGAATTCAGTTGGCAGTGGAGCCACGAGAGTATGAAGGGTTGTAATTCTAGATTCTTCCAGCCCAGTATGTCAGTTGTCTAAAAAGATGGCCATGATTTAATGGTTACATAGTCAAGAATTCCTAGAGTAAGATTTTTCTTTTTCCAGCACTGGCATGACTCTGACCCTGAACAGAGTGTACTTGGTTCACTGTGGAGATGTGGCCACTGCCAGTGTCCCTTGGAGAGATAATACAGAGATTGAAAGGCCATAAATGACTGGCCCTGAAGTCCAGTTAGCCTTTAACTGAACCCAGTCGTATGGCTGGAGAGCAATAATTAGAGCTAGAATTTATTGAACTCCAAGTGTGAGACATTTTATGAAATTTCTAATTCTTACACCAAACCTATGAGAGCCAACCTATGTTTCCCATTTTACAGATAAGGAAACTGAGACTCAACTAGGTTAAACCACTTGCTCAAAAGTTCATGGATTTTTAAAATCACTGGACTGTAACATCATCATCATTTTTATGTAAATCTAAAACTGCATTTGTCGATGGAACCCCTCAGGAGAAAAAGTTGATTGAAAAAGTAAGTTTCTAAAAGTTGGAATGGGGATTAAAGTCCGTGGCTCTGAGAATAAACCCAGTTCTGCCTTGATTTCAGTGTACAGAACCTATGCTTTACTTCCTTCCTGCTGCCAGAATATGGGATTTATAATAAGACGGAAGCCACTGTGTAAATGGACTGCTGGGTTGTATACACTTTGTGAGAACAGGAGTTTTGCCTCTCTTAGGCATTGTTCTATTTTTGCCATTCAGTCCAATTCCTGGGATATAGTGCACAATAAATATGTATTGAATGA
This sequence comes from Smutsia gigantea, assembly GCA_032199065.1. NCBI lineage: Eukaryota > Metazoa > Chordata > Mammalia > Pholidota > Manidae > Smutsia > Smutsia gigantea. The sequence continues at coordinate 34,562 of JAVSCE010006720.1, forward strand.
ACAAATACATGCCCCCTTCTTCCTGGTGGCCTCTGGGAAATGCAATGAGTAGATACCACTGATTAATCAAACATGTGTTGTCAGGCATTGTTTTCATTAAGGTCTTCGATCAGCAAACAGTACAGGGACTTCCTGCTTTGGGGGCCGGACTGACCTGATGGGAGAGCAATTCGAGGGGTGCTGGGGATGCACCCCCAGTGTCACCACCACAGCTCATACACAAACACACTGCACCATTCTCTCCATGCTGCCTACCAGACACCACTTTAAAAATTGCTCAATTCAGGGAATAAATGCTCATTTCAGAAAGGTAATGAGGAGAAAGTGTCTAACTGCGTAGTTGGCCTTCAGGGGGAAGAACTCTAACAAAGGGGATTTTGATAGCTAAAAAGAGCCTACTGGGGTCCAGGCAAGGAAAGCCAAGGAGTATAATTCTAGAAGGTAGGGTAAAGATTGTGTACCAGTGGCACCCCTGGACAACATAACAATTATTCACCCAGGGCTTCACAGGCAAAACAGCTGAACCCGCTTCTGCCTCAATACAAAGCCAGGACTCATTCTACTCCATTATGGAAGGGGCAGCAGCAAAGGGTTAGGAGGGTTTTGCTCTTAGGTCCCCAGCTCCACGCGAGCAGGAGCCACATCTGACGAGCTCACTGGTGTGCACTGTGCCTAGCTCGGTATCTGCGTAAAGTAGGTGCTCAGGCAATACCTGGAATTCTAAGTAAGGCGTTGCTTTTTAAGGATTTCACTTCCTAATCACTCTGGGAAAAAAATGCATACACATAAGGACACCACACATAGCAGCTATAAGGCCTTTGCAAGAGCAATTCATAGTCCTGATTCCCTTTACTTTCTATTTCTGTTTGAAATAGCCATCTGTGGTTTTCTTTTATAAGTAACACACTTATTGATGAAATTTAAAAGCTAACTAAAAATTTTTAATTTCACCACTCATTAGTTTTCACCATTAATAGTTCACTTTTTAGCCTCCTAAAAACATACATTAATATTATTTATCACAAAAAAACAGGATCATAGAATTTTATAGTCTACTTTCATTTAACAATTTATTGGAAACAAATTATAATAAATATACTTCCGTATCATCATTTTTAGTGGCTATATGACTTTCTTAAGTGGCTACACTATATTCTATACTATTCAATCTCCTACTGTTCATTTTTTGCAAGTGCAACTACACTAAGTATGTTCCTTACTTGTTTTTGAATGTCGAACAAGGGTTTACTGAAGCCTGAGGTTAATAGGGGAGAATAGTAATACAGAAAGCCTAAAACTGGATACTAGAAGTGGCAAGTCTCAGAATCCACAGGCCCAATGATCTACACAGGGTCCCCAAGGGCCCGTAGGCCGTCACTTATCTTAATCGTAGCCTATTGTCCCACTGTAATTTCTCACCCCAATCCATCTTCTGACTTTAATTAATTAATTAATCATTTAGTTGATATGTAATATATTGGTTTCAGGTATACAACATGATTCAACAGTTAGCTACATTATTAAATGCTCACCACAGTTAAGTGTAGTTACCATCTGTTAACATACAAAGATACTAAAATATTATGGACTATATTCCCCATGTACTTTCATCCCTGTGACTCATTTATATTCTAATTGGAATTTTGTGCCTCTTTATCCCCTTCACCTATTCTGCCCATGGTCCCAATCCCCTTCCCCATGGTAAACACCAATCTCTTCTCTGTTTTTGACTTATCTTTATAATAGACCTCTGCCCCTTATTTTTTAGGAGAGCCACATTATCCATTATCCATCTCCACCTCCATTCTCCCTTTACCTTCATTCCCAGCCAGAAAATATAATCCTTGCAGGACAGGAAATTTTCTATCACTTCAACAAGCAAACTTGTGTCTTTTAGGGTGACCTCCCCAGTTACAACTACCTCATTGGTTCGGTCCAGCTCTTTAAGGCTTACTTTCTTAGGGGGTGAAAGGGAATGTCCTGGTACCTCTCACATTACTTTTCTCTGTCCTTAGCCACTCCCATCTCTGCTCAGCCAGTATCCTGAGCCCTTCTTGTCCAGGCACAGGCCATGCCACAGTGACACTGTGACAGTCCTTCCATTCTGCACGTCTGAGTCATCACCGCACATCTTTCTCTCTTTTCAGGGCCCATATTACATTTGGATGGGCTCCACAACAACGTACTGATGTTTTCCTAATTTTAGGAATGCCACCGGCCATGTCTCCATTTGAGCAGAGAGAAACAATTCTTCAGTTCAATAAATATTTATTGAACACCAGACACTGAGCGAGACTGCGCTGGAAGAAGGACAGGATGTGAAGACATTCAGGGGATGCAAGACACCAAAGCATGGAAAACGCAGACAGGTGGGTCTGAGAAGGGTGACACAGCCCTGAACCTTAGACGATGGGCTACCCGAGAGCAGGGAGTGTTGTTCTGGTTTGTTTCTATACTGCCACGTTCCTGGGACGCAAAACAGTGATGAGTCTACCTAGTAGACATTCGATAAATAGTTGTTGGATGAATAGAATAACAAGATATGACTCTTGCCCTAAAGAAGCTTACACTCTAATAAACAAGAAACAAAGGCTGTGTGCAACAATAAATGCTCCTCCGGGATAAACAGGGTTGGGAACAGTGGCACCATGCCCAGTCTTGGGTTGGTTTAAGAAATCTGGGACTGCAGCATTGGGTCACATAGCTCCGTCTCCTAGCCAAATGGTTCTGATCAAGAGGCAAAACATGTTGAACTGAGACAAAGTTTGTATTTCTCCATTTCCTACTAGTGTGTAGCTCTAACTTCATTTCTAAGTGGCTGGGTATAGCCTTACTAGGCCTATTTCCATAGTATTGTCCATCATTATTGAACAGATAAACATTTCTGTAAGTAACTTTAATAGTACCTTCCTTTTTATCGTTAATGTAGGCAGTGTCCTTTCTCATCAAGGATTAAGGGGAAGAGGAGAAATAGCAGTAGACAGACCCATAGGAACAACAAAGCCAGAAAGAGGGACTCTATGGGTTACCAAGATTCTAGGGGGCCTCTTTTCTAAAAACTGCTCTAAATAGAGGGAAATTTTTCCATCACAAAACAAACTGGAAATTAAAGGTGAGGGTGCCAAAGCCTTTCACCACATTATTCTACTCTCAGTATGTGAGTGAGAAAATAAAGCAGCAGCCTCAGTTGCTCACCGTGCCTCTATTGTGTGGTGTCAGAAAATAATCTGTGTTCTACCCTGAAAAATCCCTTGGTTTAAGCCTAAAATTAATTATTCATTTAGGAAAGAAAATTGTCTTCTAAAATGAAAGTAAATTATGCTGTTGAATGTTACATTATGGGTCCTTGTTCCCAAGTAAACACAGAGAAGTATTTTCTAGCAGAAATTTTCAACAACAAGAGTACCTCTGACTCTAAACATATTGTTAGCTGCTACAGATTCCTCAGGAGCAACGCACAGATGGTATATTTTATTGAGATTCTTGAAGGGCTCTCTGTATGCTAATGAATTAGCTTATGCACATGAGTGACATAGCTTAATTTGCAAATAATGGACAACAAGAACATTTAGTGATAAAATAGAATGCCATTTTGGTCTATTAATGTTTTCATTATGGAAAATGCAGAGTGGTGTGTGAAGTTTTGGGTAAATATGTTTATCTCTGTTAATGGTATGGATGCTTCGCAACAAAGACTTGCTGAATATAAATTGAGGCTGATGGCGGTCATACATTATGTATAATATTGAAGAGCTATGCCACACAAGCCTGTATTTCCTGGGTAACAAAATATTTAATATGGAAATTACATATATGATTTCACAAATCAACTCAAGAGGTTAAAACTGATGGATCATATACTGAACTAGAACTGTCTGAAGAATTCATCTTGTTTAATTTTCTCAGTAAAAAGGCAAACTATTCATTGCTTAAACTTGTTAATGCTTTAGACTAGAATTATTCTCTAAAAGGGTTGGTGCTGTTTCATCTACCCATAACATTTTTCTTATGGCGCATGTAGCATTCGTTTCTCTCATTTTTTGAAGTTCAAGTAGCAATGTTTCTAATGAAAAACTTTCAAACTAATGTCTAATAAAATGATTCTGTGTTTCTCTTTCCACACGCTGAGGTAATCATGCAGAAAAAGCAAATAAATCTTTCTCTTTTGGGGTGAAAGCATTCATATTTGATAAGTGATTTGAAAGTGAAATGAGATTTTACATAAATATTTTACATTTTTTATGGACTTGTCTCTATTGGTATTCTTTTCAGGAAAGAGCCATTATGAAAGGAAATGCGCGCATATCAAAAATATGTATGACAAAGCACAGTTATAGATAATTTGTGTTAGAGAAATAAAGAAGCCTTCCAAAGTGAATATGAGAAAGAGCCTAGTGATAAAAAAGGTCCTGGAACAGTAGTACTAAAGGCAAAAAACGAAATGTTTTGCTTTATGTGAGCATAACACCACTACCTATACAATCCAGAAGATGTAAAGAAGGGGAAAGAACAAATTATTTAGAAATAAAAAATTTACAACAGAAATGCACCAGTAAATCTCTGGTTTTAGAAAGTTACCTACATCTTAATGTGGCCCCACTGGATGGCTGCCACATCAGAGCTGGACTAGAAATGTGGTTGTGGGACCTATGACATAAACTTTGTTCCACATTCTCACCCCACCCCAGAAATTCTTTTCTACTACATTTACAACATCAATTGGCAGTTAGTGTGGCATTTCTTATGTCTGTAGGGACTCTAGGCTCTAGTGAAAACTTGTAGAACTGTTTATAACATATTCCACAGTGGAGAGAAATGCAAATCCCCACCTTTGGCTTTACACCCTTCTGGCCAGACCTGTATGTAAAAACACTGAAACCCTGTTTTAGTGTGATGGGAGAACAGAGATAATATTTAACCACCTTAGAAAATAACCAATGCCAGATTCCATTTTACATCATTTTGTTGGGAGGCATAGGGTTTATATTCAGGGTATAACCTTAGAACATATCAATATTAAGCATCTTCTCTGGACTAGGTACTAAGTTACTTTCTATGGAGGATGCAGAGATAAATGAAACACAGTTATGTCTCCAAGTAGGGGCCATGAAACATTAAAAATAGGAATAATAAAGGTATGTCTAATAGGAAGCTTTGATTGCCTGATATATTCAAAGAAAAACAGCTTAAAATTGTTATTTTGTGTAAATGTTATGCATCCCAATGCTTGAAAGATTGCCTCTGAGACCAACACCTAAACCCAGAAGTGGTCAGGGCACAAGCTCTGTGCAAAACAGGTCCAGAGTCCAAAATAGACAAGTTGCTCACTGGCTGGCTTGGTTAAGTTCACCTTCCAGATGTCTGAGTGTGAGACATGCAGAGAGAATAAGCTTGTTGGCCATGTGGCTAAGTTGAAAAAGTAGATATTGGAGGTTACTAAGTGACTGTAATAGCAGAAAACTAGAATAAGGAGCAAGCAATAATGTGCCACTTGAGCTGAGGGGTTGGAGCTGGCCAGCTGAGCAGGTCACTAGAGCTTCTTCAGAGCCTGGAGGGTCCTGGATTCAGGTTCCATTCTTCATTGATTTGGCTGTTGAGACAGTGGTTCTTTTACTTCCCTGAATAGCTTCACAATATAGCCTTGTTGATTAACGAGGGGCTAACCTGGGTATGCCTATTCCTTGCATACTGAGGAGACCCCTCATAACACAACAAAAACATAGGAGGGTTAGAGGTTGAATGTTTGGCAGTAGGACCACTTCTTACCTTGCAGTGTCAGCACCAGACACTTACAAGGCCCCACAGATATTGGAATGAACGTTGAATAAGAAAAGTGTGTAAGATATAATGAGAGTTAAGAGAAGTGGAAATTATTCCTTACTGAGAGAATCAGACATAAGGTTTTGTGGACACAGTGCCATCTGAGCGAAGCCTAGTTGGGAGTGAAGGGCGGGGGGACTGCTTCCCCAAACACATTCTGTTAAAATGGGAATTTTAAACTGTTGTCATGAAAGTTTTTAAGGCTATGATAAAAGTACACTGGACAGAACATTATGAAAATAGCAATTGAAGGGCTGCACCTTTGGAAGGTATTCACTTCTTCCCCATAAACCCAAGGAATACGTCTTAGACCTGGAGCTCTCCTCCTCCCCTGTTAGAACCCGTCTTTGCTAATGCTTGAGTATTAGGGAGCATTCAGACATGGAAATAAGAATTTCAGGCAGTGGACAAAGTCTTAGTGGTGGGGCTAGCAGGGAAGTAAAGAAGTTGAGCTTTAAGTAAAACACCTCAAGGGGAATATTAGTGGGAAATGAGCTTGGAAAAGTAGATTCAGGTTTTTACTTTATTCTGCAGGTATTTATGATTTCTAAACAAAGGGATGTCAGCATTGTGCTTCAAAAGGGTTAATATGAAGTGGATTTGAAGAGGGAAAAATCAGTCAGGAGGAGGAAGACCCAGGACAAATTAGGAACCCAGTGCAATAGCACAGGAGAGAGGTAGTGTGGATGGTTGTTATCATAAAACTACACATACTTACAGTGTTACTATTTAGTGTTTGTGTTAGTGTCTTGCATGCACACCCAATTTTATTAGGTATTTATTCCAGCTCTTTATGGTAAGTCAATACCACAGCAATATGACACATCTTTCTTTCATTTTTAGCAACAGGACTGCATACAAGATGCAAAATTCCATAACAGCTTGTTTCTTCAAGCACACATAAGGAAAAATAATAACCACACCACACATTGTTTACTATTTTGGGTAGAAATGTTACTGTAAGCAGTCCCAAATTCTTTTACTTAGGAAGTAATGCTTTTTTCTCAGATGCTCTGAGAATTCTTAGATTTGTGAGAAGACCAAAAGTGATCCACCTTTGGGTGTTGAATCTCATATACTAATGTCTCAATGCCTAACCTTGCACCTTTTGGAATTTTATAAGCTCACATTTCACCCTGTGAACTTACATGCACCGCAGTTGCCTGCCTCTAATTGTCTGAAGGCCACTCATGGGGAATGGTTGTCAAGTGTTCTACTCTAGAAATATTTGGAAAAGATGGCTCAATACTCTACTGATAATGGCATCAAAGCTTTGCTTTGCTTTCTCCTTTTTCTTTGTTTTGTAGGATTTCTGATTTTCTTTAGAAAAAAGCAGACTAATGATTCTCAGTCTTCTCTATCCAAGACGCAAATGACTGAAGATAATCACATTTATCATATACTCCCATGGGAACCAGCTGCAACTCCTACTCAAGAAAACATGAGAATTCATGTCAGCTTGAGAAGCATGTGCTAGTGATAAACCAGCATGAATTAATTTTTTAAGCTAACTCAAGGGTGAAATACTTTTATATTAGCTACAAATGTCTTGGGGATATCCTCACAATGAAATACATCTCAACACTTTGCTTAGTTGAGAGCCACTGGCCTTGATGGTGCTATCACCTATGATTTTTCAAACTCTATCAATAATTACATACAATTACATAGAATTTACCCTCTGATAATCTATGTAAGTATGTTTAATCCCAACAAATTTTCATTTAGAAAATTAGATGAGTTATTGAGGGCTCATTTTCTTTTGCTTGTTTTCATAAACTGATTTCAGCCTCATAGGTAATCTAAACCATAAAAAGAAAACAAGATATTGCCAAAATATGTCCAAAGGTAGTTAACTACCTCTCTCTTATAAAAACGTGAGGAGAATTTGCACTCAGCTCACCATTTTACCTTTTAACAGAACTCATCTGGGTAGTCCTACCATTAACTTTTAAAAAACAATACAAGCTGTAGAAGATTCTGAAGCCAGGAAAAGTAACTGAGTGGAGTGTTCATTTATCCTTGTTTGTTGATATTATAGTTTGTTTCAGAATGGTTTTCTGCAAGTATGTATTTATTATATTTTAGCATATTTTTTTGTTTGGTCACATTCTTCTCATTCTGATGCATGTCAAAGTGCATTTTCTCTGCTATGTGTTCTAGCAGTGGGAATTCAACAGTGAATAGAACACACACAAGTCCCAGTTCATGTATTGCTTGGTTTCCTGTTGGGGGAAGACAGACCATGAGCAAGTAAATAAGTGAAACATATTGTGTGGCAGATGGTGAGAAGTTTTATGAAGAAAAGAAATGCAGATAAAGGGAAGAGAGAGCTGTGGAGTGGAAACTGCAGTTTTAAATAAGGTGGTCAGGGACCCCACTGAGAAAGTGGCATCTCAGCAAAGCCCTGAAGGAAATGAGCAGATCATGTGGTTAGCCACCGAGGGAAGGAGATTCCCAGGTGGGAGGGACCTTAAGTGCAGAAGCCCTGAGGGTGAGCGTCTGCTGGTCCGTCCAGGAAGCGGGAGGAGACCAGCGTGGCATCAAGAGGGTGGGAGGACGTGTTGTTAGGAAGGCAATGGGGCTCCTCATGGTTCATTTAGAGGCTTCTGCCTTTGAATGTTATGGGAGATTTTGAACAGAGGAGTGACGAGATTTTATAGTGACTGACCTGAACATCCGATGGGGCACAATATGAGTTTGGGGTCACTTAAGGTACGACGTTTAGAGTGTCAGCATATTTTATGGAGCTGGGCTAAGATTTAGTGCCTGAGGAGTTTCATAGTTTTGGTATTTTTCTGGAAAAGAAGAAAAAGGAAGGAAGTATGGAAGGCAATATGGAAAGAAAAAAAAAGAAAGAAGGAAAGAAAGGAAGGGAGGAAGAATCAAGGATTGTTGAGATATTGAGAGTGAAAATTCTCATTATAACATTACCCATACTCCTGACAAGCCTGGTAAATTAAAACAACCTGCAGAATATATACATACAACCCTCAACTGCCAATGGTTGGATTTCAACTTTAAGATGTTACAAAAGCTATATGCATGCACTAGAAACTGTACTTTGATTTTGAATTGTGATCTTTTCCCAGGCTAACAATAAGCAGTATGATAATCTGGTGGTACTGGGCAACAGCCCCCAGACAGCCTCATGATCGTGACAGTAAACAACTGATACACTTACAACCATTCTATACCCACACAACTAATCTGTTGTTCACTTTCAGTACAGTATTCAACAGATTACATGAGAGAGTCAACACTTTATTATAAAACAAGCTTTGTGTTAGATGATTTGCACCCCCCCCCCCGGGGGGGGCTAACATAAGTGTTTGAGCACATTTAAGGGAGGCTAGGCTAAGTTATGATGTTCGGTAGGTTAGCTGTATTAAATATATTTTCAACTTAAGATATGTCCAACTTAGGATGGGTTTATCGGGACGTAACTCCATCATAGTCAAACAGGATCTGTGGTGCGTTCATAGTCACAATGAATACATGATAATTTGTTATTTTTGCTCACAACTTGCCTTTAAGCTGGGGAAAGTCCTGTTACCACGTCAAACTTTCTGCAAAATGCTCAAAAATTGTATTTAAAAACATTGCCTTGGTGTCCTGGGCAGTTCAATTAATTAATATCTGTAAAGTACTTCAAATCCTGAAGAACATAAAACTGACCTAAATACAAGAATGTTCAGTTATTGCAAGGAAGGACATTATTTGGGGCATCTGTCTTACCTTTATGTATTTATTTTTTTTACAATAATTTCTTCCCAAACCATTATCAATAGAAGCTGTCTAATAGGGACTCAGAGAGCCTGTTCTGATAAGTAAAATAATAATTTTGGAAAAGCTAATTATTGCATTGGCCTTTATTAAACTTGGCCCTGTTACTAGTAAAAAACATAACAAAATTTTCTTTTGAACGGTAGTCCTCAAAGTGTGATCCAGGCACCCCTAGAGGTTCCAAGACCTTTTTAAGGAGTTCTGCAAGGTCAAACCCATTTTCATAATAATACTGTTATTTTCTCTTTTTCACTTTAATTTCTCTTATGAGTCATACTGTGGAGTTTTCTAGAGACTATATGTGATATCAAAGCAGTTAGAAGGCAGGAACAGCTACGAGAATCTAGCTTCTTCTATTAAGCCATACATTAAAGAGATTGCAAACATGTTAAAACAGTGCTATTCTTCTATTTTTTGAAATAGAGGTATTTTCATAAAACTGGTATTTGTGTTAGCATACAGTGAGTTTATTATTATCTTACATGAATCAATCAAAAGGAACTTAATAATTTTTAACTACGTGAAAGGATCCTGAAATCCAAGTCTGAGAACCACTGCTTTTTGTGAACTTGAAGAGAGCGGAGACTTCACTTAATGGCAATAATTAGTTGTAGTATTTTCTTTAGAGCAATTTATCAGGAAATTATCTTTATGAAGTGACTACTGTGTGCTAAGCTCTCTCAGAGCATTGAGGAATCAGCAGTCCCTGGCTCATGAAATTTATATCCAGCGGAGGGACAAGCAAACAAACAAATGGCCACGACAATTTCAGATATGATAAGCACTAAGTACAAGAATAAAACAAGCCTCTGTGGGGAGTGATTATTTGAAGGGTAGAGTAAGTGAATGGGGTGGAGTGCTGATTTAGACCAGGTGTTGGGGAATCTCTCACTGAAGTGGCGGCATTAAACTGTGGAACAGAAAGAGGCTTTGCTGGCAGGAGCACACAAGTTCAAGGCCGTAAGGAGGGCATGAGCTTGGTATGCCCTGGGAAGGAAATGGTGACTGGTGTAGTCAGAGGCCAGGGAGAATGGTGGTACTTGGTGGGATCAGAGGTAGGTAGAAGTATGTGATGAAATTTCTTGAAAGAGTTTGAATTTTATTCTGAGTGCCATGAAAAGCCTTTGTATAGCTTGATCTGGTCACATGATTCAATTTGCATTTTGAAAAGAATCAGTCTGGCTGCTCCATGGGAAGTGGATTGTAGAGGAGCAAGAATAGAAAGAAGCAAGGAGACCCATCAGAGAGGACTGTTCCCCTGGGAAAGGGGCGGTGGCTGGTGGCTTGCACGACAGTGGTAGGAGTGCAGAAGAGGTGAAGTGGACAGATACGGGTAGATGTGTTCTTTAAGACAGTGTATAGAACTTGTGTGGCTCACAGGGAGGAGTTCAAACAATGGAAGCTGTTGTGTCATCGTTTTGTTCTTAAACACAAAGCTGGCAGAGATTGTGAATTTGTTCTAGTTTACAGAACTAGAAAATCAGCCGGTGCACCATTCCCTCTGTCTCTAGAACTGTTACACCATCAATAAAACGCCTTACCTGAGGTCTTTTTTTATCTCCAATCTTTTCTGCATTTAGCTGCCATGCTAGTCTTCCTCAAACACTGCTTTCATCATGTTTACCTTGCTGATAAGTACGTTATAAGCATTCATGTAGCTATTGAGTAATTGCTATGCACTAGGATTGCATGGGTGGGTGGGGTGCACACACTTAAGATAGCGTTTTTGCCTCTGGGATTTTAGAATATACTTGGGGAGACATGATTAATCCATATGAAATAATAGATCAAAAAAGGGATGGCATAATTAACACAGCTTTCATAAAGGAGGTAGAACGTTCTAGATCTAGCTCTGGGAGAGAGAATTTTAGCAAAGAGAGAGGCAGCTCGTAATTCTTTGCACTTTTAAAATATATAATCTGCCTGAGTGCAGCCTATATGGTATAGGTGCAGAGTAAATGTCTGACGATGATGAAAGACATGTGTAAGGAAGATTAACCTGGCAACACCATGTGGCCTGATTTGAAAAGAATCCCAGGAGGCCAGGGAGTCATGGGGAAGTATAATTAAAATTTGAATGCAGAGTGGGTTCAAATTAATTTAAATCATCAAATCTAAATGTTATGAAGGGTTATGATGCCACTCTGGTGAGATCAAGAAATGGGGAGAGAGAATTAGTCTGGGGGAAAAAGATGGGGAATTTGGTTTTGGACAGGCCTTCAAGATGATGACAGGAGGTTCATCTAGAAATGGGCTAGGAAATTGGCTAGATGCGAATGAAAGGCTGGTGTTTTATAATATAATCTCATTCATGTCAACAAATATTTATAGAGGCCCTACTATGTCTAAGAGCTATGGGATATAGAGTTAAGTGAGGAAGGGACTTTGAAGAATTAACAAACTAGTGGGGTAGACAGGTATGCAAAAAAGGAATACAAAGTCTAATGAAATAGTGTCCAGAGGAGATTATATGCTGAGTAAGTGAATTAAATAGCACCTATTAAGGGGTACAAATTTCCCACCTAAGAAAACTGACAGAGAGTCCATGAAAGTATCTGTAGGTGGCTCCCTCTGTTTAACCCTCCCTGCTCTGTGTCCTGCTACTCTGACCCCAAGAGTCTGGCTGCAGGATTGGCACCCAAACAAAGGCCATGGTCTCTAAGCAGGTGTAAAGGAGGCCAGCCACTGATCACATAGCCCATCAAGAAAACTGTGTCCCTTTAAGGCCCTTTTGTTGAAGAGTGAATGACAGTTGCATTCAGATCCTCCTCTTGGGATGTTTTCAATGTAAGTCACAGCGAGTGGTCACTAGAAGCAGAGAGAGCAGAAGTTGAGAGTGTATATGAGAAAGAAGCAGAGAGATGCTAATTCAGGAGAATGGCAAATTACTGAAGTGTGGGCAATAGATGCTCGTTGATGAGGGGCCGAGCAAGCCCCTGGAGCCTGTTGTGGGGCCTCACAAGAACTTCAGTTGATTCCTGCAATGAGTGGTAGTTCTGACTGAAGCTATAGTTTTCTAAAGTTTCCTTATGTCCTTAATAAACCCTCGGCATTTGCAGTACTCTGACCCATGTCCTGGCGTTTTATATCTCCTAAGAGCCCAGCTAACACAAGGGGATTCCTGTTGCTTTGGCTTTTATAATATCTGCCGAAGAGGCTGTCTTGCAAAGCAAAGGGTGAGTGTGATCATAAGGCAGGATCAAAGGAAGTGCCGACGTGCACATGTGTATGTGGCTGCCTTCCCAGGAGACTTTGATGCGAAAGGTTAGAAACTTCATTACATCTTAGCGCAAACCTGGAATCGCCGAGCTTATACTCTTTGTCATTTCCTCTCTTCTCCTATCATGATCAGAGTACAGGCCTGGGTGCTTGTCCCTGGGGAGACCAAAGAAAGGGAGAGGCAGGGAGGCTATTCACTGCAACCTCAGGCTTGAGGAAGAGAAACTCCAAAAGATGGTAGAAAATGCAGCTGCCAAGAGAAGAAGGAATTTCAGTGTCTAGATTGGAGTTTCTCTATGTACAAACTCTTGACCACCAGTTTAGGGTCACTTGATTTATTAAAAATGAAGATTTCTTGTTCAACTTAAGACCAAATGGAATGTCTGAGTGAGGAGTCCAGGAGCATGCATTTTTCTAAGTATGCCAAGGGCTTCATGAAGCACTTACCTTGGAGACCCATTCCTCTAAGCCTTGCAGGAAGCAAAGAGAGTGTTGGCAAGGAGGCAGGGGCTTCAGAGAGAGCCCCAGGGACTGAATAGTGCAGAGGCTTGACATGTCACCTGCATACATTGCTGTAGGAATGAAAAGGAAGGAGTGAGTGTGAGGTGAAGCGGCAGGGTAGAGTGTATGTAGATAGTGGGGTGAGATTTACTTTGGGAATTGTAAGCAAATGAAAACTGAAACCATGTGGATGGATTAGGTCTCTGCTAATGCCAGAATTTTTATAATCAGCACAAAGTGCTATATAAAGCTTTTCCATCTCTGTATTATAGTCTTTTAGGATTTATGGAGCACCAACTACAGGGAGAACATTGTATTAGCAGCTGTCAGAGAAAACAAAGAGCTTACCACGTACTTGAAGTTGGGCAAAATAAATCTGTGGTTTATATTTAAGAGTGACTACAAAGCAACATACAAATAAGGGCAAATTTATTCATGTAACGAAAACTCATTGTGTACATTACATGCAGACATTTTTCTAGACTCCATAGGGTGTGGTTCATCAGGTGACCTGGGTGAGTTTAAAGGTAGATTTCGTAAGAGGGTGAAGAGAACAGATTACAGAGGGCTTAAGGCACTTTAAGTAAGGATTTAGAGTCACAGAGTTCAGCAGGAGGGTACACAACTTCATTCAGCATTCCGCAAATACTTATTGAGTGCCTTTTGTGTTGGAGGCAATGGAAATACAGCAGTAAGAAAAACAGACAAAATCCCTGCCCTTGTGGAGCTTATATTCTGGTGAGAGCAAGACCAGAAAACAAAATAAATAAGTTATATGGCATTTAAAAGGTAGTAAGTACTCTGGAGGAAAAAAAAAAAGCAGAAGAGGTAGGATATGGGGGAGGAAGAGATTCAGTATCAAAAACAATCTTTTGGGAAAAACTCACTAGAAAATACATTTGAATAAAGGTTTGTAAGCAAGCGTCAGGGGAAGCTTTCTGTATATATAGTGGACATGTATTCCAGGTAAAGGGACAGCCAATGCAAATTCCCTGAGGAAGAAACCTGCCTGGCTGTGTCAAGAGCCAGGAACCAGTGTGTATGTGCAGGAAGTAAGGAAAACCGTGCATTTGGGGAGATGTGCTGTATGTTAAGGGCATGGGAACCACTCTAAGGTGTTGTACATCTGACAGGTATACTTCATTTCCCCTGTGTGAATTTGAGGCCAATTTTTAACCTCTCTAAATTGATTTTCTTTATAAAATAATGAAAAGTATTTGATCTTATGAGGTTGTTGTGATGATCAAATAAAGAGCAATTCATTTAGCAACTACTTGACATAAGCTAGGCACATCCTTTTCCCTTCCCTGTCTGCCACCTGGTACTAGGTGCTTGGAGAGGCAGGACTGAGCCTAGCGGATTACAGCCTCTCAAAAGGGTAAGAAGAAAAGGGCAGTTGGTGTAAAGCCAAGATTAACAGACGTAACCGTTGGGATTTAATCGTTTTATTAGTGTTTCACGACGTGGACTAGATGGGTGGTCCTATTAGGTACAGGCGTAGTCCGCCTGTCCTCCCTTTTTAAGACTTTCCCAAACAATTTACCTTTCTAGGTAGTTTATCAACGAAGATTCTGGGTCTGCCAGCAGTTTTAATTGTTCCATTGTTTAATGTATTAACTCCCGGAACGTTACCTGATTAACCTCAGCCTTCTAATTAATGTTGAAATGATTCTCCTTGGGTCTAATCAAGAGCACTTCTATTTAAGAATAGTTTTGTTTTCTGCTTGTGCTGTCAGTGGCCAGTGGTACATTCGAAGTCGCTGTTTGGAGGGACCTGTGATGGCTCCAATCTACCCGTTGACCTGCAGCAAAAAACAACAAACAGTAGGGAAAGGGTTTGTCACGTTTGTTTGGGCCTGGGGCTAGGTTCCTGGCCCCGGAGCTTCGAGGCTGGTAATCAGCCGACCGAGAACAGAAGGACGGTGGGGAACTGTCTGCAGGTCTCTCCCCAAATCCCTTAAATCACCTCCCACGCTTGGCGACTGCACGTTTATTTACTTGCAGTAATGATAGTAAATGAAGGTGCACAAGAGTCGGCCAACGCCGAGGGGCGGCGGGCTTTTCGCCGATTCTCAGAGTCGGGCGGCGGGTCGCTGAGCAGGTCTCCCAGGCGGGCAGGAGCCGACCGCGCGCCGGTCCGCGTGCCCATGGGCGGCTGCGGGCTGGGCTCTGCGGCGAGAGCCTGGAGGCGGGCCGCCGCGTGGGGCCGGCAGCCCCTCCTCCGCGCGCCGAGGCGCCGCCCCGAGTCCCGAGCCCCGCCGGCCGGACCCCCTCCGCCTGCCCGCGGCGCTCGCAGGCTCCCTTCCCGCTTCCCACACCGCCCTCCGCCACGCCCCTCCTCGCTCGCCCGCTGGAGAGGAATCGAGCGCCGAGCGCGTCGATAGCTCTGCCCTCTGCGGCCGCCCGACTGAACTCATCCGGTGCGCTCGGCGCTCGGCTAGGCGGCGGCGGCGGCGGCGCGGCAGCAGCAGCGGCGGCGGCGGCGGTGGCGGCGGCGGCGGCGGCTGCCCGGCCAGCACTCCCGGCCCCCGCCATTTCGGACTGGGAGCGCGAGCG
This sequence comes from Smutsia gigantea, assembly GCA_032199065.1. Classification (NCBI taxonomy): domain Eukaryota; kingdom Metazoa; phylum Chordata; class Mammalia; order Pholidota; family Manidae; genus Smutsia; species Smutsia gigantea. The sequence continues at coordinate 50,444 of JAVSCE010006720.1, forward strand.
GCGCAGGCACTAAGGGCGGCGGCGGGGGCCAGAGGCGCGGCGGCTCCCAGGTGCGGGAGAGAGGTACAGAGCGGACCGCCCCTCCCGGGCCCCTGCCCCGCTCCCGACCCTCCTCGCCGGCGCCGGGCGGGGCCGAGTGAATGAATTAGGGGTCCCGGGAGGGGCGCGGACCCCCGGCGGGCGGGCGGGGACGCGGCCACGCGGAGAGCGGGGACTGGGCGGTGCGGGGCTGGGGAGGGTGAGGCTGGTGGCGGCTGCCGCTGGGCTGCTTCCTGGACGGGGAACCCCTTCCTTCCTCCTCCCCGAGCGCCGTGGCTGGGGCGGCCGGCGGGCTGCCCCGCGGGCGTCGGGTCGGTGGTGTTACCCGCCGCGCTCCGGCCTCCCCTCCCCCTCGCGGGCTTCCCCGCGCGCCCGCACCCCTGCCTCCCTTCCCAGCCCTCGCCGCCTCGGTCACTGCCTTCCCTGCTGCATCTAGCATCTCTAGGACGAAGGCATAAACTTCTCCCTCGAGCGCAGCCTGCACGGGGAGTGGTCCTTTTCAGTGTGTAGGGGGATATGTGAGTAAGAGGGGGAGGTCACGTTTTGGAAGAACATAGGAAAGTGCTTAGAGACCCCTGTCTGAGGTTATTGTGTTCGGAAAAAAGGCGTCTGCAGCCGAGTTCCTGGCTGCTCCCCTCCCCCATGCATGGGCTGTGACATTGCTGTGGCCACAAAGGAGGAGGTGGAGGTAGAGATGGTGGTGGAAGAACAGGTGGCCAACACCCTACGACGTAAAAGCCTGTGACTTAGTGAAAAGGAAAAAGTTAATCCCAGAAGGTCTGTTTTGCTTTGTCAAGTTAAAACACACGCAGAAAACCCGCAGAGCAGAAGCAGGGCCTTTTCCTCGCTGGTTGAGGCAGACGGCAGTAGCCAAAATCGTACCTGAAGTTTCATTTGCCTCATCTTGGCCTTTTCCCCGTCTCTCCTATGTTATCCTCGTCCTTAGAAATTTGACCCCCATCCCGAGAGTTTTTACACTACTCCTAAAAAGCGCTCACACAATTAAAAAAAAAAAAAACGATTTACAAGAGTTAATTGTAGCAATCTGCCGGCCAACTGCCTGAAATACTCTTAGGCAATGTGCGTGCTATAGCTGAAGTCCTAAGCTAGCCTTCCTAAGTCTTGATATCCATCAAAATAAAGGGTTAAGAATAGAAAAGTATTTTCTAATTTTTACCCAATACATGTTCCACTGATAATAGGGAAAAATCATTTAAAAAGAAATTGCAAAGGAAAAAATTCTGTTTGTAATCATCGTCTCAGAATCAACCATATGAGTGATGTCACTCTTAGGTGACTAAGGTCCAAAACGCTGGCTGGAACATGAAATAGACTGTAGACATCAAATATGGTTGATAACAGTACTGTTTACTTTGAGACTGTAGCCATCCTCAAGTATACTTGGTTGTAAGAGATGGTAGGTGAGTTGATAGTTTTATGACAAGTAAAAGTGATTTTTTTTTTCTTAACAAAATGCTGGGTCTGGTCCCACTTCCACCCCTTTGCTAGCTTTTGTAGCTTTGGGTGAGGGGGCCCTTATGGCCTTTGATCTCTAGTAAGGCTCCTTGGGAACCCACCTCTCTAGTGGATTTAAATATTACTCGCTTTTAAAATCCAGTTCAAGGATATTTTGCAGAAACAACCACTGCAAAAACACATAGATCAGAGGTGTGTGTCTCTTAGATTCCACATGTGTGTATACAACTAAGCTCTAGTCCACAGTCATAGGAACCCCTTTACACTAAACTACTGAAGATCCAATGTGGGATATTTAAATATTTACCATAATAGAAATTAAAACTGAGAATTTAAAAAATGTATTCATTCATTTAAAAATAGAAATAACAAGCCCATTACTTGGTGGCATAAGTAACTTTTATTATTACGAAAAATAACCTTTTCAAAACAATTTAGTGAGAAGAATGGCATTGTTTCACACTTTTGTAAATCTCTTAATTATATGGCTTACTAGAAGACATCTGGATCTTCACATCTTTTCTGCAGTCTGTTATGATCACTAGGAAAATTCTACACTTGCGAAGGAATGAGAGTGGAAAGGGTAAATAACATCATAGTATTATTATGAAAACAGTTTTCATCTGTGGGACCCCCAAAAAGTCTTAGGAACTCTGACGGCTTCCTGGACCACATTTTGAGACCTACTTTTGTGGCAGGCTATCCAAATTGTTTTGGGGGTGGGGTGGGCAGGAAGCTCAAGGATCCGTTTTGGTGTCTGTCTCATTTGCTGTGGCCTATATTTGGAATAAAAAGTGAGAGCTAACAAGATGCCCTAGACAATCGCAAGCAAGGCTGGTGGCAGAGAGTAGACCAGGGAGCTGTGATATTAACAGTCTGTGATAGAACAGTTGTCTAGCCTGTCTGCTCTTTGTGAGAGGGCTCAGGAATAGGGTGAGTAGGTGGTTGGTATGTTATCATTTGGAAAACCTTCTTCTTCTTTTTTTTTGGTGCTTGTTTGCATAATTCTTGGTCTTCACTAAATCGGTTCTTGCACATACGTAGTGTTTGTATCTGCATTCATTAATTTGGAACTGTTTACCCTGTAATAAATTATCGTGCACTTACTGACATTCTTTCTGCAGTTCACTCCTATTTGTAATAATATCGTGTAGTGGTTGGGAAAGGAGATAAAGTCAGATAAGTTCATTTTATTTCCAAAAGTTTGAAACAGCTGACAAATATTTTGTACTGTAAACCTTCAGGTTGCTAGTATTTATTGCAGTTGTTGGGAGAGCACGTACAAGAAGCATAGAGTAAAATCACGTGGATTACTGGGAAATATTCACTCATATCTTTTAAGAATTCTCTCCTTAAAAGTGCTTATCTTTGAATGTTATACAGTTATATTTTTCTTGTGCAAAGTACTCTTCTTCAGCACTAATATTGGATTATGTATTTTGATTTATCAAATCATCTAAACTGAATAGTAAGTTCAAATTCTCAAAGGTCTCTTAGTTTTTACACCGTTATTTTCCCCAGAAGATATTTTACAGATTAAAATGTCATCAAATGTCCTCTGCTTCAGTGTCTCCATTTTTTTTCCCCCACTCCACAGTCCAACTTTGACGATTTCTTGCTAACCAACTATCCATCACACTGTGATGATGCTTTTTTAGTCTTTTATAGCTGTTGGCTCCAACAAAGACATCCAGCATATCCATTTGCAATTCTTAGGGGTTAGAGTCAACTAGGAATACTGTTGAGGTAGCTGTCAACAAGTTTTGTGTGGGTGTGTCCACAGGGTGTAGAGCCCTGTTCTGGGCACTTGTACTGTGTAAAGTCATGGCGTTTTCCATTGGGAGCCCTGAACTGCTGCAGAACAGCAGACTGGCTGTTTAGATAGAGCAACCTGAATATGATAAAAGAATTTTGTACTCCGAATGCATTTTTATCACATGTTGGTGGGAAGTTTGTAAATGAAGTGCCTTTCATTACAGTGCACATCTGTAGTCAGCTGGCTTTCATCATTGAATTATGTGAGGTATTCTCACATAGTTTTCCATATAAAAGTTGATTGGTTTTAAAAGGTAATGATAGTGGTTGGATTCTGTTAACCTCATGTATGACGTATGTTCTAATGCAATCCCATTTTCGTTATTTTCATCATAAGGCCTGCTGAAAATGACTGAATATAAACTTGTGGTAGTTGGAGCTGGTGGCGTGGGCAAGAGTGCCTTGACGATACAGCTAATTCAGAACCACTTTGTGGATGAATATGATCCTACGATAGAGGTAAATCTTGTTTTAATATTACGCATATGGATTTGTGCAGGCCCATCCTTTGGGGACAAGAAAAGGATTCTCTGATCATTTTTCATGACACTCATTACAAGGCAGTTATACTGAAAGCAATTTATTAAGTTACTTGAAATGTACTTGGGTTTCAAGGCTTTACTCTAAGTTACATGTAACCATAGATATGGAGAGCCCTTCTCTCCATTCTTTCTGGGTTATTAGCATATATGCATTTGGTTGGGAGACTATTTCAGAGATTTGTAAGGGACTGAAAGTGAATTTACATGTGGCTCTTATTTTTTATGGGGTTTTTGGTATTTTGATGTCATATGTAGAAGAGTCGAATTCTATCAGTGAAACATTTGATGGTTGATTTAAAAAAGCCCATTAGTAGTATTTCCTGTTTTCTTTTCACACTGAAGTAGTGGAGTATCTACATCTACCTTATAGATTTTTAAAAGCTCCTTCTTTGCATATATATATACACAAACACACGTTATATATATATATGTCATATATACATATAAAACATACATACAGTGATCAGTGATACCTAAAGGTACCACTACAAATCCTTCCTTTTGCTTTGTAGCCCTCTCTTAATTTACTCAAGAAAATGTTAGAATTTTTTTTATTACACATTGAGCGATAAATAATTATCAGACTCTTAGTTACATGAGAACTTACCAAAGTAAGGGCCAAAATGTTAGAATAAAGGCCTTGCAGAAACCTTGAGAGGTCAGGTAGTATTTCCTCTTGTCTTCTGGCAGCACTATACTCAAATTATCTCAAGCAGATAAGGATTCATTTAATCCCAAAGATCTGCAGGAATGGATGGCACATAACTGTTCCTGTTAACTCATTTCCAGAATGTAATTATTAGTGTATTTTATGCATCGTCTGAATCTTCATGCTAAGTGTAACATTAGTGGAGATGGAAATAAATATATTACCTTGTCTTTGAGATAGACTTACGTTGTTAAGATTATTTCTTAGACTTCTTTACTCCAGGTTAGGCAGTCTTTAATCCCTTAGCTTTTATTCTAGATCCCATATACCAATTTTAAAAATCTTCTCTGAAAAATCTCCCAGCACTCTCTCTGAGTCCCAAGCTGTGGAATCTAGAACAGGTCGAAATGCCCCATTATCATACTATGCAGTGTAACAACTTGACAACACACTCTGGCTGCATTGAGGTGGAACCTGAGGGCATTGGTGGCCTTGGGAAGATGTTCATGTAGTTTAGAACTTTGAGGATTGATTAGGTAACTGTTCATAAAAGAAATATCAAGTTTGGTATCAGAAGAAAAAGAGGAGAAATAACACTTATTTGCAAAGATTTGATTTAAACATGGGAGCAACTTTTCTTTGACTTCCAAGTTGAAGAATTTGCATAGTAAAGGGGAAGAGTCAGCCGAAGTGGACCACCTATAGGATAGTCTATATTTTTCCTCTCGACAAATCAGTTCAATGTTATGATGATTTTGTGTTGTTTTTATTTCAAGGGGGATTCAAGAGTTCATCCATTCTAAAGCCAGGGTTATCTGGCATACTCCAACATTTAAATCAGAAGTAAAAGAAAATTTTAATAGAATTCAGGTAAACCATGAAAATTTTCCTGGGATTTTGGAAGGTGATTTTCCAGAAGGGCCCTCCATCTTCTCAGAAAATCTGAGGAATTCCATTATACTGTGTTTCCTGTTAGAGGTCATGAATAGTATATGATACTATGATAAAATAGGTTAGGAAAACTTTTGGTCTAAACTGTTAAAGTGTAATATAAATCTTAAAGAAATAAAGCCAAAAGTTAGTTCTTTATTTGGGAGGAAAGTAGAAAAGTTTAGAAACTCATGCCTATAACTGATTACGATTCCTGCCAAACCAGAAGACATGACTTTGGGAAGCACTGATTACCTGTGAACTTTGAAACTGACATTCCCTTATTAGTTTAGCCACCTGGGAAAAGTTTCATAGATTGTCTCTTGTCTCCCAAGTTACAGTGCGTCTCTGGGGGAAATGCCACATTAAATTCTTAGTTAAGCTCAATTATAAGAAAGGCAAGAGAATTTAGTAGCTTATTTAATAAAAAGTTAAGCAGAAATTCTGACTGATGTTTTTATTAAAAGTTAAGGAGGAGAAGGATATCACCATTCAGTTTTGATTGGTGAAATAATTCTCACCAGTTTTCCTGTGTTAAAACAAATGGAAAGAAATTTAGAGAAAAAATTTTAAATCTGGTAATACCATTTTCTAGTGGTTTAGAATTTACAAAGTTTTATGCTTATGAGATAGATAAGGAAGGTGGCATTGTTTCTTTTTTTATAGATAAAAATGGTCTCTGAGAGGTTGTAACTTGCCTAAAGATACTTTGCTAGTAAGTGGTAGAATTTTAAGTTCTCTGAAACAAATTAAATGGAATTTCCACTGAACCCTTGTATAACTTTTTTAACATGATAAGTGAGTCTTCAAACTAAGAAAATATTTAATATTGGAGGCTGGTTCAGATTTACCAATATGCCAAAATTTGAACTTCGCATATTATCTAATGGCATCTTAATGGCAGAGGTAGGATATAGAATTAGATGGGTATGACACATAGATCGAGCATGTTGATGCTTAAGGTTTGTACTTGGGAATCACCTTTACTTGTATCCTGAAAGATCTTACCTTTATCTTTTATGAAATCCACCAAAGACTCCAGGGAGAATGAAATACATCATTAGTGGTGCAGGATTATTAGACGCAAAGCAATGCCCCAAATATAATACCAGACTAGAAATAACTTCTATAGTTTATAGAGATCACTTGTTATAAAAGCATGTTTTCCAAGGTAAAATTTGATGGAGAGAGATCTTTGTCTTAAAAAAATACAAGTAGTTACAGACATAGAAATGAGAGTGCTCAGTTGATCAGTTAGCAAATATAAATTGTGTATCTACTGGATGTAATATGCTAGTAAAAATAGATATAAAAAGAAGTGTTTTTTTCCCAGGCTCCAATTCACTGACATCTGCATGCTGCTGTTAACGTGACACATCTAATTCAGTCTCTGGTGTTATGGCTTTCTTTGATGAAACGGTTTCCTACTCAGTAGGAAGAATGGATTCATAATTGGATTGAGTTGTTCCATCTTTAGTGCTCTGAGCTGTGCAGTGTTTTATTCACCAAGATTTATCGGTTTCTCATTTTTTAATTTTTCCATGTTATATGTAATTTATTTTACTGGCTGAATAAGGTATTTAGATTACATAGAGAAAATTTGTAATGTTAAACTAGGATTGAAGAGTGGTGTAAGAAAAGCATCATGTAATCGTTGTATGTTGTTATTTACTGGTTTTATATGTATGTATCAGCAGTTGTCAGTGAGAGGAAGGTGGGTGCCTCTCAGAGGACATTTGGGAATTTCCAGGAATACTTCTGGTTGTCATGACTTGAGGAGGGGTCTGCCACTGGCAACCGCAGTGGGTACAGGCCAGGGGTGCTGGTAACTGTCTACAGTGCACAGGACAGCTCCCACAGCCCACAACAAATAATTACTTGGCCCAAGTTCAGTAGTGCTGGAGTTGAGACCCTAATATGTGTTACATACATCTTTAAACATCCTTTAAATTGTCACATTCAAGTCCTTGAATCAAGGCTTATGTTAAGATTTTCTAATGTAATATAGACTTAGACTTTACCTTTTCAAAATGAATTATACATTATATTAGCTTACTGTAGCATTATATTAAAACATTTTGTTTTTAAAATAAGCTACACACAGCATTTGTGTAAGTACATTTCTCTTCAAGGCTCTGGCTAGCTCTTCACCCCCCTTCAAGTGAGTGCCCTCTACTGGTCAATTTATGTGATTTTTTTTTTATAATAGTAAATAACAATGAAATAACAGTTTGGATATTTTTCCTATTTAAACTGTGGGTATAATCAATTTATAAACATATAAAATTTATTTAAAAGTCTTATTTTACATAATTAACTTGTTAAAAAACTAAAGTATTAGTTTTATTCTCCTCTAATACTAAGATTACTGTGTGGACTAGTTAGGCCTAACTAAATATGTAGAGGAATATTATTAACTAGAAAGAGAGTGTGGTAGTGTAAGAGAAAATAGTGTGGCTCTGTTGTTAACACTTACTGAGGCTACTTTATCTGAGGGGAAAAAGAATGGCACTGTGGCTCTCTGAATTTCTTTACACGCACATTGGAGGGACATTACAGAGCTCGAAGCTTAGCGATGTGCCACATGGGCTCTTAGGAAGGACCTATCAAAAGTGGCAAATTGTGAAAGTTCACATTTTGTAGATTTTTGTAGGGCTATAGAATAGTTGTGAGCATCTGCTTTTTAGAATAAACTAGCACAAAAGTCAGGCACTGTGTTTAGGCCAGTTTAAACTTACTATTTATTTAGACCTGAATGTTAAAAAATACTGGACGTGTTTATTCTATGGGATTTTATAAGTAAAGCTTTAAAAACCTACAAATGAAAGTTGGTAATGGAAATAAAGGAAAAAACTATTTTTACGGTTGGCATCTCTTAAGATTCTGGTTTTAGTGCAACTAACTGCATAATTTCATAAATACTGTTGAGTGACCCCTCTGTCCATGCAGCCTCCTTACGGCCTAGAGAGACCCTGAGGAGCAAAAGGGACCAGCTCACTGCCTTCATGGAGCTTATTAGTCCTAGACAAATTTTGAAGAGCAGTGTGTCTAAACAATAATCCTAATTATATATAATTTAATTTAGAGGTTTTATGCTTTAGGAGAGGGCATTAATTTCTTGCATCTCTTAACTACATTGTCAAAGAGTGCCTAGGTATATGCAAGAGTTATATCATTATGATCTTAACATAATAAAATTAGCAGAAATGGGTAGTAAAAATAAAATGAGGATTAAAGGGAGAGGCACAATGCTTTAGGTAATTTTTCAACTTTTTATTTTGAAAAATTTTAGACCTTTGGAAAAGCAGCAAAATATAGTACAATGAATACTGTTATCCTTAAATCAGACATATTTGCTTTCTCTGTGTGTGACGCACACACATACTGGAATACATATAATTTATTTTTGCTGCACTATTTGAGAGTAAGTTACCTATGTTATGACCCTTTACCTCTACATATCTATCTCCTATTCTAATACAGGGGTCTGTAAACTGGCCTGTTTGCTGGCCAAATCCAGCCTGCCATCTCTGTAGTTTTATTGGAGCGCAGCCATGTTCATGTGTTTACATGTTGTCTATGGCTGCTTTTGCACTACAGTGGGAGAGTTGCATGGTTGCAACAGAGATCAATTACTGCCTCGTCCTTTGCAGAAAAAAATTCCCAATCCTATTCTAACAAGAATATTTCCTTGTATGACCACAATGCAGTGATGAAATTAAAGGAATTCCATGTTGATACAATACTTTCTCTAACATATAGTCCATATTCAAATTTTGTCCATTCCCGGAATGTCCTTTGAGCAATTCCCTTTTTTTTCCCCTCCCATCCAGGATCAAAAATCAGTTGTCATATCTCATAGTCTCTTAATCCAGAACAGTTTCTCATCTTTTCTTAGTCACTAATGACAATGGCATTTTCTGAAGAATCCAGGCCAGTTGCTGGTACAGTGACCTCTCGTTTAGTTTTGTCTGATTGTTACCTTATGATCAGATTCAGGTTAAACGGTTTAGGCAGGACATCTGCATTAAGTGATGATGGGTCTTCCTTTGTGCATCTTGTTGGGAGGCACGTGATGCTGGTTTGTCCCATTATTGATGATGCTAACATTGATTATTTGGTTAAGATGATACCTATCAGTTTTCTCTCTGCAAAGTTATCATCAGTTCCTTTCTAATTAATACATTCTTTGAGGGGAGATACTTTGAGACTTTAAATACCTGATTCTCCAACATTCGCACCCAGTGGGATGTAGCAACCACTGGTAATTCTCACCAGAATAAATTACGACCATATTGGTTGCAAATGGTAAGTAATTTTCCAACTCTGTCATTGCTTCTTCATTTATTAGTTGACATCTCCTATGAATAAAGGTTCTCTCTTTTTCTGCTCCTTATTTATTTGTTTAGTTTGCCTTATTTGTATCACTGTGGACTCATGGATTCTTTCTTTCTTCAATGTGTAAAGTCTGTTACTGTAACTGTTGATTTTGATGGGGCCAGGGAATCCCTTTCAAGCTGACCTCTACACCCACTGACATGTCCCATCAATTTTTGGAGCTCATCCTTGTTTTCTGGCACAATGTGTTCCTGGTTCACCTTGTCCTTTTCCTATCCCCACCCTGGATTCAACCATTTGTCCAAAGAGTCCTAATTCCTTTTAATGGGGAGTGGTATTTAGAAATTAAAATCTGGATGTTAGGTATGTTTACTGCTACTGGAATGTCACTACTTCTAGATCCTTTTCAGTGGATGGAGCTAAGAAATACATTTTATTTAAAAGTCATTTGCCGTCTTCTTTCTCACAGTGAGAACCCTGGCCCTACCTTGTATAAATTTTAATGTTAAACATTAGATGGTTGTTGAAATAAAAATGATAATGTCAGTCGTAAGTCCTTGTTCTTGTAGTAGTATTTAAGTAACCGATTAATTGAATTAACTTGATGTTATGTTAGTTTCTTTATTTGTGGAATTGGGATTAAACTTTTTTTTTCCATTGAGAAAAGTAAGGATCCTTTTCATTTTCAAAGTATTTGTAAACCATACAAGAAAATATTTAGGAAAAGATCAAGCTATTTGGCTACATTAAAATTAAGACATCTTTAATAAAAATATAAAACAAATGGAAATCTGAGAAAACTATATGCATCATATATCAACCGAAGAGCTCTCTTAAATAAGAAGGAAACATCCAAATGGGAAAAAAGGGGGGCTAGGGATATAAAAGCCAACTTAACCACCAAAAAGAAGAAAAAAATGTATTAACATATAAAAGGATACCTCATTAAAATAGAAATAAAAGTTCAAACAATGAAAATTTTTACTTTCATACAGGCTAAAATTGGAATAATAGTGCTGGGGAGGGTGTAGAGAAATGTGTACTCATTGTGCTGTAGTGGGAGTATTCATTCTTACAGACACTCTGGAGGTCAATTTGGCAATATGTATCAAAATGTAAACTGTATGGTTCTTTGACCAAGTAATGCCATTTCTAGTAATGTATCCCAAGGATCCAATCAGATGTTTAAAATGTGTGCACAGGAATGTTTACTACAGTGTTGGTTTTGTTTTTTAAAAATGGAAGTAACCTACATATCTAACAATAGGAAATGTCTAACAATAGGAATTATGAAATATCTATACAAATTAGTGTCAAAAAGGATTAGGTAGCTCTGTGTGTACTGACGTTGGGAAATACCAGTATAAAGTGAACCTGCATCATAGCACATTGTAGAGTATGATTTCATTTATCTAAAAATAATGTAAATATATACATGAAATATGTTAGGAGATAAGCCAGACTCTCATTCTGTATAGTATTTAGTTTTTAAGAATGAGCATATACTGTTTGAGGGGAACAATACTCATTTTTGAGGGAGAAAAGTCACTACTGTATTTTAGATACCATTATATTTCCTATTTTCCTTCCCCCTTTTAAAATGCTCAGCAAACTGGATAATGCAGATGTATCTTGTATAAAGAACTTGGTATCAGGCCAACTAAAGAATAGGTGAGAGTTACATTATACAAAACGTGAAAATGATATTGTAATGATACTGTAATAAGATTGATCCATGATTGAACCAGCCTCACATTCTGATATTGGTTCAAATGATAACTTGTAGGAGAATGCCACATGTCTTCAACAGATTACAGATGTATGCTTATAAAATCCTTATTTTCAAAATCTGTTATGCAAATTTTCCTTGAGTCTGTTCAGATTTTTGAACCAGTTTTTATCTCTTGGAAGTAATATGCATTTTATTCTCTCAAATCTTAAGCTGAGATTCAACATTCTCAGAATTTCAAGTATTGCTCATTTAGTAAAGAAGGCTTTGTTTTATCCTTACTTTTAATGAATGTCTTAATCAAAAATTCTGTCATGAGAACAAGCTCTTTTAACCCTTGCTGCCTAATCAAAACAGAAATCCTTCATAATCCTCAGTGTCTTAGCTTTTCTTCCCTGGAGTTTATTCAGATCCATTACATTTATTTTGAAATACGTTTTGCAAAAAGTAGTCCAAGTGTATAAGTGATTTTATAAGGCCAGGATATACTACCCTTGCTCTGCAGTTCTTAGTAGCAAGGGGCCTGCCCCCTAATCTTTTGGCCTTTAGGAGCATGTGCAATGGAATGCAATAAAATAGTAATAGTTAACTTTTTATAGTACTTTTCATTTTATAGAGGGATTTTCATAGTCTTTAATCTTAATCCTAACCTGTATACAAACTCCTGTGTTATTATTTACCCACTTTACCTCTGAAGGAACAATGGTTTGAAGTAAATGAAAAATTAAGTAGTTTGCCCATGCTCACACCTCAAGTAAGTGGAGTTCTACGGCTGCCCAAAGATTGAACATTCGGGTGTATATCTCTAGCCTAGACTTCTCTCCTGAGCATCAGACCAGTGTATCAAGCTGCCTCCATGTCAAAACCACCCGAACAACCCACAAAAGTATGGAATTCAACATGCCCCAAATTGAACTCATTTTTTTCTCTACTGTTCCCATCCCCAATCAATAAACTCTGCCATTTAAAAAAATTGAGACAAATTCACATAGCATAAAATTAATCTTCTTAAAGTATACAGTTCAATGGTTTTTAGTATATTGACAAAATTATGCAACCATCACCATTATCTAATTCCAGAACATTGTTAATACTCCAAAGAGAAGTCCTTTGCGCCTGAGCAGTCACTCCTTAATCCCTCCCACCAGCCCCTGGCAGCTACTAGTCTAGTTTCTGTCTAGATTTGCCTGTTCTGAATATTTCATATCACTGGAATCATACAATATGTGGCCTTTTGTGTCTGGCTTCATTCACGTAAGATAATCTTTTCTGGGTTCACCCATGTTGTCACATGTTTCAATACTTCACTCCTTCTGATTGCTCAGTGCTACTCTGTTGTACGGATATACTGTATTTAGTGTGTCCATTCATCAGTTGATGAGCTTTTGGATTGTTTCCTCTTTCTGGCTATTTTGAATTCTGCTGTGAATATCATGTACAAGTTTTTGTGCGAACATATATTTTGGGTTCTCATGGGTGTATGCCTGTAGTGGAATTGCTGGGTTGTATGGTAGGTTCATGTTTAGCTTTTTGAGGAGCTGTCGATTCTTTTCCATAGTGACTACACTACTTATATTCCCACCAACAGTGCATGAGGGTAGTTCTACCCATGGCACCCTATTTCTCAGGACTGTGTAATCTCCATCTATACAGCTGTTCCTGCCTTGGTTCAGGTTCTATCATTTCTTGTATCAGTTTCCTAACTCTTCTCCCAGCCTCTAGTCTAGTCCCTTTCTGTAATTTGTCATAGTAATGCTAACAGTGAACCTGATAGATCTGATCCTCCTTCCTATTTAGGAAACCTTTCAGTGATTTACTATTAAAGGACGTTCAGAACTCTGTAACATGGCATTGATTGTCCTGTTTAACCTCTACTTAGCCAGAAGCCCTCTGAGCTAAAGTTGTATTGGACGTCTTGGTTCCACGTACTCAACGTGATGTTGCATGTTGTGCATTCTCTTTGCTCCTCCCTGCCTAGAGTGGTCCTCCTGTCCCGTCTTTCTTAATCCATACAAGCAAAGTTGATCTCTTCTTCCTAGGTGCCACCACTGTACTTTGTCCTGTATGTGGTGTTGCACTTATTTTATTGTATTTTAATTATTGGTTTATATTAATATCTTCTACCAGACCTAACTCCTTGAGGTCAGAAATTATATAATGCTTGGCACGAATATATGAGTGACCGTAGATTTTTAGTAAGTGTTCCTATAATGCAAAGCAGAATAGAGTAAATAGGCGAGAATGAACTAATAAGCCTATGTTTATATATCCCAAATCTCCCATTTCTTCCCTGTTATAATTATGATATACCAGGCTATTACACGTTTCCGTCTTTGAGAACTGGCTATCTACAACCACCTTTGATGATTTATAATCAGTATTGTGGAACACATCATTTTCTGATGGATTCAAATTATCTTTTAGGGGAATAACAAAATACTTGAGCATTAAGGGTAAAAGTTTTATCATTTCTTCCTATAGGTGTTATTTAGAAGTACATGAAAAGTACTTATAATACTTAACACTTTAAGAAAATTTGAACATTTCAGAAGTAAATCCTCAAATAATAACTTTAACTGATGGGATCAGCAGCATGACGATGGAGATAAATGGGATAATGGTTGTAAAATGCTTATCACAGTATCTGACATATAAGTAAGAGCTCAGTAAGTGTTGGCTGTATTATTATCAGGAATATGGTCATCTTTAGTAAAAACTATTACTTTATTTAGGTATTTTTTTTTACTACAGTTTATCTTTCCATGTCAGGATTACTGCCTGAGTTGGAAAAGATGTCAGTTAAAAGATGAACATAGCCAGTAACTTGATTACTATTAACTATAATAGAAATATGACAAAATGATATCCTTGTCAATGAGTTTATCTGATCTTGAATGATATTTTCTTAATTTTCAGATTCCCCTAATGGGTATACAGATAACTTTCTATACATGAAATAACATTTAAAGACATATTAATAAACTGGAAAAATCTTTTAAAAAATGATACAAGTCATTGCAAAAAAGAAAATTCCAAGTGGGCAAAGGATACAGGTGATGGGAATAAATATGAAAATAGAAAAAAAACACTACATACATTATTAGTCCTCAAAGAAATGGATATTAAAACAATAAAAATTTTAAGCCTAACAAACTGACAGAAATTTAAAGAAAAATGAAGAATAAAATCTGAGTGGTACTGAAATAGGTATACCCTTAATGCAGTGTGGAAGAGTAATATGATGAATATCGTGTATGCACCAATGAGCTTTTTCATATTTTAACATTATTTCACATACTCTCTTCCAGCCCATAAATGTTTTTAAATCTCTGTATGTATTTTTTTGTTTGTTTTATAAAAGGTTTCATATTATATAAAACTTGCTTGAATACATTTATTAAAATACTTTTATTATAATTTTAAAATTTACGAGTTCATTGTTTTAATATAATTTATAATATTTTAAACTTGTACTTTCTTTTATAAAGATTTTTATAGTGTCTCCATATATTTACATTCCACTGAGTGCATTCATTTATATAAAAATACTGATTACCTACTGTGTTCATGACTATTAGGCACGGGATGTATAGTGGTGGGCAAAACAAATGTGAACCAACCATCCTGGAGTTTAAAGCCTAGTCGGGAATATAGACTTAAACAGTTATACAAATAAATGCATAGTTACACATTACAGTACATGCTATGAAGGAAACAGGTGCTGAGGAAGGAGAGTCATATAAGTCCTTGTTTTCTGCTTTGTCACCAGACCTACTTTGCCATTTAACACTTTCTTTCTTGTTTTTACCAAGCAGAGTGATAATGTTTAAGAGTAAAGGGATGCTGTGAGAGGACTTTAACCCAAGTGCATGACATGATGAACACTACTGCTGTGTGGAGAACGTATCATATGAATAACAATAGGGATTGTTGCTAGGAAGTAGGTGGAGGAGATTTCATGAGACAAAATAGTTATGGACTATGGTGATGGCAGAGGTGCTTGAATTTGGAATATATTTTGAAGATAGATAAATGGTATTAAGATTGTGGGTATTATTAAATGCCTATGTAATTTTTCCTTGTAAGACATTTTAGGATGCCATGTTAAGTATATCTCTATTGTAACTATCATTTAAAGAAAAAGTTTCTTTAGCGTTGTTTACCACAAGTGACATTACTGTGTCAAAGGCTATGAACATTTTATGGCTCCTGACAAATACTGTAATTGCTTTCCAGAGGACTGTGCCTGTTTATTGTTATTGCCAGAAATGTTTGAGTTCTAGCTATAATTAACTTTTGTCAACACAGTATATTTCATTTAGAAAAGTTTTTACCACTTCAGTAAATTAAAAAAAATAGTACTTTTTAATTGGGAGTGAGGGGAAATATATAGAATAACTTTCCTTCATTTACTATTTTATTATCTTAAACAAAGCAGCTCTATTCTACTCTAGTTTCCAGAGATATTAGTAACCTATATACCTGATCTAAAAGTTTATTCTATGTAAAAGGCTGGAAATAAATCTAATTAAAAATGTGAAGTCGTGATCTTTTTGCCCAAATCTTAACTAGTTTCATTATAGAATCTGTGTTTTTAAACTGGTTGGGCTTTCATAACCTGTACTTTCTCAGAATGATTTCTTTTTTTAAGTTAAAAGAAATGAATAATGTTTTGAGAATATTTCAGATTTGTAAAAAGGTATTTTATTGGGTTGGGACAGGGTTGGCAGACTTTTCTGTTAAGGGCCACATGGGTCTTTATCTCATAATCTTTGTTTTTTTTAAACAATCATTTCAAAATATAAAAACAATTCTTATCTCATGAGCCATAAAAAAAAAAAACAGGTGGGCAGGATTTGACCTTTGGGCAATAGTTTGCTGAACTCTTATTTAGACTCTTAACCTTAGGAATGATTCTACATTAATCATGAATTTTTTCTACCTCTGTATACTTCTTTTCTTGCAACTAACCTGAAGTTGGAGCAAAATATTTAGTATTTATATATTATTTTGTTATGCTCACTTTCTGCTTTGTCATCAAACCTGTCAGTCCCTTTTAGATTATACTTCATTTAACATCTTCATTCTTGTTTTTTCCAAGTTGCACCTCCTTTATATTTTGTTTTTACTTTTTTTTTTGTAGTATAGTTGATACACAGTCTTCAATTGATTTCAAGTATACAACACAGTGGTTCAGCAGTTGCCCATATTGTTAAGTCCTCAACCCCCTGGTACAGTTCCTGTCTTGTCAACATAGGAAGATGTTACAGAATCATTGGCTATATTCTCCATGCTGTACTACCATCCTTATGACCAGCTTATATTACGATTGAGAATTTTTGTGCCCTTTTATCTCTCACCCTCCCCACCCACCTACCCTGTGGTAACCAGTCACTTCTCAGTCTCTATGAATCTTCTGTGTTGTTTATTTTGTTGTGTTTTGTTTTAATATTCTACAAATAAGTGAAATCATATAGTATTTGTCTTTTTCCACTTGGCTTATTTCACTTAGCATAAAACCCTTCAGGTCCATCCATGTTGTTGCAAATAGCAGGATTTCTTTTTTATGACTGAATAATGTTCCATTGTGTATATGTACCACATCTTTGCTATCCATTCATCTATTGATGGACACTTAGGTTGCTTCCATGTCTTGGCTATTGTAAATAATGCAGCAGTAAACATAAGGGTGCATATATCTTCTCAAATCAGGGATTTTGTTTTCTTCAGGTAAATTCCTAAGAGTGATATTACTGGGTTGTATAGTATTTTTGTTTTTAGTTTTTGAGGAACCTCCATACTGCTTTCCATAGTGGCTACACCAATTTACATTCCCAGCAACAGTGTAAGAGGGTTCCCTTTTTCCACATCCTTACCAATACCTGTTACTTCTTTTCTTGGATGATGGCCATTCTAACTGGTATGAGGTAGTATCTCATTGTGGTTTTGATATGAATTTCTCTGATGATTAGTGATATGGAGCATCTTTCCTTGTTCCTGTTGACCATCTGTATTTCCTCTTTGGGAAAATATTTGTTCAGGTCCTTGGCCCATTTTTTTAAAAATTTTTTAAATAATTTATTTTGGATCATTAATCTACAATTACATGTGCAATATTATGATTATTAAACTACCCCCTTCATCAAGTCCCTCCACACTAACCCCATTACAGTCACTGTCCATCAGCGTAGTGAGATGCTATAGAGTCTCTACTTGTCTTCTCTGAGTTGTACAGCCCTCCCCATGCCCCCCCAACATTACATCTGCTAATCATAATGCCCCTTTTTCCCTCTTCTCCCTCCCTTCCCACCCATCTTCCCCAGTCCCTTTCCCTTTGGTAACTATTAGTCCGTTCTTGGGTTCTGTGAGTCTGCGGCTGTTTTGTTCCTTCAGTTTTTTTCTTTGTTCTTACACTCCACATATGAGTGAAATCATTTGATACTTGTCTTTCTTGGCTTGGCTTATTTCACTGAGCATAATGCCCTCTAGCTCCATCCATGTTGTTGCAAATGGTAGGATTTGTTTTCTTCTTATGGCTGAATAATATTCCATTGTGTATATGTACCACCTCTTCTTTATCCATTCATCTACTGATGGACACTTAGGTTGCTTCCATTTCTTGGCTATTGTAAATAGTGCTGCGATAAACATAGGGGTGCATCTATCTTTTTCAAACTGGGCTGTTGTATTCTTAGGGTAAATTCCTAGGAGTGGAATTCCTGGGTCAAATGGTATTTCTATTTTGAGTTTTTTGAGGAACTCCATACTGCTTTCCACAATGGTTGAACTAATTTGCAGTCCCACCAGCAGTGTAGGAGGGTTCCCTTTTCTCCACATCCTCGCCAACATTTGTTGTTGTTTGTGTTTTGGATGTTGGCCATCCTCACTGGTGTGAGGTGATATCTCATTGTGGTTTTAATCTGCATTTCTCTGATGATTAGTGATGTGGAGCATCTTTTCATGTGCCTGTTGGCCATCTGAGTTTCTTCTTTGGAGAAGTGTCTATTCATGTCCTCTGCCCATTTCTTAATTGGATTATTTGCTCTTTGTTTATTGAGGTGCGTGAGTTCTTTATATATTTTGGATGTCAACCACTTATCGGATACGTCATTTATGAATATATTCTCCCATACTGTAGGAAGTCTTTTTGTTCTACTTACAGTGTCCTTTGCTGTACAGAAGCTTTTCAGCTTCATATAGTCCCACTTGTTCATTTTTGCTTTTGTTTCCCTTGTCCGGGGAGATATGTTCATGAAGAAGTCGCTCATGTTTATGTCCAAGAGCTTTTTGCCTATATTTTTTTCTAAGAGTTTTATGGTTTCATGACTTACATTCAAGTCTTTGATCCACCTTGAGTTTACCTTTGTGTATGGGGTTAGACAGTAGTCAAGTTTCATTCTCTTACATGTAGCTGTCCTGTTTTTCCAACACCAGCTGCTGAAGAGGCTGTCATCTCCCCAATGTATCCAAGGCTCCCTTATCAAATATTAATTGACTGTTTGTGTTTGGGTTTATGTTTGGATTTTCTATTCTATTCCACTGGTCTGTGGGTCTGTTTTTGTGCCAATACCAAATTGTCTTGATTACTGTGGCTTTGTAGTAGAGCTTGAAGTCAGGGAGTGTAATTCCCCCTGTTTTATTCCTCCTTCTCAGGATTGCTTTGGCTATTCGGGGTCTTTTGTGGTGCCATACGAATTTTAGAATTATTTGTTCGAGTTCATTGAAGAAAGCTGTTGGTAGTTTGATAGGGATTGCGTTGAATCTGTAGATTGTTTTGGGTAATATAGCCATTTTGACAATATTTATTCTTCCTAGCCAAGAGCATGGGATGTATTTCCACTTGTTAGTGTCCTCTGTAATTTCTCTAAGGAGTGTCTTATAGTTTTCAGAGAACAGGTCTTCCACTTCCTTCGTTAGGTTTATTCCTAGGTATTTTATTCTTTTTGATGCAGTTGTGAGTGGAATTGTTTTTCTGATTTCTCTTTCTGTTAGTTCATCATTAGTGTATAGGAAAGCAACAGATTTCTGTGTGTTAATTTTGTATCCTGCAACTTTGCTGAATTCAGATATTAGTTCTAGTAGATTTGGAATGGAATCTTTAGGGTTTTTTATGCACAGTATCATGTCATCTGCAAATAGTGACAATTTGACTTCTTCTTTACCAATCTGGATGCCTTGTATGTCTTTGTTTTGTCTGATTGCTGTGGCTAGGACCTCCAATACTGTGTTGAATAACAGTGGAGAGAGTGGGCATCCCTGTCTTGTTCCCGATCTTAGATGAAAAGCTTTCAGCTTCTCGCCATTCAGTATGATGTTAGCTGTGGGTTTGTCATATATGGCCTTTATGATGTTGAGGTACTTGCCCTCAATACCTATTTTGTTGAGAGTTTTAATCATGAATGGATGCTGAATTTTGTCAAATGCTTTTTCAGCATCTATGGAGATGATCATGTGGTTTTTCTTCTTGTTTTTGTTGATGTGGTGGATGATGTTGATGGATTTTCGAATGTTGTACCATCCTTGCATCCCTGGGATGAATCCCACTTGATCATGGTGTATGATCCTCTTGATGTATTTTTGAATTCGGTTTGCTAATATTTTGTTGAGTATTTTTGCATCCACGTTCATCGGAGATATTGGTCTGTAATTTTCTTTTTTGGTGAGGTCTTTGCCCGGTTTTGGTATTAGAGTGATGCTGGCTTCATAGAATGAGTTTGGAAGTGTTCCCTCCTCTTCTATTTTTTGGAAAACTTTTAACGTGAATGGGTGTTATTTCTTCTCTATATGTCTGGTAGAATTCAGAGGTGAATCCATCTGGTCCGGGGATTTTGTTCTTGGGTAGTTTTTTGATTACCGCTTCAATTTCATTGCTGGTGATTGGTCTGTTTAGTTTTTCTGTTTCTTCTTTGGTCAGTTTTGGAAGGTTCTGTTTTTCTAAAAAGTTGTCCATTTCTTCTAGGTTTTCCAGCTTGCTAGCATATAGATTCTCATAGTATTCTCTTATAATTCTTTGTATTTCTGTGGGACCCGTCGTGATTTTTCCTTTCTCATTTCTGATTCTGTTTATGTGTGTAGATTCTCTTTTTCTCTTAATGAGTCTGGCTAGGGGTTTATCTATTTTGTTTATTTTTTTCAAAGAACCAGCTCTTGGTTTCATTTATTTTTTCTATTATTTTGTTCTTCTCAATTTTGTTTATTTCTTCTCTGATCTTTATTATGTCCTTCCTTCTGGTGACTTTGGGTCTCATTTGTTCTTCTTTTTCCAATTTCAATAATTGTGTCTTTAGACTATTCATTTGGGAATGTTCTTCTTTCTTTAGATAGGTCTGGATTGCAATATACTTTCCTCTTAGAACGGCCTTTGCTGCATCCCATAGAAGCTGTGGCTTTGTGTTGTTGTTGTCATTTGTCTCCATATACTCTTTGATTTCTGTTTTGATTTGGTCACTGACCCATTGATTAATTAAGAGAATGTTGTTAAGTCTCCATGTATTTGTGAGCCTTTTTGTTTTCTTTCTAAAGTTTAATTCTAGTTTAATACCTTTATGATCTGAGAAGTTGGTTGGTAGAATTTCAATATTTTCGATTTTACTGAGGTTCTTTTTGTGGCCTAGTATGTGGTCTATTCTGGAAAATGTTCCATGTGCACTTGAGAAGAATGTGTATCCTGTTGCTTTTGGGTGTAGCGTTCTGTAGATGTCTGTTAGGCCCATCTGTTCTAGTGTGTTGTTCAGTGCCTCTGTGTCTTTACTTATTTTCCATCTGGTTGATCTGTCCTTTGGAGTGAGTGGTGTGTTGAAGTCACCTAAAATGAATGCATTGCTGTCTATTTCCTCCTTTAATTCTGTTTAGTATTTGTTGCACAAATGTTGGCGCTCCTGTGTTGGGTGCATATATGTTAAAAATGGTTATATCCTCTTGTTGGATTGACCCCTTTACCATTATGTAATGTCCTTCTTTATCTCTTGCTACTTTCTTTGTTTTGAAGTCTATTTTGTCTGATACAAGTACTGCAACACCTGCTTTTTTCTCCTTCTTATTTGCATGAAATATCTTTTTCCATCCCTTCACTTTTAATCTGGGGATATCTTTGCATTTAAGGTGAGTTTCTTGTAGGCATCATATAGATGGGTCTTGCTTTTTTATCCATTCTGTTACTCTGTGTCTTTTGATTGGTGCATTCAGTCCATTTACGTTTAGGGTGATTATCGAAAGATATGTACTTATTGCCATTGCTGGCTTTAGATTCGTGGTTACCAAAGGTTCAAGGGTTGCTTCTTTACTATCTACCGATCTGACTTAACTTTCTTCTTAAGTTATTGTAAACACAGTCTGATGTTTCTTTATTTCTCTCCCTTCTTATTCTTCCTCCTCCATTCTTTATATACTAGGTGTTGTATTCTTTGCCTTTAGTTAGTGTTTGGATGGTCTGCTTTCTTTGCTATGATTTTATTGTCTCTGGTGACAGCTTTTTAGCCTTGGGAATGCTTCCCTCTAGAGCAGTTCCTTTAAGACGTCCTGTAGAGGGGGTTTATGGGAGGCAAATTCTCTCAGCTTTTGCTTGTCTGGAAATTGTTTAATCAAGCCGTCATACTTAAATTTTAATCATGCTAGATACAGTATT
The DNA here is from genome assembly GCA_032199065.1 of Smutsia gigantea. Taxonomy (NCBI): domain Eukaryota; kingdom Metazoa; phylum Chordata; class Mammalia; order Pholidota; family Manidae; genus Smutsia; species Smutsia gigantea. The sequence goes on from JAVSCE010006720.1 coordinate 72,586, forward strand.
CTTGGTTTGAGGCCCTTCTGTTTCATTGCGTTAAATATATCATGCCATTCTCTTCTAGCCTGTAAGGTTTCTGTTGGGAAGTCTGATGTTAGTCTGATGTGTTTTCCTTTGAAGGTGATCTTTTTTCTTTCTCTAGCTGCCTTTAATACTCTGTCCTTATCTTTGATCTTTGCCATTTTAATTATTATGTGTCTTGGTGCTGTCTTCCTGGGGTCCCTTGTGTTAGGAGATCTGTGGGCTTCCATGTACTGCGAGACTATTTCCTTCCCCAGCATGGGGAAGTTTTCAGCAATTATTTCTTCAAAGACACTTTCTATTTCTATCCCTTTTCTTCTCTCTTCTTCCTCTAGTACTCCTCTAATGCGAATATTGTTCCGTTTGGATTGTTCACACAGTTCTCTTAATATTCTTTCATTTCTAGAGATCCTTTTATCTCTCTCTGCCTCAGCTGCTCTATGTTCCTGTTCTCTGATTTCTATTGCATTAACAGTGTCTTGCATCTCGTCCAGTCTGCTGCTGAGCCCGTCAATGACTTGTCTCATTTCTGCATTATCTTTCCTGACTTCCCTCACTTCCTCCCTTAGCTCTTGCGTATTTGTCTGTAGATCTATCAGCATGGTTATGACTTTTATTCTGAATTCTTTTTCAGGAAGATGCTGCATTTCCATCCCTTCAGGTTCCTTCTCAGAGGGTGCCTGCGTCTGGATTTTTGTCTGTATCATATTCTTCTGTCTTGTCATGTTGATAGGAGTAGTTGCTAGTAGGTGCCACGTATGTCAGCTAGGCTCTTAAAAAAAAAAACCACCAAAAAAACAAGGAAGCCAAAAATAGAAGGGAAAGAAAGAAATGAAAGAAAAGGAAGGTGAAAAAGGAAAAAAAAAATAAAAGGGGGGGGCAAGAAATAAAACAAATGAGCAAAAAAGAAAAAAAAGGGCAAGAAATAAAACAAACGAGCAAAAAAAAGGGGGTGGGGCAAGAAATAAACGAGTGAGAAAAAAAGCCCACCTGGTGTGGATTCTCTAAGCGTGCTGTAGGTGTCACCGTTGCTCCACTAATCCACAGTCGCGGCCACGCTGCTTTTTGGCCAGGTTGGTAACGAATGGGAGGCTGTTGTTTTCTGTATAAAGTTCCAGCGTGTCTGCTCCCTTCTCTCTGTCACCAGCCACGGGGACGGAATTTCCCCAGGACTTCCAGCCTGCAGGGCTGAGCTCGCCAGGGCCATAGTGCTCCCTCACTGGGCCCCCTGCCTCTCCGAGACCGCTGCAAATGGTGCACGCTTTTCTCTTGTCCCTGGGCGCTGGCTGCACGGTCCCGGCGCATTCCCGGCTCTACACCTGCACCTTCTGCCTCTCCAATGACGGATGCACCGTGCTATGTGTGTCAGCGCCCCCGGCGCAGACCACCGGGGCTGGTTATTTCGCGGACCTGCTCTTACACTCCGGCTCCTAATCCTCGCCTCCCGCCGGCGCGCTGGAGTGGGGGAGTGCTCGGGTCCTGCTGGGTTGCGGCTCCGTATCTTACCCGCCTCTTGGTGTGCTGAGTCCTCTCGCGTGTAGCTGCACGCTGTGCGCTTTCTTGTGTATTCTGGTCTTTCTTTTATGAGTGGTTGTATTTGCTGTATCTTTGTAGATAAATATAGTGTTTGGAGGAGATTTTGGCCGCCCTGCTCACACCGCCATCTTCCCGGAAGTTCTCGGCCCATTTTTTTATTTGGATTTTTTTTCTTGGTGTTGAGGCATATGAGTTCTTTACATATTTTGGATGTTAGCACCTTAACGGATAAATCGTTTATGAATATATTCTCCCATACTATAGGTTGCCTTTTTGTTCTGATGATGATGTCCTTTGTTGTACAGAAGATTTTTAGTTTTAGTCCCAGTTGTTCATTTTTTATTTTGCTTCCCTTGCCTGAGATGTGTCCAGGAAAAAATTGTTCATGCTTATGTTCAAGAGATTTTTGTCTGTGTTTTCCTGTAAAAGTTTTATAGTTTCATGACATATATTCAGGTCTTTGACCCATTTCGAGTTTACTTTTGTGTGTTGAGTTAGGCAGTAAACCAGTTACATTCTCTTGCATGTAGCTGTCCAGTTTTCCCAATACCAGTTATTGAAGAGACTCTCTTTTCCCCATTGTATATTCATGGCTCCTCTATCATTAATTGACCATATATATGTGGGTTTATATCTAGGTTCTCTCTTCTATTCCGTTGATCTATGGGTCTTTTCTTGTGTCAGTACCTTACTGTTTTGATTACATAGCTTTGTAGTATAGCTTGAAGTCAGGGAGCATACTCCCCCCAGCGTTATTCCTCTTTCTCAGGACTGCTTTGGCTATTCAGGGTCTTTTGTGGTTTCATATGAGTTTTAGGATTATTTGCTCTAGCTCATTGAAAAATGCCATTGGTATTTTGACAGGGATTGCATTGAATCTGTAAACTGCTTTGGGCAGGATGGCCATTTTGACAGTATTAATTCTTCCTATCCATGAGTATGGGATAGATTTCCATTTATTTGTGTCTTCTTTTATTTGTCTCATGAGTGTCTTAGAGTTTTCTGAGTACAGGTGTTTCATTGCCTTGGTCACGTCACTGCCTTGTTATGTTGTAGCTCAGTGACTAATTGTGCTTCTAAGGATGACTGTAGTTAAAATTAGCTTTGGAAATTCTGAGTTTATTTATCTAAATCTATTATTTCTTATCAGCAGATTCTACTCATTGTGTACAAGTAGGTTGTAGAGTAGTTTTTCAATAACTGAATGTGACTCAGAACTTTTCTGTTAATATTTTTAGGATTTAAAAAGGAAAGGTAACAGGAATGAAATATCTCAGTAAAAAGGGACTGAGCTTGATTGAGTGTTCATTATGGAAACATGTTATGAAATACATGCAGAAACTACTGATATTATACTTTATATATTTTGAAACACAAAGTGTTTGAAAATTTTATAAATGGCACTTTATTGAGGTCACATTTTGCAGGCATTTTATGTGGGCATATGGTGACTAGTCCCCCAGCCGTGCCTTTGCCTTAGGTATATAGACTTGTGTGGCTCCAGAAACTGTAGTCTTTAATTTTATTCTTGGTAGAAAATTTTAGACTTAAAGACAAGGAAATTATCAACTATGAGGTTAAGTTAGTATTAGTGAAGAAAGAATGTGAAGAGACAGTAGTGGGTAAGGAAAAGTCTTTGTGGTCTGTAGCCACACCTGGGTAATGAATGGATTGACTCTAAGACACTGTACTTTGCTCTCAATTCCTACTCTTTCATTATACTTAAAAAACACTGGTTTTCAATTTATAATATACAGGAGTCCTTTCAAATAGTTAATTAAGGTAATAGGCTAAAATAATAAAATGCCAACCAGATGTTCAAATTTCAAATCTTTAGTAAAGAACTTCTTGTTTAGAAATAAGTATCTGTCCTTCTTTCCTTACTGATGAGATAATTAATTTTTATTACAGGCAATTTAGGAAATACAGTTTACAAGATAAGCACAAGATCATGGTTTAATATGGGAGTATTTTACAATTTAAAAAATTAAGAGCCAGAGAAAGAAATACATTTGTATACAGTATTAAAAAAGATGAGAAATTATGAAATTATCTCCATAAAAGATATAGCCTTTGTTAACATTTGATGTATATACCATCAATTTCTAAGTATATATAGATACATTTATAGAGATATGTATATATATTTTACATATATATCATTACATATACATCTTTCTCCTACTCTAAACATTTTTCAGGTATTTTAACAAAAATAATGATTTTTAATGACCATTCTCTTTTTTAATCATAGAATGGTGTAAAAAATAAGTCACGAACTATGGGCACTCTAGTAGTACAGCTCACACGGGGAACAATAAGAAACACTGTTCTTAGTTTATACGTTATACCCATTATATCAGCCTTGCCTCTTATTTATGCTCTGATTTCCCATTACACCATCTCTTTTTATTTTTCAAGGCTTATTTTGGCTGAGAGTATGTGAAATCTTTTAGGCTTAAGTGTCAATCAAAAGTCAGAGGAAAGTAAGATTTTCATTGCAAGATTCTGTTAATGTTAACCCCTGGCTTTCCTTTATTCAGCCTTAGAGTAGTTTAGTCCCTTTACGCTAGCCATCACTTTCTCCTTTCCTTTCCTCCCTCACTTTGTAATAGAGGTCTCACAATTTGCATATAAAACAGTCATACTCTTTAGAGTTATTGTAGTAGTATCCATCTGGCTGTTAGATATTGTTCCTAGGATTTCAGAAATGGATAAAGGCATTAAAATCCTCAGTATTTACCATTCTCTTATGTATTCCTTTGATTATAATAAGTAAAATAGATGAATGACAATTATTTTGTAAGTTGATGATTTTTCTTGTCATCTAAGTCATCCTGAAAAATAGAGTTGGTACAACTATCCATTTTGTAATAATTATTTTCTCTGTAAAGAGAATTTGGGTCTTTTTGTTACTAGTGTGTACACGTGCACTGTTGAATCTCTATGTAACACCTTTTTTAAGCTTTTGTTTCCTTGTAGTGGTACAATGTATATAACATGAAATTATTAATGTAGCTGTTTTAAATGTGCAGTTCAGTGGCATAGTCACAGTGTTGGGCAACCATTAGCTCTATTTCCAGAACTTTTTCATCATCTGAAACTGAACTCCTGTGCATAACTTTCCAGTCACCTTTCCCCCAGCCCTGGGTAGCCTTTATTCTACTTTTTGTCTGTGTGACTTTACCTGTTTTAGGTACCTTGTATGAGTGGTATCACAGCTATGTGTCTTTTTGTGTCTGGTATATTTCACTTAGCATGTGTTCAAAATTCATCCATTTTGTAGCATGTATCAGAATTTCATTTCTTTTTATGGCTGAATAATATTCCACTGCATGTATATACCACATTTTTTTATCCATTCATCTGTTAATGGACATGTAGGTTGTTTCTACATTTTGGTTATTGTTAAATAGTGCTGCTGTGAACATTGGCATACAGTATCTGTTTGAGTCCCTGCTTTCAGTTCCTTTGGTTAGATACCTAGGAATGGAATTGCTGGATCATATATTAATTCTGTGTTTACCTTTTTGAGGAATTGCTAAATTCTTTTCCACAGCACCTGCACCATTTTAATTCCCACCAGCCACGTACAAACCTTCCAGCTTCTCCACATCCTTGATAATACATTTTCTTTTTCTTTTTTAATAATAGCCATCCTAATGGGTGTGAAGTGGTGACTCATTGTAGTTTTGATTTGCATTCCACCAGTGACATTGAGCATCTTTGCGTGTGCTTATTGGACATTTGTGTATCTTTGGAGAAATGTCTCATCAAGTCCTTTGTCCAGTTTTGGACTGGGCTTTTTGTTGAGTTTGTGTCTAACACCTTTTTAAAAGTAAAAGGTGCACCATAATAATCCAGACTGTGTTTCTCCCTTCTCAGGATTCCTACAGGAAACAAGTAGTAATTGATGGAGAAACCTGTCTCTTGGATATTCTCGACACAGCAGGTCAAGAGGAGTACAGTGCAATGAGGGACCAGTACATGAGGACTGGGGAGGGCTTTCTTTGTGTATTTGCCATAAATAATACTAAATCGTTTGAAGATATTCACCATTATAGGTGGGTTTAAAGTGAATATAATAAAATGACATTGAGGAGTAATTGTATCTTCCATTTATGGAGTCTTTGCTAACCACTGTGCAAAAATTATCTAGTTTAAATTGTAAAAAAATTATGAGGTAGGTAATATCCCTACTTTACAAATTAAATTCTTAAGGATTAGAGCAATGGAGTAACTTGTTTCCTGATTGATTAGATAGTAGTTATGCTGGGATTGAAACCCAGGCCTGTTTGACTAAAAACCTATGCTCTTAATCACTCTATACCAGAGAAATAAGGCTTTGAGCTTGATCTAAAATAAAAATAAAACCATCAACAAAACTGTGAAATGGAAATTGAGGTGATTCCACTCAGAAAGCCTTAAAATATATCTACTATATTTAGTGTAGAATTTCTTGGAATTAGATAAAACATTGGCCTTAGATATTTAAAAAAAAATCCAAAAACTCTGATGTTAAATACTGTATTAAGCAATTACAGTTTTTAAAGAATCTGACAAATTGCATAAAACTGCCTACTTTTATTAAAATAATCATTATTGTATTAAGTATAGCTTATATTCTTTTTTGAGGGCTTACAGTTTTCATAAAACTGTATATTAAGCAAATACCCCATTTGTTGGCTATTTCATATAACTAGTTAAGTGGCTTAACATGTTACTTATGTAACATTTGCTGCAGCATGTTTTCTCTGTAGTCTGGTAATAGAGAAAAAGAAATTTGGGTGGTGATAATATTTTTGTAGTAGGTGTATAGATATACAATAAACAGGTATGAATATGTTATCTAAGTGTACTTAGCTAGTAAGTAGAAGAACTGGAAATTTGAACCAATTCTGACTCCATTGTCTACTTTTTATTCCATATTGCATCTTTGAAATTCACCTAAAATAACGAAAGACTATAATTTTACCCCAAATTTAGAATTTATGAACATCTTACAGAAAAATATCAACATACAGAGGGATTTTTACACAAACCATGTACAGGTGCATACCTCAGAGAGATATTGTAGGCTTGGTTCCAGACCTCTTCAGTTAAGTATACATTGCAATAAAGTGAAATAAATTAATTTTTTGGTTTACTAGTGCACATGTTAGCTTTACACCATACTTAGTCTATTAAGTGTATAATAGCATTATGTCTAAAAAAACAGTATATGTACCTTAATTAAAAAATATTGTTGAAAGATGCTATCATCACCTGAACTTTCAGTAAGTCATAATCATTGATCAGAGATCACCATAAGAAATAATAGGAATGAAAAGTAAATATAGTGAGAATTACCAAAATGGGACACAGAGACACAAAGTGAGCAAATGATGTTGGAAAAATGGCGCCAGTAGACTTGCTTGACGAAGGATGGCCACAAACCTTCAACTTTAAGAAATGCATTACCTGTGAAGTAAAATAAAGACAAAACGAGGTCTGCCTGTGGCAGTGTCAGTTGTTCACATAGGAATCAAAATCATTCCACTTGATACATTCCTTTTTGAGACTGGAATGTGAGTTCTATTACATTTTGAGAATATTAATGTAATTCATGTTCTTGTGAAACATTTTTAATCCTATACATAGTTAACTATATAGTATGTTTCTAAGATTATAATTTTAAAAATTAGGCATAGCCCTTTTTGGCCTAGAATTTTTCCATATTTTCTGTTTTATCATTGTGACCTATGAGCCTATTAGATTGTAGTTTTATCATTGCTTACGAACCTATTGTTAGATTGTAGTTTTACTATTTTTCTATGTATTTGATTTTTTAAGAGACAGAGAAGTCTAAAATGGAGGAAAAAAATAGAAGGAGATACAAGGAAAATTTGGTGTGGTGGGAATGAGGAATTACATTAAATGTCTTTTCTCAACCATATTTTGTAAGACAAAGTTGTGGAAAATCTTTGAAAGATTTTTGTGTTACTAAGGCCTCTGATGTACTTTTTTTCTTCCCCAGAGAACAAATAAAAAGAGTTAAAGACTCTGAAGATGTACCTATGGTCCTAGTAGGAAATAAATGTGATTTGCCTTCTAGAACAGTAGACACAAAACAAGCTCAGGACTTAGCAAGAAGTTACGGAATTCCTTTTATTGAAACATCAGCAAAGACAAGACAGGTAAGTAACATTGTAGTAAATACAAATCTATTCTCTGCAAAGTATATTGAGTGATTTTAATCATTAATCATAATTTACAAATACATTCTAATAATGTCATTTTGGGGACAGGAAGGCAAGAGTACTAGTAAATGTACATACCTGGTAATGTAACTGTTACATCATTTAATGTAATTTATCAGTTTTCCTTTCCATTATGGTAAAATAGGAAATAAAACAATGTTTATTCGGTAATTCTCTTAAGGATATGAGAGGGCAGTGCTTCATCCAATGTCCATGGTACTACTTTTGGCTTTCGTTTCTTTCCACATGGAACATTTCTCTTTGACTCAGCACATCCTATATTCGGGATTCAAGAAATGTGGGAATTTTTTTTACTGTTACATTTGTAAAGCCAAAGAATAGGGGAACAAATACTGAGTTTCCTATTTCAGAAGTGCTTTTAGAGCATTATGTCATGTTTCTAGATTGAAATTTTGTTGTATTTGAGGAATTTTTCTTTGGTAGAATTTTTTAAAGATACCTTTGTTTTAGGAGAAAATTTTCATTAAAGCAAGAGAATATTTAAAAAGTAAATAGGAATTCCCAGTTACTCATTTACTGTATTGTTCTGACAAAAATAAACATCAGATTGACCCTGAATTTTGTTTCAAAAATTATCTTTATTTTAAAAGTAACTTTTTCTCTAGGCATAATGAAATTTTAGTTGATATTATTTAACCTATTTGTATAAAATATGAGTTTAACATACAGAAAAAATTCTAAAAAGGACTCTAAAAGGATATAGTGGAATGCAATTTTCATGTAATGGAGAAAATGATCAATTTATCCTCTATAGAATCTGACATTTGTTTTTGGCTTTGTCTGGTTAAATGTATCTGTGTACCTGGAAAACCAATTTTGTGGAACTTAACTTCTGCAATGCTTGGGGTTAAGAAAACTGAACAACTTGTTACATGGTTAAACTTAATAAAAAGAGGCACTCTAGAACTTTCATTGAATTTCATAAAATTTTGGATAAAAATTTTAAAGTAAACTGTCATTCAGCTAGTAAATATGTCTGTTCCCCTAGTGGAAGATCATGTGCACTGCTTGCTAGTTTTACAAATTTGGTACAGAGTGAAAAAACAATGAATTCTATGTTAAGTCTTTGTTTTTAGATTTTTGTTTGAGTATAAAAGATAAATTTCTGTAATTTGACCATAGAACAAGTATCTCACTCTAAAACCTAACTTCTAGATTAAAGAAAGACTTGGTATACAGCGCTTCGTTTTACATTAGAAGAATTAGGATTTCATTCAATCCATTCCCAGGTCCCAAAGACTGGGTCAAGAGGTTTGGTGTTTTTCTTCTTCTTACTGGTCTTCTTTAAAGAGACTCTTGATTTCTCTTAGACAGTAGGTACTCAGAAAACAATTTTAATATCACAACTTTTTCTCCCGTTTTCTTGTGAAAATTTTTCAAATGTAAAATTGAAGGAATTTTATTGAAAATACTTTCAAACCTTTTACCTAGGTTATACTATTAAATTTATTAACTAGCATTATTTGTAACTTTTAAGAGATGCTTTTTTAGGCTAGTTGACATTTTAGCTTACGTTTTAAAAAGAAAAGAAAAAAGCCTGAGACTTTTGCCAAACATTGTAAAGGGTTGCAAATAGAACAGTGCTTTTCATACTTCTGTATTCAGTTGGGTTCCGAGAAAGATTCAAGATGGCGTTGTGAGAGGTGACATGGAGAACTCCTCCCAAAACCACAAATAGTACAAAAATATAGTTAATTAATACAACTAACCCTAAAACAGCAACAAGAAAGAAGGCTGAACCAGACTGCATATGACCTTACAAACAGAGAAGACCTCACAAAACAGAGTAACGGATGAAAGCCTTAATCCGGCGGGACCCAAGCTCTTGCCCCACCCTAGCTCACTGGCGGGAGGAAGAGAAACAGAGTGGGGAGGGGGTGGGAGCCTGGGACTGCTGAACGCCTAGCCCTGGACATCTGCTTTGTGAGTGGAAGCCTATAGTGTGTGGTGCTCTGGACATTGGGAGCTTGGATGGGCGGAGGGCCTGGGAGACTGACATTTCGTCCATTGGTGGAGGACAGGATCCACACCTGGCCACTCTGTGTCAGAGGAAGGGCAGGCAGTCTGAAAGGCTTCCTAGCAGCAAGAGAGCTCCTGAAGGGGCGGGATTTGTACAGAGCTTGCTGTGCGGGAGAAGGGAGAGCAAGACAAGGTAGTCTGGGCGCGCTCTGCCCAGCAGGTTGGGAACTTTAAGGAGTTTCAGGTGCTCCATCCCCCTGGCTGCCTACTCAGCTCTGAGACCCCCCACTGTGACACACAGCCTGCCGAGCCTTCCTACTGGCCTGCAGGCACCTGCTCCTAAACTGGCAGTCACTGCGCTGGCATCAGGCCAGCCAGAGGGAGGCCCCGCCTACAACAGCTAGAGATGCAAAGCGCAGAGGCTTACATGTGTGTGCTTGGCCCACTGGCTCTGACACTGGAGACAGGCACTGCAGACAGAAATCAGGAAACAGATCTTTCCTCCCCCCGGGCACCAGCTCTGCTCCCCTACGACCCCCAATCTCACACTAGGGGCCGAGCAGCTCCAGAGACGAGTTGCTGCGCACTAGTGGGCACCACACAGAAATATGAAACAACAAAAGAACATGGTTCAGACAAAAATCTCACAAACTGCAGAAAAACAACCAAATGAAACTGAACTCACCAATCTTCCTATAAGAGAGTTCAAAATAAAAATTTTAAACATGTTTATACAGCAAAGTTGCAGGATACAAAATTAACACACAGAAATCTGTTGCTTTCCTATACACTAATGATGAACTAACAGAAAGAGAAATCAGAAAAACAATTCCATTCACAATTGCATCAAAAAGAATAAAGTACCTAGGAATAAACCTAACGAAGGAAGTGAAAGACCTGTACTCTGAAAACTACAAGACACTCCTAAGAGAAATTAAAGAGGACACTAACAAATGGAAAAGCATCCCATGCTCTTGGCTAGGAAGAATCAATATTGTCAAAATGGCTATACTACCTAAAGCAATCTACAGATTCAATGCAATCCCTATCAAACTACCAACAGCTTTCTTCAATGAACTGGAACAAATAATTCTAAAATTCATATGGAACCACAAAAGACCCCGAATAGCCAAATCAATCCTGAGAAGGAGGAATAAAACAGGGGAATTACACTCCCTGACTTCAAGCTCTACTACAAAGCCACAGTAATCAAGACAATTTGGTATTGGCACAAAAACAGACCCACAGACCAGTGGAACAGAATAGAAAATCCAAACATTAACCCAAACATATACAGTCAATTAATATTTGATAAAAGTGCCTTGGATATACAATGGGGAGATGACAGCCTCTTCAGCAGCTGGTGTTGGAAAAACTGGACAGCTACATGTAAGAGAATGAAACTGGACTACTGTCTAGCCCCATACACAAAGGTAAACTCAAGGTGGATCAAAGACTGAATGTAAGTCATGAAACCATAAAACTCTTAGAAAAAAACATAGGCAAAAATCTCTTGGACATAAACATGAGCAACTTCTTCATGAACATATCTCCCCGGGCAAGGGAAACAAAAGCAAAAATGAACAAGTGGGACTATATCAAGCTGAAAAGCTTCTGTACAGCAAAGGACACCATCAGTAGAACAAAAAGACATCCTACAGTATGGGAGAATATATTCATAAAAAACGTATCTGATAAAGGGTTGACATCCAAAATATATAAAGAACTCATGCACCTTAACAAACAGAAAGCAAATAATCCAATTAAGAAATGGGCAGAGGACATGAATAGACACTCCTCCAAAGAAGAAATTCAGATGGCCAACAGGCACATGAAAAGATGCTCCACATCGCTAATCATCAGAGAAATGCAGATTAAACCACAATGAGATATCACCTCACACCAGTGAGGATGGCCAACATCCAAAACACAAACAACAACAAATGTTGGCGAGGATGTGGAGAAAGGGAACCCTCCTACACTGCTGGTGGGACTGCAAATTAGTTCAACCATTGTGGAAAACAGTATGGAGATTCCTCAAAAAACTCAAAATAGAAATACCATTTGACCCAGGAATTCCACTCCTAGAATTTACCCTAAGAATGCAGCAGCCCAATTTGAAAAGGACAGATGCACCCCTATGTTTATTGCAGCACTATTTACAATAGCCAAGAAATGGAAGCAAACCTAAGTGTCCATCAGTAGATGAATGGATAAAGAAGATGTGGTACATATACACAATGGAATATTATTCAGCCATAAGAAGAAAACAAATCCTACCATTTGCAACAACATGGATGGAGCTAGAGGGTATTATGCTCAGTGAAATAAGCCAAGCCGAAAAAGACAAGTATCAAATGATTTCACTCATATGTGGAGTATAAGAACAAAGAAAAAAACTGAAGGAACAAAACAGCAGCAGACTCACAGAACCCAAGAACGGACTAATAGTTACCAAAGGGAAAGGGACTGGGGAAAATGGGCGGGAAGGGAGGGATAAGAGGGAAAAAGGGGCATTACGATTAGCAAATGTAATGTTGGGGGGGCACGGGGAGGGCAGTACAGCTCAGAGAAGACAAGTAGTGATTCTATAGCATCTCACTACGCTGATGGACAGTGACTGTAATGGGGTTGGTGGTGGGGACCTGATGAAGGGGTAGTTTAATAATCGTAATATTGCACATGTAATTGTAAATTAATGATAATAAAATAAATTATATTAAAAAAATAAATAAATAAAATAAAATGTCAAAAAAAAATTTTTAAACATGTTTATGGAGGTGCAGAAAAATATTCAAGAACTCAGGAATGCATTTAAATCAGAGATTCAATCATTAAGAAATTCCATATCTGAAATGAAACATACAATGGAGGGATTTAAAAGCAGACTCGACGTAGTAGAAGAGATGGTAAATGGAATAGAAATTAGAGAAGAGGAATACAAAGAAGCTGAGGCACAGAGAGAAAAAAGAATCTTTAAGAATGAAAGAATATTGAGAGAACTGTGTGACCAACCAAACAGAACAATATTCACATTATAGGGGTACCAGAAGGAGAAGAGAGAGAAAAAGGGATTGAAAGTGCCTTTGAGGAGGTAATTGCTGAAAACTTCCCCAATCTGGGGAGGGAGATAGTCTCTCAAGCCATGGAGGTGCACAGATCTCCTAACACAAGGGAACCAAGGAAGACAACATCAGGACATATAATAATTAAAATGGCAAAGATCAGGGATAAAGACAGACTTAAAAGCAGCTAGAGAGAGAAAAAAGATCACATACAAAGGAAAACCCATCAGGCTATCATCAGACTTCTCAACAGAAACCTTACAGGCCAGAAGGGAGTGGCATGATATATTTAATGCAATGAAGCAGAAGGGCCTTGAACCAAGAATACTCTACCTGGCAAAGGTTATCATTTAAATTTGAAGGAGGGATTAAACAATTTTCAGATAAGCAAAAGCTGAGAGAATTTACCTCCCACAAACCACCTCTACAGTGCATTTTGGAGGGACTCCTATAGATGGAAGTACTCCTAAGGCTAAATAGATGTCACCCAAGGGATAGACAAAGAGTACAGAATATGATTCGTAACATACAAAGAATGGAGGAGGAAGAAAAAGGAGGAAAAAAAAAAGCTTTAGGTTGTGTTTGTAATAGCATATGAAGTGAGTTAAATTAGACTGTTAGATAGTAAGGGAATTACCCTTGAACCTTTGGTAACCACGAATCTAAGGCCTGCAATGGCAGTAAGTACATACCTATCGATAATCACCCTAAATGTAAATGGTCTGAATGCACCAATCAAAAGACATAAGAGTTACTGAATGGATAAAAAAACAAGACCCGTCTATATGCTGCTTACAAGAGACTCACTCCAAACCCAAAGACATACACGGACTGAAAGTAAAGGGACGGAAAAAGGTATTTCATGCAACTTCTGTGCGCATACGAATGAACTGGGCTTCTTCAAATCCAGATCCTAAGTCAATGGGTTAGACTGAGACCTGTGATTCTGCAGTCCTCATGAGCTCTCAGGTGATGCACATTTGGGTACTTGGACCACATTTAGAGTAGAAAAGAAATGGAGGACAGTAAAAGGGAGCCTTCTTCTTATTCCCATAATGTTGCCCTCCACTTCTCATTTGTTAAGGGCCTAAAATAGCTGTGTCTTCTTTCATGTTGTATGGTTACTACCTCAGAAGTACTAGTTGATTCTTAATATTTGACATTAATGCTTCAATACACCACAGCATTCAAAATTAATCAGAAAATTACCTGGTTTCCTTTCAAAATAGGTTTTCAGATTTTATACTGCTTTTCTTTTTTGGGGATGGGTGGGTGGAGGTGGGAAATGTGTATATCATGTGTATGATTATGGAAGTGAAGTGATTTAAATTTGCTTTGTAAACATTTATGCGGACCATCTAATTAAAATATAGAGTGATATAATTTAATTTATTTCTTAACCTTTTTCCTGTTTTATTGATATCTTTATATAATTCATGTTGCTAAGCTATAAACTTAGGTAATCAATTTCTGATCTTCAGTTTCTTCTTATTACATGGACTTGTTGGTTTGCCTCTCAAAAGTTCATTCATCTTCCTGTTGAATTAAAATTTGATGTTTGCTTGCTTTTGGAAGACTTTCAAGAGCTATTCCAAGTAACTGTGGAGATTATAAAATGAAATACATAAATTTTTATAAATTTTACATCCCCCGTTTTTGAAGCCCTATTTTCTGCAGTGTTTTTATGTTATTCATCTGCTATTCATTTTATGTTATTTTGAAAATTAATATGCATATCCTTGTTGTATTTCATCAGCAGCTTCTTGTTTCATGCCCTGAGTTTTGGTCTTGAGCCTGAACCTAAAGCACAAATACCAAAAAGAAGTATATTAAGTCAGTAGGAACAGGACTTCATTCACAACTTCTCACAGATAGAAGTCAGGGGTGGGCAAAGATAATAAATACTTTGAGCTTTGTGTTCCACAAGGAGTATCTGTTGCTTTTTTTTTTTTCTTAATATCCTTTAAAAATGCAAAACTCATTCTTAGCTCGTGGGCAGTACAGAAAATAGGCTGTGGCTGCATTTGGCATTCGGATTGTAGTGCTGACCCCCGATTCTCTGGGGGGAACTGTATTGTTTGATTAGATACTTAGATACCTAGAAGTCAGGTCAGACTTTCAACTTTAATTTTATAGGCTAATATTAGTAATTTAAAAATAAAACTGTAGTCTGTGAAAGGGAAATAGTTTGACGCTAGTACTTTTTCAGATAAGGGTTGCAGCCAACTTAGTTTTGTAATTTTTAAAAAGCCCATCATATGGCTAGAATATAATGAATTATATTTCTTTACAATCCTTTTAGTCTGTATCTGCAAGGCCGAAGTAACTGTTATTTTATGCTAGTATGCTGTGTGTGGTCCCTGTGTTCCTAGTTCACTTCACGTTTATCTGAGCAGTTAGTAATTGCCAGATTTCTCTGGCCTCTTTGGGCAATGCATGGCATGTTGGCAAAGACTGTTGAAACCCAAACATTGATACCATGGTAATCAGCTGTATGTTTTCCAGTCTGCTAAAATCAAAAGTGGGGGTTCTATGTATAAGGTTCAGTAAAGTGGACAACAGAGAGCAGTATTTTCAGTATATCTGCTCCTCTTGATTGAGCTTTTTAGCTTTCTCGAAGTCTCAGTTTGAGCATAATGTGAAAATTAGTTCTACTAATTTAAAGTTAGTAATTTAATTAAAATAAGAATTTAAAAATGTTGAGTGGTTAATTTCCTGGGTTTTGTTTTTTAATTTCTCAATACTTAAAATGAGTTTTTAGAAGACCTCCTTTAAAGAAAGCTTCTGTTCAAATTGTTGCTGGAAACAAAAATCATATTCTGGTGTTGGTGATGGGGATGTGCACACTAAAAAGTAGACAAACATTTTAGAAATAAGTTACAATCAAAATTTGCTTCTAAATTAGTAGAGGACCATAACTCTATTTCCCCCCCTGAATAGCATGTTTTAGAACTTCTACATTCACCTTGTAACTCTTCTTGTAAAACAGGAATAAAAGTTTATATCCTTAAAAAATACGAGCTTTTACCTGGTTTGTTTTATTTATTTATATATATATTTAAAGTACTTGCATTGATTTTTTTAATAGTGTAAATTTTTTTAACTAAAGTATTGTTGATATGCAATCTTGTTTTGGTTTCAAATGTACAACACAGTGGTTCAACAGTTAACCACATTATCAAATCCTCACCCTAAAAGGTTGGAGGTTAGATGCAGTTCATCTTTATTAGATGAATTAGATCATCAATCATTAGAAGATGTGGTTACTATCTATCAATGTAGAAAGATGTTACAGAATAATTGTATTCTCCATGCCATACTAAAACTACCCAGTGACCAGCTTATATTGTGATTGCAAATTATTGTGCCCCTTTATTCCTCTTACCCTTCTCCCGCCAACCCAACCCAGCCCCTTCCCCTTGCTAACCACTAGTCACTTCTCAGTGTCTCAGTCTACTGCTGTTTTTGTTCCTTCTGTTTTGCTTTGTTTTTATATTCCACAAACAAGTGAAATCATACATTATTTGTCTTTCTCTGCCTGGCTTATTTCACTGAGCATAGTACCCACTAGATTCATCCATGTTGTTGCAAATGGCAGGATTTCTTTCCTTTTTATGGCTAAATAATATTCCATGTGTATCTGTACCAAATCTTTATCACTTCATCTATGAATGGACATTTAGGTTGCTTCCATATCTTGGCTATTTACTTGCATTGCTTTTCAAATTGAAAGAGAATCATTTGTGAAAATATCTTAAATGCCAGCTCATACTTTACATTTTATATGCTTTACAAGGTTCATTAAACATACTTTGTTATTTATCTTATTTAATAATGAGAATTTCTAATATATGTTTTTTAAGGACTTGGTAAAAATAAACTCTCTCCTTGAGAATTAATGATACATGTAAAAATAAAAATTTTATATACAAGCACAGTGGCTATTTAAAAGTACCAACATATTCAATGATTTCAGAAAATGGTTGGCAATTTTAATTTTGTAGCTGGCTTAGCCAGCTAGTTGATTAAATTGATTCCATTAAAAATATGATACAAGTTTTCTTGGGCTGTTATTTTTATATTAGGTGACTAGAAGTATATCACTGTATGATAAAACTAACTTAAGATGTACATTTTAATATATAGACAACATAACATATTAACTGCCTTCTTAATTGAAAATTAATTGTATGAATGTTAAATTAAAGCCTTACTTTAAAGGTAAATTACTTAAGTAGTTCTTAATATATTCTTGATATTTACAAAAATTAATATACCCTAAAGAATAGAGGTGAGTTGCCTTTTTTCTTAACTTTTAGAAGCAGTAGATGTGAGATGACTTTTGCATGTAAAAATTAAGCCTTAGCTATTGGTCTTCTTCAGTTAATATTTAAATGGCTGATTCTCTGTGCCTGATTGAATTTAAAACTATCAACTGTATTTTTGCTAAGTATCAGCTTTTTAGGTGCTGGGTCCATTCTGTCACATGTGGTTAATAGAAAGACTGATATTACCAATACCAGAGAGTTAAGTATGCCAATCCCCATTGTATTTCTTAAGATTTAAAGAACACATCAATCTTAAAATTAAATGTGCAATAGAATATACCAGCTTTCCTAAGCACATATTTAAGAAAAATGAATACAAATATTACACTTTTTAAGTTAATTTGAGCTATATGTAGGTTAATATTTGTATGCATTTCTCTTTTAGAGGTAAACTTACACTTTGGTGCTATGTTTTCTGGACAAATTAGCAGTGTAGTTAACTGCACACTTTGTCTCCTTTGGCTGCCGCCTGCTTTTCTGGTCAAGAAAGATGTTAACATGTTGTTGATACATGATTGTGCTTGTTGCCACAGCTTTCTTAATACAGCTTTAAGCAGAAGTCCTTTTTGCCCCTTTTGAGTACTTAGAATAGAAGGTCTGAGCCTGTTTAATTGGAAACTGTTCCAAAAAAATTATTTTTAAGATTTGTAATAAGGAAACAAAATGCATTGCTACTATTGTGTTTGTTTTAAAAATTAATGAGGGTTTCAAATATTGTGGTACACAGCCCTTGTATACCTTCTTATTTAAGTAATGTAGTTATCCATCCACAAAAATTCTGTGTCAGCTACACTTATGGACCTTTGAAATTGGACAATGTTGTAATTGAAGATAAAACTTGAGATTCCAATTTCTTGACCCAGTTTTATTTTGAGGGTTGTGTGTGTGTGTGTGTGTGTGTGTGTGTTTTGTTCTTTTTAACCAAAGGTTAAATATCCCTTTTGTACCTTTTTTCTCCTCACTGCCCTTACAGGGCAAGGGTAGGGCGAGGATCAGTGATACTTAAATCACATGTTTTTAAGTCAAAGAAATAATTTAAATCTAACTTCAGTTTAGGCTTTAAAAGGGCATGACATAGTGAACTAAAATGGTTGCATTAATTGATGTACAGGTGTTAATACATGTACTTAGGCTTTTTTCATAATCTTCCTTGGTTCCTAATTTAAAATTTAAAATTCTAATTCCATTGCAAAACAAAACTGATTTAGAAGAACACACCAGGATTCAAGCCCATATTTTAAAACTGCATTCCCAATTTTATTCAAACGATCTGATGTTTCTTTTAAAAGGAAATGCTCATGTTCATAATTTCAAACTTCTTGCATATGGCTATCCCAATAAATTACTATTACCAGGGAAACAGACTTCAGAGAAGTTGTGTTTTACAATGTAGAGAGTGGAGGATGCTTTTTATACATTGGTGAGAGAGATCTGACAATACAGATTGAAAAAAATCAGTGAAGAAGAAAAGACTCCTCCTGGCTGTGTGAAAATTAAAAAATGCATGGTGATGTAATCTAGTAAGTTCAGCATATTAATTTTGGCAGAAAGCATATGTCTTTCAAAGGTAACAAAGTAGCAGTCATTTTAGAACTACCTAGGTGTGGGGTTCTGATTTGAAGTATTAAAAGATAAAGCTTCAGTTTGTTTCCATAATTACTATTTATTTTCAATCTAATGGGTATTGATTATGATTGAGGCAGGTTTGATGGCTATAGACTCACTCATCATGTGGTCTAGAGAGACGAAATATAAGAAACTGCATAGAATAGTAAGGTTGGCTGACCCAGAAGGTGGGAAGGGGCCACTTTTAAAATACAAATTTTTTTGGACATTCCATAAGCAAGTACTTGTTCTGTCTGTGTTCGCTGACTCAGTGGCATTAACATTGGTTTTTTATTCAAGTGAGAAACCTGGCAGTTTTGGGATGATTCCCACATTCCTCCTTTTTCATCCCCATTTGGAGGCAGTCCCACGTTCCTCTGATGTCACATTCTAACTTTATCACATCATCAGTTCAGGCCGCTATCATTTCTTGCTGGGACTGTTACAACCTCTTATTTGGGTTCCTTGTGGCTTCCTTTTTCCACTGTGCAACCAGAGAGATAAACTTCAAAGAAATGTCATCATTTTCTTATCCTTAAATCCAGTCACTGACTTCCTATTACCTATGGAATAAAATCTCAAATTTCATAGCATGTTAAAATATGGCCCTTAACGTCTTCCTATCCCTCCAGCCTTTGGCCTTGTCCCCTAAAAACTTCTTGCTTGAAATTTTTTTTTCCCTTGTCCTTATGTAAATAAACACATTATTTTTTACCTTCTCTTAAGTCTTGGCTGTTGCCCTTGTTTGGAGCCAATATTCTTATCCCCTACTATTATTAATCAGCTAGTGCCCTTTCATGATGGTATAGACTCCTACTCCAAGAATCACTCTGTAAACCCTCAGTCTGGGCATAATGCCCTTCCTGTTACTGTTCTTAACTGTTACACACTTACCATGTTAAGTTAAAATAACCTCTTTTATGTTTGATTCCTGTGAAGTATAATTTAGACAGCCAGAGTCATGTATTATTAATCTTTGCATGGCCATGGACTGTTGAGGTTCCTGGCACATGGTAGCTGCCCTGTTGGATTTATTGAGTGGACTTTGTCAGTTTCCTTTCTCAATCATCCCGTATTAAATTTGGTCTTGCTCTGAAAATATTTCACAACAGATGCCGTAAAGTTTATGCCAAAGCTTAAGATTTGGATACATATTATTTGTAATACATAATGTTCTGTGAGAACATGAAGTAAAATTGTGGGATATCATTTATTGTGCTGATTAAAGGTTGGTATTCCATATTAAATGAATTTAAGGTCTGAAATAATTTTCTGTCTCAAAAGTATAAAATATACATCTGAATAGTAGACTCAGTCCCAAAAGAAATTGTATGATATGCTAATCGACTAAACTCAGAAGAAACAAACCCTGACTGACGTTAATTTTTAGAGTTATGAACTCTTCTTATTTTTTGAGTATCACTGTGTAAAGCAGCACCTTAATTTAGAAGTTGTGTCAGAATTTAACACTGTAATGCAATTTGAAGAGTTAAGCTTTTTAAGTAACAGTAGCCATGACCAGATTTAAGTGGTGACTTCAACAAATTTTTTCCTTCTATTGTCTTACTATTTTAAAGTAGAACTATTTAGAATAAAATAAGTTTTATGGTTTAATTTTTATTTAAAACAAAAGTGGAAGCACATACTTTTCTGAGATCTCTAGTTTGTGCAAACTATATAATGTGACTGTCAATGTAGTGTCAGGCATGATGAGCTGAATCCTTGTTTTTTCAGTGGACATATATTAAGAAAAACGTGTACTGGGTAACACTTAAAATTTCAGATAAAATATTTTTACAAAATTAATATGACAATGATAAATATATACAAATTAGTTTTTCTTAGCCCTAAAAAGGATGGATTTAAACAAAATACTTGCTGGAATACACTTGTTTTTTATTTGTGTATGAAAATGACTAGTTACCATATGGGGAAGAAAAAAAGGAATTCACTGCCTTGTTTTCATTAATTGTAACATTTCCCTAATTATTATAATTCTTAAATAAGATTATATAGAAAGGTGAGTTCAGTGCAATATGAACCTAAAGTATTTGTCTGAATCTTAAAAGATGTTACTGAATTCTGTTTTCATTGTCTCCTAAGCATTTGTGTATTGTTTGTACCTTAGAATGTGTTTTTGACTTTATCTACTTCACCATTTTAGTACCATTGACATTTATCTTTATTACGAAAGCAGTTGAAATGGGGTAAACTACATAGGGATCAAAGAGAATTTTCAAATGGTAGGGGAGTTGGATTAGATCTTCGTTTAAGGTTCCATCCCATCCTAAGAGTTTATCATTATAAGTGAGGCAAGGGTTGGTAAGCTGTAAAATAATTATTCTTTGTCATATCATTGGAAGTTTTTCTCTCTTTATGTGTTAAGAAAGTTAGCATGAAGGTTTATATATAAGCCTTGATTGTATTGCTAGTATTTGTGTCTTACCACGTTTCTCCTTCTCTGGGTGAAACAGAAGCATGTGTTGTAGCAGTAATGATACCAGAAAGTGGGGAAGAGCAATGAGTGCTCTGTGGGGGCCTTACCGGGGGTTTTATTTGCTAGTATTCAAATCAGTAATACTGGTTTTTCTCCTACTACCATGTGTTTAAATATGAGCAAGTTTCTCATTTACACTGTATACTTCTTTAAAAATATTGGTAATACTTTTCTGAATTTTAGATCTGTTGTGAAAATTACTTAAATGTAACTTGAATGAAAATGCCCTGAATTCGTTTTATTATTTTGAAATAATCAGTGGAAGATTTTAGTAATGCAGTAAAGCAGAAATCATGTCACTATTAAATTTTCAAATTTTAAATTATTTTGAAAATAATATGTGTTTATATGATTATGCAACAAAGGTGGTTAAAATGAGTTAAAAACCCAATTTTCCTTCTTGTTAAAGTGGCTTTATTTATACTTTATTTTTTGGGTATTTGTTCCTAAGACTCCCTCTAGTGTCTAGGTTTGATCATTAGGTTAAAAGGCTTTTTTAAAATAGTTACTACTCAGTTGAACAGATTAAAAAATACATAAAGGATCACATTTAAAATTTTTTTATTTTGCTCTTATATTTTATTTTTTGATAGGGATATGACAAGAATTGACATACAGTGATATTGTACGATTTTAATATTGCAGGGTTAAAATCTTTTCTGCTATCACTTTAAGAGTGCAGTTTTTCACATTCTGAATGATTGGTTTGAAAATTACTCTGACTTGAAATCACTTTTAGTCATTGATTTAGATACCTTGATTTGATCACAAATAGATGTAGGCCAAAAATGACCAAATGGAAATTTCTTTGAAGACACAACATTAGGCTTTATATGGCAAGCTTTTGAGTATTTAATATAGTAAACAGAAACTGAAACAATAATAAAAGAGAATCTTCTCCAAATTGGTAAACTACACTGCCACTGAAATGATTTAGCTCAGTTCTTCACAAATTAGGGCTATTACATTTTTCAAAGTAGAGTATCTTACGTCGAGGTCACTTTAAATTTCTTTCTTATATGATAAGTATATGAACTGAAACTAATACCTCATATATATATTACCTGGAAACTGAACGTGTATTTGAATACTCTTTGGTAATATTTTAAATCTAACGGATTGAAGTATTGGGCCGGAACTCAAATATTGTTACTGTGAATATTTATGAAAGTAGTATATGCTTGCATGGCTTGTATCTAATGTCTACACACCAAGGGATGATTGAATATTGAGTATCAATACATAGTCACATGTACACACACAAATGCATTTGGATTTTGGTGACTGAAGTGTGCTAGTATGGAAAAGTTAGTAGCAAATTACGTTCTGGGAAAAAGTCATTTGTTGAACATTTTAAGATTTTGTGCTATTGATTTTCATTGCCTTTTGTGAAAATCAGTGTTCCTATTTGTAATGCTGACAAATATCCATAAAGAAGACATTTAAGAATCCTAAAATCTGATATATATTTGTTACCTAAAGAGAAAGATAAAGTGGCTTTATTCTTTCTTAATGTAATGCTTTCATAAGTAATATATCCTGTTGCCTGTATACCTCAAACCATCATATGTATTCACATTTTAATATTTGTTATGTATTTCAGGGTGTTGATGATGCCTTCTATACATTAGTTCGAGAAATTCGAAAACATAAAGAAAAGATGAGCAAAGATGGTAAAAAGAAGAAAAAGAAGTCAAAGACAAAGTGTATAATTATGTAAATAGAATTTGTACTTTTTTCTTAAGGCATACTTAAGTAAAAGTGGTAATTTTGTACATTACACTAAATTATTAGCATTTGTTTTAGCATTACCTAATTTTCTTTCTACTCCATCCGAACTGTTAGCTTTTATCTTGAATGCTTATTTTAAAATGACAGTGGAAACTTTTTTTCCTCTAAGTGCCAGTATTCCCTGAATTTTGGTTTTTGAACTAGCAATGCCTGTGAAAAAGAGACTGAATACCTGAGATTTCTGTCTTGGGCTTTTTGGTGCATGCAGTTGATTACTTCCTATTTTCCTTACCAATTGTGAACTTTGTGGTGAAACAAATTAATGAAGCTTTTGAATCATCCCTGTTCTGTTTTATCTAGCCATGTACTTGGATTTATTTACTAATAATAACTTCAGTTGTGATTTCATGATTGGTTTTACTGAAACACTGAGGAAACATGAATTTATGGACATTCGTATAGATTCATCTTGTAGGCATCATGTCCTATAATTTCAGTCACCCCTAATGAATATAAAGTTACGCTGTTCACAATGGTTTTCTCCCTCTTTCCACTGCTATTTGTCATAGTCACGCTCCCCAAAATACTATATTTTTTCTATAAAAAGGGGAAAAAAATGGAAAAAATACAAGGCACTGGAAAACATTTAAAGGCCATTTACTTTCCACATTAGATAAATTCCTATAGTACTCTGAATAGCTTTTCCTGTTGAGGCAGTCCCAGTATGTAATGCGAATTATAGCAACCATTTTGGGGCTATATTTACATGCTACTAAGTTTTTGTAATAATTGAAAGAATTTTAACATGTATAAAAAATTCTCATAGGAATTAGAGTTTCCCTGTGCCCTTTCCTCTTTCTTAAAATAACTAAATCTTTTCTTGAACTCCAGTCTTTGAAAATAGTTTTAATTCTGGTAGTGATATGAAAGATCATTTGAGCCAGTTAGCTTAGTAGGTGTTAGAGAGACCAAGGTTGCGATGGCCGGCTGTGCGGGAGCCTTTGGGCTTCATTGAGAGTTTCCCAGTGCAGACTGTGCCCCTGTGGTCACCCAGTGTTGTCGTGCATTGATTGGTCAAAAATGGGGACTAGGAGAGGTTTAGATAGCAAGATACATTTCTGTGTGGTGGTCCTGCTGACAGGGAACTTCACTCGTTTTAAAAACAAAATTTTAAAGGAATTATTTTAAATGAGATTTTGGTATGGGGGTGGAAAGGCAAATTTTTTTTGGACAATGAAGTAAAGAAACTCAAAATCTCCAATATTGTAGGCTAGTTCTCAGGACTGGCTAAAGTAACATTTCATAAAGACTTTACAAGTCTGGTCATATTTTAAGAGTATCTAATGCTTAAAAAATAGATGAATTAATATTAAGAAAATGATCCTTTCAGTGCATTTAAAATGTCACTACTTATTTTAAAATAGTTGAAGAGATGGTATGTTGAGGTGAAAATATCACTGGACTAGGAGAAGGTGACTTAAATTCTAGTTATATGTCTTTTTCAACTCTGATTTTGGGCAAATCACTATTCTATCCATTTCTTCATGTTAAAAGAAGTCATCTCAAAGGCTATTTCTAGCATTACAATTATGTGATTCACATTCAGTTTACATAAGGATGTACCTATTTGTCAGTCTCAGCACAACCTGTAACTTCTACCTGTGTTACCATCTTCAGTGACAGTTGTAGGCAAAATTGTGCAAGAGGTAAGGTTTATTTTTGAATATCCAGTTTCAGGACTTCTCTCCCATTTGAGTGTTACCTT
Source organism: Smutsia gigantea (assembly GCA_032199065.1). Taxonomy (NCBI): domain Eukaryota; kingdom Metazoa; phylum Chordata; class Mammalia; order Pholidota; family Manidae; genus Smutsia; species Smutsia gigantea. The sequence goes on from JAVSCE010006720.1 coordinate 97,347, forward strand.
GCCTGCCTACCCTCTACATGCCCATGACTTGATGCTTGTTTTCAGAATATTTCCAATTCCCCTAATCTCGAGATTTATTGCTCTTTTGGGTATGAGTATCTCCATGAAAGCTTACCATCACGTCACATCAGAATTTCCTACATCTTAATTCCTCAGGCTCAACATAATGGCCAGCAACTATAATGGGATTTGACCTAAAAGCTAATTTCCAGGTGGTGGCCGAAGCCATTTAATCTTTATCTTTTTGAACATCGTATGTTCAAAATGATCATATAACAGTACTTGGTCCATTAGTGACCACATAGGAATTGTCATACCTGCATATGAGTAGACAAAAACCCTATTCAGTGGAAGGAAAATTTAATAAAGGTAATGGAGAAACAGCTCCTTAGAATAACTGCACTAGGACTTGCCCTGGAACCAATGATATATTCCATTGTTTTAATAACTAAAATCTTACAATGAAAAATTCTTCAAAATGTAATTCATAAAGGTTACTTTTAGCAGAATTCATTTATTCAAGAAATATTTAAGTGCCCACTAGATGCCAGGGACTACACAGGCACTGGGGATATTACGGTGTCCCCAAACAGGGGCCATAATTCCATATCCTTAAGTAGTACTTTTATCCTAGAGTGGTCTGTAATATCTTAAGCATTTGGGACATGACCCGCAGATACCATAATGCCTATTTTAGCTTTGCAAAGAAGGGATTTGGTCTCTAAGGTTTCTTCCAATTGTAAAATAATAGTTTTGCTCTGATTCCAATGTAACTGTTTAATCAAGCTACTTTACATAAATCACTTTACTTCATTGTTTTAAGGGAGTAAACCTGATTATATTGTTTTTTATTTGACATAACTATGTGATTCTACTGGAACAGTGAGAGTACACATTATGTTGTATGTCAGATAATAATATTAAAATTCCCAGTGTGTAATATCTAGCTTCTCTCTTTATACAATTAATTAAAATAGACTTTTTAGTTAAATATTGAATTCTAAAATAGTTTTGTTTATCTGGATATGAATAAACAGATGCCTGAACTAATTCACAGAAAAGGAAACTTCTGTGTAAAAATCAGTAAGATTTCTGAAATGCTGTGCTAAACTACAGGTATATGGAACATCATTCAGAAAAGGTGTTAAAACACTTTTATAGTATTTCCTTTTGTTTCCACACAAAAGAGAGAAATGACCATACTTCAGGAATTATAGTGCACAATAGAGGGATTTTTAGGATTCCTGTATTTTTGATGTGACTGGGCAACTTTTTATTTAAGGCAGTGGTAATATGGAATATTTTTTTGTGGGAATATTGAATGGTTTGACAAAAGGTTGGTTTTTGTAGAAATCTTAAAAGGGGAGAGAGAATCCTAGAAATAACAAATGTTATCTAATTATAGCCTTGTTGAAGTTGAAAAAAATTGCTAAATTACATAGTCTTAGACATGAACATGTTTGTGGAAGAAGGTAGCAAAAGTATGTAGTATAATTTGAGTGAATATTCCAAATTAGGAACTCTAGGCTCTATTTTAACTGAGTCACACTGCATAGGAATTTAGAACCTTTTATAGGTTATCAAAACCTTTACCACCATTGCACAATTTTGTCCTTATATAGAACTGTTGTGAGGCATGTTTAATTGCAGTTTGCACAAATTCATCTCATTTGTATTCATGATTTTTCTTCTAACCATTTTTTTAATTCAATTTATACACATTCAGCTTTTTTGGTAGGCAGTTCAAACTATCTTGTCGTTTCCATTTGTCAAAAAGTAGTAATTTCTTGATAATTATGTATTAATGATTTTTTTAAATGCATACATTACTTTGAAGCTGAATTAATATTTAATAACTTATGTTAATATTGGTTAGCATGAAATCTGTATTGAGAAACTAAACAGCATACAACTGGTAGTTGTAAATTCCTTCAGAAAAAAAATTATTTCTAAAGATATATTCATATGAGTTCTTGAAGAATAGTCATAACTAGATTAATAATTGCTTTAGTTTAATAGTTTTAAGTGCCTGCTTGGGATAATGATAGGCAATTTAGATGAATTTGGGGAAAACAAAGTTATTACCTGCAGAAATGTCAATTACAGAGGGTCCCACTGCCCGTAGAGCTAACTGGGTTATGTAATGTTTTATCCAAAAGTTTCCAATTCCACTGTCTTGTGTTTTCATGTTGAAAATACTTTTGCATTTTTCTTTTGAGTGCCAATTTCTTACTAGTACTATTTCTTAATGTAACATGTTTACCTGGAATGTATTTTAACTATTTTTGTATAGTGTAAACTGAAACATGCACATTTTGTACATTGTGCGTTTTTTTTTGTGGGACATATGCAGTGTGATCCAGTTGTTTTCCATCATTTGGTTGTGCTGACCGAGGAATGTTGGTCATATCAAACATTAAATTTAAAAATGACCACTCTTTTAATTAAAATGAACTTTTAAATGTTTATAGGAGTATGTGCTGTGAAGTGATCTGAAATTTGTAATATTTTTGTCATGAACTGTACTGCTCCTAATTATTGTAATGTAATAAAAATAGTTATGGTGACTATGATAGTGTGAACTTCTTGATGGAAATTTGAAATATTTGCCCTACAATTGATACGGAATAATTTATGAGCCACAGGCACTGTAATATGTGTTAATGAATTTTTTTGCAGCTTGTAAGTTGGGTATATTCTTTATTTATGAAAGGTGCCGTGAACATTATGTAAAGGTGTAGGTGTTGCTTAAATTTAAAACCACTCGATCTAGGTCCACTGCCATGTTAACTCATTTAGAAGTAGATGTAGAACACATATGCCTTTATGACAAAAGAATAGAATAACATTATTTATTACTTTTTATCAGTGAAGGCAATTGATACACAACAGGTTATCTGTTTTAAGACCCAGAGGAAACCAGTAGCAAAATTAATAATGGAAATAATTTAAAAGGTATGTATGCAGCAATGCCAATCACTGGCAGGCTGTTTTCACATCAGAAGTAATCTTACTCCATACATATTTTTATAACCACTTAAATCATTACCAGGTGCGGTTTGTTTTGTAGTGAACCTTGAGTATGTGCTGTTAATGTTCGAAAATGAATTAAAAATAAGGTACTCTTTCAGAAGTTAAAAGGGGAGTAAATGTGTAAGAAATTATTTTGCATAGTTAAAATGTATTAAATGGAATTTTCCTATCAGTAAAATGAAAAAGTGGGCTAAGATTAACAAAACCCTTTTTAACCTATTAAATTTAAAAAATTAAGTACACATTTTCAGTCAACATTGGCTGCTCATTAATTTTTAATTAGTAGTTGGCAATATTACACAGCTAAATTGTTTTTTTAGTATAAAAATCGAGCATAAAGGGTTGCTGATAAAGCTTTCAGTATGATAGAAGTTGAAACTTATTTTAATTCAGTAAAGCTGCTCAGGTAATTTTTATATGACATGTATATCTTGCCGTTCAAGTTAGAATTATTTTTATAATTATCTGGTATATGTGAACAGCTGGCACTGATTTTCAGTCAAAGTAGAGTAATAGTGATCAGTTAGTTTTGTTCACACCAGAATAATATCGTTGTTTCATAGCTCTGTATTTCCTAAGGAAGTATAAGGCTTCTAGCTCTTTCATTACAAATTCACCCCATCTAATAAGTTCTTTGATCTTCTCTGGGTCCTTCACATCTTTGTTTTTAAGGAAAGCATTCTTCAGACGCCTTTTAAAATAGTCTGCTCCTTTTGGATAGTCCCGTCCAAGATACAGCAGCTTAAAAAAGAAAGATTATGTATTTCTAAAGAATCCATGTCATATGACATATTCATAAAATTGGCAGCATACTACTTACATTTTTATAAAGATTCAATACTTCTCCTCTTAAAGAATTGGCCATTTTCATTTATCATGGAAAGTATCCACTTTTATACATAACATACCTAAAGAAAAAAATTTTTTGCAAATAACTGCATTGTAGTCTTTAAAAAGAAACAGAAAAAACTTTGTGCATTGGGGAAAGTGTTAACTTTTTTTCATTCAATTAGTATTTACTGAGCACTTCAATGTTACAGGCAGTGGGATATAGCTATACTTGCTCTCACAGAACTAAAATCTCCAAGGGAGACATCTAATAAGCAAACAAGATAATTATGAATTGTGCTAAGTCCTATGAAGGAATAATAAGAGAAAATGGATTGATTGTCATAGACATGTAGGTGTACCTTCTTTTATACCAGAGTGGGTGGGATGAATTAGAACTAGACTTGAATCCTAGCTACATAATATTGTACAGGTTACTTAACCTTCCTGAGCCTCAGTTTCCTTGTCAGCTTTCAGTATAAGGCCAGATCTGTTTGGAGGACACAGAAGATTCCTGGCAAATCTAGAAGGGTGCTATCTCAAGAAAGTCTCAAGAGAAGGAGAACTGGGTGTGGGAGTCAAGCCAGGTGCACAGCTAATGGTAGATGAGTGCTGAAGAGGCCGAGTGAACAATGGTAAGGGGGTACGTGAGGAGCACGCAGCATCCAGTGGGATGGATGCTGCTGCTTCATGTGCCACCTGTTTATGCAACTGGGAGGGCAGCTCCTGAAAGGCACCATGACAGCCTAAATGTAGAAAGGAATTCCCAATACTTGTTAGAACTGTGGGACTTAAATCATAAAATTCCTACCATCATAAGCATCTAGTTTATCATAGGCCTAAAGTAAATGTCATGTCATTTATGATCTTCCTTAAAATTATTTAATTCCCATTTTCCCAGTGATCTAGGAAAACTGTTTCATACTTTATGTCTCTCCTTAATATGCTTTTTATTTTGATACAATTTGTTTTGCAGAGTTGCAACACAGTACCAAAGTATTTTCCCTGAACTACTTGAGAATAAGTTGCTAACATGATATCCAATTAGCCTGAATACTTTGCGGTGCCATGCAACAGAAATAGTGAAAGCCACCTATATACAATTTTACATTTTCTTACTGGCCCATATTAAGCAATGAAACAAGTGGAATTAATTGAATATATTTTGTTTATATCAAAAATACTACTTCGGTGTGTCATGCTAGCTACGTTTCAAGTGCTCATAGATACCAATGGCTTATTTACTACCACACTGGACAGCACAGCTGTAGAGTGTATTTGCTATGAACAAAGACATTTTCCTGTAGAATGATTTGACCAGCATGATCAGGAAATTAACACTGCTACATAACTACCATCAAATCCACAACCGCTTCAGGTTTTGGCAGTTGTCTCAAACATACCCTTTATATCAAAAGGATCCCTACACACTGTGGTTTGTGTTCATGTCTTCTTATCCTTCTTCAGTCTCCAACAGTTCTCAGGATTTCATTGACTTGACACTTGTGAAGATCACACGCCATTTATTTTGTAGAATGTGTCTCATTTTGATGTTATCTCATGGCTAGTTTCATGACGTGTAGTTTGGGTAGAAATACTACAGACATGATTGATTGTTCATTTCATTGCATCCTGTCAAGTGGACACAATTCTAATATGTTCCATTATGGTTGATTTAAATTTTGATATCTTAAGGTGGTATTTGGATTCCCCACTCTAAAGTTACTCTATTTTTCCTTTTGATGTTAGTATGTTGTGGGAGGTATTTGGAGACTATTTGTATTCCTGAAAAACTTTTCATCTTGCAAAAAACACATTAAAAATAACAGGACTAAGGGAAAAATAGCTTAGAGCAGACCACTCAAATCCAATACAGCTGTAAACAGAGCACTAATAAAAACTAGAAATTGGTAGCTGGAGAGCTAATTTGAACTACTTGGGTTGCTCTGAGCATAGCCTGACACAGCACAGAGATGTCTGAAATGCTCAAAAATAAGAGAAACCTGGGAATGAGAGTCAGGGACTGGAGACCAAGAAGGAAACAAAGAGGAGGAAATCCTTGGGATGATAGATGTGCTTCTTCTGATGGAAATCCTTAGTATGATTGTGATGGTTTCATAGGTATATGTATATGTCACATTTATCAAATTGTATTTACATGTGTAGTTTATACTTCAGTAAGATGGTTGAAAATTTAGTGTAGATATGCTGGCAAAATGCTAAGAGCAGGGCTGGGAGATAGAGGTACGCATGGAAGTAGAGATCATCTAAACCACGAGGCTGCCAATTAGTGGTCAGGGTAGGTGGTTCAGCCTGCCATTAATCAATAGTTGCAAGAACGGTGTGCTTCTCTGGGGAGAGATCCCTGGGTATAAGTATTTATTTAAATTAAAATATATATATATACTTGAAAGACTGATGCTGCCAGTAGGGCAGCTAAGTGAAGACCTTTTTATTTCTTAAGTTCAAAAATCTATTGCTCATCTGGCTTTTTTTAGGGGTAAAAAATTGCATAGGAACCAACATTATTTCTATGTTAATGCTCATATAATTCCCCTATCTACTGGTAGTTCACAAGCTAATCCACGTAACAAGCATCCTGAGGGCAGAAGTTGTTTTTCTTTTGAATTCATTAACACTGGCTTTTTTACCATTTTGTTTTTCTCCAAATTAATGTTTCTGCCTGCTTTGTTTAATCACTTCTGAGCTTTCCTCCAGTCTGGCAATCCTTTTTTGTCCATTTTTGCAAGTGAAAGGACAAAAAGAGCTTTTTAGAAGATCTGCATACAGGGTTGCAGTTTATATACAGCCTCACTTTCTTAGGGTGATCTGAGTGGGCCCTTTAATTGGGGAAACATCCATGTCAGAATCTTAGTTCCTTCCTCTTCGGGTTATTAGATTCCACAGAGAATTTCCCAGTCTTCTGAGGATTTGCTCATTCAACATTAGAAAGTGGAAGAGGAGTGGGAGCCCTGCGTTAAGCAGTTATGTACATCCAAATTCACTTAAGCTCGGCTTCCAGGGTGGTTTTGTCCAGAAATAAACCTCCGTACTTCTGTGGGAGTGAGAGTGCAGTCACTTAGAGATTTCTTAAATAGCTTTCACTTAATCTATTTGATTTACTTTATTTTTCGTTTCTAATTCCACTGGCCCTGTTCCAATCTCCTTAGAGAAATATGCAGTATAAATTGGGCTTTTCTGGTAAACTAAGTCACATGCATTCATCTATTTTGCAGCTCCCAAAGTTTTATTGTTGTCATCTTTTATTTGTCCAATTTATTTGTATATCCCTTCACTGAAGATTCAGCGGAGTTTTGGAATGAAATTAGATGGGTGTATTTAACCTGCTATATTAACATCTAATTTCATTAAAAAAAATTTTTTTTTTGGCTGAAAGCCATTTTCCAGTGTGGTTTAATCTTACTGAAAAATGACTCTAAGAACATGTGCTTTAAAAATAATATTAAATCTACATACAGTTATTTCAAATTGCAAATTATAGCCTGTTTAATTTCCTGGCAAAGAGCACAGTTTTACTTCTCAATTTGTATTCTGTGAAAGCTTTTAGAGATGTGTTTTAAATTGTCCTTTTTAGCTGTTACCTTATAACATGATGCATAATAAATTAACTGAGCAAAAAAGTAGCTGTTTGGCTAGGGTAAATTTGTCGTGTTCTTTGATATGTTAACTTACACAGATTAAGACAGTTTATAATTTTATGTTGCCCTTCAGACATTTCAGTTTATTAGTGGGAGAAGTAAGTCTCATTGGGTTTACAATTGGCAAACAGTTTAAGTCAGTAGGGACCTGGGGCTGGTCCTTAACCCTTCATGAAGTCACAGAGGTTACTGCTCTTTGTAGTAGGGACTGAGGGAAGTCCTCTCTCATTCTGAGTATTTGAATGTGGGCAAAGAAGGGGGTAAAATCCTTATTGACAGCTTTTTTTCAATGATCCTGGACTAACGAGTTAAGACTTAACCAATTCTAGTCCTTGGTTAACCAAGAATTGTCATTTTACTAGGGGTTTTGGTGCCTGAAGTTGTTGTTAGTCACTTTTTTCCATGCAGTACAGATGCGATAAAAGCTGAAGGAAAACAGGCAAAGAAAGGCAGTGCAATATTAGCATTTGTTGGGTTCTGGAGGACTTGACTCAGACAGGTGAAACACATTTTCCCAGGCTAGGTAAGCCTAAAAAGCTTCATACAAAGACTTATCCAATTCGTCAGCACCAAAGGATGTAATCAGAGAGGTAGGGGGCAAAAGATTTGCCCCCAAAGGCTGACGTATTAGCTTGGTCTAGACCAGGCCAACCTAGAAGCAAGATGAAAGACGATAGTTACATATGTTCAGAATGGTTAGGTACTACACTATATCTGAAGGTAAAGAAGTGTAAGAAATGGGCCACCTTATACTTAAGCAACTTAGAGTACTAGAGATGAAGCAAGTTCATTGGTATAATCTTAAGAGTACAGTGAGCCTGAGAATACACACAGTACGGTGTTTTAACATATGTACGGCAATTCCTCCTTTCTAGGACAGGCTGGTAGAGTGAAAACCTGGGCAGATCCTCTCCCCTAGAGGCCTACAATTTAAGATAATTTGGAATTACTGGAATACCTCCTTAAACTCATTAGTCCTCGGTGACTTAGATTCTGTATCATAAATATTAGCAGTTTGATACTTCCATACCAAGCAGCGCCAGAACTCTATATTAAGTAGACATTAAGATGTTTTTATCTTGGTACCAGGGATTTGTAGGTGCAATGTCGTAATTTACACAGTATGGATTTCTGTTACAAGGGGAATAACAACATTTAAACCCACAAAGACTAGCTCAGTCAAGTAATACAAAGACACTTAGTCAATGTAGTTGGAAGGGACAGAGCATTTTAAAGAGTGCAAAAATAGAAATGGTGTTAATAATTTTAAAGTATTTTGTATCTTGTCATACTAAGACAGGGAAACAGGGTTTAGGTCCTAAAATCATATTGAATTCAGTTAGGCTTTGGAAGGAACCTAATTTCTTAGTTATTTCTTCTAGTTTTTTCTGTTGGTCAAAGTTGCAAGTGTTTATTCGTGTGAGAAGACTGAACTGAAGGCTGTGCACGGGTTAATTAGCCTGTGACCTAGGGCAAAAAACTTCATGAGCCTTGCTGGGCGTCGGCGACCTTCAACTGTAAGGAATACCTAGGCCAGGCACTGCCTCGAATCGTTTCCAGTTCTTATTTATAACTGCTCTTAGGGAAAATGGCATGCCTTGCACAGAAAGTGAACTGAACCATGTGTAGATAGAGAAATTCGAAGGTCATTCATTTCAAAATAACCAACCCTCTTGGAGCCAATTTATTTTATCTCTAGGTATCTAAAAGGCCAGTTGAGCCCCTCCCCTGAGAACTCGTGGCCCTGGCAGCCCTCCAGGCTCTTAATCATTTGACCCAATCGCGTAGCAGGCGGCTCCTTGTTTCTCGAAACCCCCATAGAAGATTCAGCCCAACATACTCGAGGAAAATAGTGAAGCACAGGGACTGTCAAGATCGGAAGACGCTCGGAAACCCTTTCCCACACCCGGTAGTTCGCCCAGAACATACTTGACGCACCGAGACCCCAGGATCTGGAAAACAACAGAACTGCCCGACGCCTGCACTCACGCACTTTCCGGCACACCGCAGCCGTAAAGGCCTCCGACCGCGTCGACCCCTCCGTCCGTCAACCGCAAAGGGAAGCGGTGGGGCAAGGGGTTGGGTAGGGCAGCCGCTCAGGGGAGGGGGCGGGGCGCCGCCCGGAAGAACCCAGCGCGACTGCGCGGGCCCGATCGTGAGACTCTGCGTTCCATCTCTGGGCCGCATGCGGGCGGGGCTTGTCGTCATGACAACTCGGGAGCGTTGGTCTACACAACCCTAAACTGCGGTTGTGCCGACTCTGGCGGTGGTGCTTTCCTCAGTATGGTGAGCGGGGCGCAGGAGCCTGTCATTTGTTAAAGGGGAGAGGGTCGGTTTAAGAAGAACCTATATCCCTGCGGGGGTTCGCCCTTCTGATCCGTAGCCTTCCGATCCGGGTTGTAGCGGACAGGTGGATCCCAACCCGGTTTCTGTACCACAGACGGTGGCTAATGCGGTCAGGATGTTTCTTAATCTCGCATTGCTACTAGGCTTAAAAACTGGTCTCAGCCTGGTAACTTCAGTAATGATAGACGTTCCCATTAAATTGCTTCTTTTATTACACCTTTATGGAAATGCGTTTTTATGTTTTCTCAGCAGCTGATTAAAAGCTATTGCAGTTCTGAAAAATTATTTTATATGGCCTTTTGTTGAAATATAAATGTTTTATGAATTTAAGGTCTTAAGCCTGCCCTGAATTTTTAAGCATGATAAACTGCTCGTGTTTTTCGGCACTCCTCAGCTGTCACATCTTCAGGAACAAACCAACAAGTAGCTATGAGATTATCTCCATTCCATTTTCTTAAATGTGATTTCCCTTTTCATCTATGTGTAAATCCAAGGGAGTAGAAAATGTAATTAATTAATTATTTAATTACTTAGTTAAGGGAAAATTCGGAGTTTATTCTTTGTGCTTGGTGCCAGGCAGAAAGTCAAGGATACAAAGATGAATATTACAGCCCCTCCCTGCTGTGGAAAACAGACTAACCAAATTAATTACAATACAGTTTTATAATTATAGCAATTGAAGCTACTACAGTGGAGTAACAGGGATTTGGAAATGATTAAATTGGGGCAGGAGATAGTGGGTAGGGTGCAGGAAGGGAAGAGGAGCAAAGCTTTTCAAGCTGTGTTTTAAATTATGAGTTCACCAGAAGTGCGGGGAAGAAAAGGGAGTGGAGAACATTCATGTCAGGGAGAACAGAACCTAAAAGGACTCTAAGCGACTTAAAATGGATAATAAATGGAGAAAACAATAAGCACCTCTTTTTTATTTTCCAGTTGGACACAAATTTCCTCTTAGATCGTTTAGAGTGTCTCAAAATGTCCCTGGAACATTTTCTTCTAACACCTGGAATACTTGTTAAAACACGGATTCCAGGAACAGCCTGGACTCCAGATCTATTGTATTAGTTTCCTAAAGCTGCCAAGTAACAAAGTACCACAAAGGAAGTGGCTTAAGGCAATAGAAACACCGTTTCACAGTTCTGCCAGCTAGTAAATGGGCTAGTGACCAAGTGTCAGGAGGGCTCTGCTCCCTCTGCAGGTGCTGGGGAGGGATCTGCTTAAGCCTTGCTCGGAGTTTCTATTAGTTCCCTGGCTTGTAGCAACATTAACTCCATTCTTTACATGGCATTTCTCCCTGGGTGCATATCTGTGTCTAGATTTCCCCTTTTTATAAGGACACCAGTCATAGTGGGTTAGAGGCCTACCCTATTCCAGGATGATCGCATCTTAATTTAACTAACTATATCAAAACAATCTTAATTACAAATAAGTTAAAGTTCTGAGGCATTGGGGGGTTGGACTTCAACGTGTGAATTTTGAGGGGATACAATTCAACCCATAACATCTACTGAATCACACTGGGGAAAGGGAAGTGAGTGTGTGCACTTTTAGTCAAGTAATAGGCATTTTTAACCAGCATCCCAGGTGCTTCTTAAGCCCTCTGAACTTTGAGAACTACTACACCTCGTGATGCTCTTGTGAGCAGGAGGGGTGAAGAGAGGTGCTTATTCGAAACCTGTTTCACATTAAAAGCACTATGAAAGGTGGTAGTTTGGATATATTTAAAATATGACTACTTGAGAACAGGGGCAATGCTATTTACCTATTCTGCCATATAGTACTTACTTCAAGATGGAAGAATGTTAACTATTAATTGATAGCAAATATGGTAATAAAAATAGAACCCATTTATAAAAATTGTATGAGAACAAAGTCTCCACTATACCTCTTTATATCATTTCCAACATCTCAGAGTGCCTTTTGTATAAATCATTAATAAATATCTGTTGAATGAATTGATGAAATATATGCACTTTTCAAGAAGGTATAATCTACTTTGTGTCAGTTTTAACATTTATAGTTTGTACAGGAATAACCTTAAAGCTTGAACCAGTAATTTCTTCTGTATAAGCCTTCAAATATGGAAAGTGTATAATCTTATAGTCATATGGTCTCCTACAAATTCCTTACCAGAAAACTGATGGATACATGGGGCTAATCAGGAAATTTCAAGGAGTGTTATTGAAAACTACACGTAAGTGTAAATGTTTACTGAAATACTTTTTATTTGGAAAGTGTAAAACTTTCCAAAATAATTTCCAGAAAAGAATCGATCTGCTTTCAGACACATTGCTGAATAGAATCATTTTTCATAGCTTTCCCCGCTTTAAATAACTGACTCTTTTTCTATAAAATCAACAATCGAATTTTACAGAAAGATTATTTCTTTATGAGAGCATCCCATACTTTCAGACTTAACATTAGTGCCAATACTTAGTCAATGCTTTATTGTTCTTTGGAACCCTTTAAACAAGGGCCTCTTGACTGGTACTCTGTTTAGTGATAGGACATTTCATTAAACGTGGTTTATTGAATGATTGTCGTAAGAGTGCAAAATTTACTTACAAAGAATGTTTCAGTGGGTGAACTATTTTTAGCTTTTCCTAGACTTGCTTTTTGTTTTGTCTGTATTCTTATTTAAAAGACTTCTTATTTGGGGATTTACAGAAAAGTTGCAAAAATGGTACAAAGTTCCTCTATACTTTTTACCCAGCTTCTCTGAATTTTAACATGTTACATAATCACGATACTTTGGTTAAAAATGCCTGAATTAAAAAAAATGTATCAATTCTTTTGTTTCCAACTTTTAGGGTCCCAAAGCAAAAAAGGTAGGTAGAAATTATTTTCTTAAATAGTTTTATAAGCCCTGACATTGCATACATAGAATTCTAAAACATTTTTCTAGTTAATTTTATTCTAGTTGATAGAATTTACTAAGCTTACTTTTTAGTCATTTGTGCTATTTAAATCATGGAATAATCCTTTACAATAACAAGGCATACTTAAAATTTGACATAAAAAGATATTTCTAGTTTCACAAAGACTTTTGAAAATAGCCTTTAACTTTACTTGTGCCTAGATTTGAGGCTTTTTATTACTTGTGTTCTAGAAAATACTGGATTAGGAACCCCTTTTCTTCATTCCAGATAAACATAAAAATATAGTTACAAAAACCTGCTATGACTTAAAAGTGGATCCTAAGGTAATATGTCTTTAAATGGGTTACATGGTGACACACACTTGATTTTGTTTGTGCATTATAGAAATTTGAGTTTAATAAGGGATGTATGGAATGCTTTTTTCTTTCTTCTACACTTAATAGACATACTTTCAAGCAGAGATTATAATCTCTTGACTGGCAAGCCAGATTTAGCTCACAGACATATTTTGTTTGACCTAAAAACCTTTTTAAAAAAATCAATTGCCAAACTACTTTCACACACAAATGTGACCTCCATCTATTCTTGAAAAATTGGAACTATGATGGTATTAGATGTACAGTCTGTAAGGCAACAGGTGGTGAGACTGAGTAGCAGGCATTGCTTGCAGATGGGTGTAAACTCCCAGTTTGCCATAGTCCTGAGCATGCCCAAACTCTGCTTGTTCACCTGCCTAAGCTGAGTAGGGATTTGGGTTTGGAATGCCAGCTTAAAGGTATATCAAAGGTCCCTTCTCTGTAAATTTCCCTACCATTCTGTCTTGTGAAATCAATTATACTCTCTATGTTCTCAGAGCACATGCATTTGTACCTATCTTAATTATAAACCCTTATATCATTTTATTGTATTACTTATAATTGTGGACTGTTCAAGGTCAGGAGCGTATCCTATTTATTTTTATGTCTACAGAATTTAGCACAGAGCCTGACACATAGAAATTTAATTAACATTTATCTAATGAATATGTGAAACTCCTTTACCCTACCACATAAAAATGCTTAGGCCCTTGACTCTTTAGAAGAAATGCTTATGTAAAGGTATATTCAATATTTATACAATGAAACATTTCTTCAAGATAAAACTCTTGAGTGCCTTTTATGTTTGCTTCTGTTAGTCACTCAGACCCACTACCAACCTGATGCAGTTTTAGGGGCTTTGGGTATAACAACAAAATTTATGAAGCCTCTGGACACATTCTTACAGGGGAAGTATTCTAGATGGCTACAGTTATTTGTATGTGGATCTACATACTTTATTGGTTTGTGTGGACATTCAATTTTGGTGCTAGATTGTGAAATCTTAGAGGCATTGCTTTAAATCTGAAAACTCATTGTTCTAAATGAAGTTGGTGATTAATCATGTGTGCATGGGTGCTAAATAAATACTTCTGGATTACTTTGTTCAGAGTGGTATTTCTCTTAGAAAATGGTGATATCCTATGGCACTTGAAACCAAACAGGAGGAAGTCACTCACTTTTTAAATTATTCCATTCTTAAAGATTATGGTTTAGGGACCAGATATGTCTATAAAGGGAATTTACAGTATAATTAGAAAAACAATGAAAGACACCTTTTATTCTTTTAGACTTCTTAAAGTTTTTTTTAAGCTAAAAAGTAATAAATGCACATGGTATTGCATTAAGTAGGATAAAAATGGAAAATTTCCTTCTACTCAAGACTGGAAGAGCCACGGCATATCTTTTCACAGATTTTCTAAGCATTAAAGAGTATACACATACACACTCCTTTTCTCCCCACAAATGGAAGCATTCTGCACCTTCTATTGCTGAACAATATTATATTTAAATAATTGCAGGGTACTCACCTTTTTACATTTTAATAGTATTGAAATTGAGATGTGTTTTATGGTCATTAGAGTCATACAATCTCTGGAGTCCTGGATTGACGGGTGTTCTTCCAGAGGGGATGTTTGTTTCTGTCAGTCACTTGGGATTACCACTAACCTGATACTACTTTAAATTCTCTGCTTGAGAGTTTTGGGGCCACACTAATGGTATGCAAGCCACATGGACAGGAAATATTTTTTTCCTTGTTCTTTTTCAAGATTGAGATATGCAAGTGTCCTTGCTGCATCTTTCTGTGTTGTGGGCTCATTTGTCTTTACCTACTTCCAGCTTTGCATAGGTGTGTAATTTTTGGCACATATGGAAAGAATTCAAATAACTGCATGATACAGGTGTACCAAGCCTACCCCCACTGGCTTTTAATAGAAGCTGGATCTCTCACTTCTTATATTTGTAAAAATTAAAAATTAAAATAGAATCCATCTGAATCCTTGTTCATTCATCAATAGCTAACAATTGTCCACGGATCATGACCTAACCAAGAAAAAAAAAGCCAACCATTCTCATCAAGAGATGCATATCCAGCAAAATGTTACTTTTTATGTTTAATATATACTTATCAAAATTTGTAATGCTATATGTTGCTTTGTGTTGTATACTGAAAATAATTATAAGATTAACTCAGTCCAGAGCAAAGTTTTTATTATTTAGAAGCTTAAGGGCAAGGAAATAAAAATATTAATTTTTTAATATATATTCTTGTAACAGATAAATATGATAGGATCAACGAAAGATTTTCATGGATATACCATTAGGATAAGATTCTGTGAGGGATGGAAATATGAGTTTGAAGAGGGAAAGGATTAAAATTTTATTAAAAGCTTGTTCACATTTTATTTATTTATTTATTTATTTTGGTATCATTAATGTACAGTTACATGAACAACATTATGGTTACTAGATTCCCGCTATTATCAAGTCCCCCCCACCAACCCCATTACAGTCACTGTCCATCAGCGTAGTAAGATGCTATAGAATCACTACTTGCCTTCTCTGTGTTATACTGCCTTCCCCGTGCCTGCTCTCTACATTACGTGTGCTAATCATAATGCCCCTTTTTCCCCCTTATCCCTCCCTTCCCAACCATCCTCCCCAGTCCCTTTCCCTTTGGTAACTGTTAGTCCATTCTTGGGTTCTGTGAGTCTGCTGCTGTTGTTCACATTTTTAAAACTTGATGATATTGGCCATTGAATCACTATGATATATAGATACCATTGGATATATTTTAAATAAAGGAGTGGTGTAAAAGCTTTATATATCATGTACCAGAAGGAACAACATTCTCAGCTATTTAAGCTTGTGATGAAAAGTTTTCAATGTCAACTTAAAATGTGTGAAGGGACATACAGTTTTTCAAAATTCTTTTAGGGAATATGTGAGCAAATAATTTTAAAAGTTACTGATCCACTACAGCTAAAGTTGGAGGAAAGGCCAGATTAAGTCTGAGAAAGAGGGACCTGTGAGAGAAGAAGCAAAATCAGAACAAGCCTGAAGGCCTGGTGAAGGAAATATTTCAAGAAGGAAAGAAACTTTGTCAAATGATGGTGTCAGATGAGTAAAATGAGGGCTGAGAATTGACCAATGGCATTGGAAACATGGCATTTTAAGGTCCCTTGATGAGAGAGGGTTTAATGGAGCAATGGAAAGGAAAGACTGCTTGGAGTGGGCTGTGCAGAAAATGAGAAAGTGGAAGCAACGGGTAACCCCTTTTAGGTGGTCTGCTCTAAAAACGTAACAGAATTGGAGCAAAAGATGGAAAAGGATTTGAAATCCACAGAGAGAGAAATTAATAAATAACGAGAGGTGTTAAGTACAGGGGCCAAGTCTTAAGAAGGGCTAATAAGGGTTGGGGTCCAGATGTGGCAGGTTCAGCCCTAAAGAGCAGAAGGTGCCTCCACTCTAAATGGGTAGGAAGGCAGTGGACAAAGATATATGGAGGTTCAAAGATTTGGTGTGTAAAGATTATTCTCTCTTCAAAGTTTCTAGTGATAAAAGAGGTAAGGTCAACAGCTAAGAGTAGGAAAGCGGAGAGGAGTTTTGGAGATTTGAAGAGTGAAGAGAATGAAATAGTAATTGGAATGCTCTATAAAGGGCTAAAAGCCTATTTAAAGTTCATGCTCATAAATTTGAGCACTTGTCTTTTTCTCTGGCAAGGTTCAGCCACTCATATTGCTAGCACAGAATAAATGGAGAGTTGAGTTTAACTAGAACTAGGAATTTGCCAGCTGAACTTCTCACAGGGAGAGGAAAAATAGGGTAGATGGAGATAAGTAAATTAGTGAATTTGGTGACGAAATCTAACCTGGGTAAGGAAGAAGTGAGGCACGAGGGGGCTGATGAACGGTGAAAAGTGGCAGAGCCAGTGGCTTGGAGATTCCAGTGGGGCATCCTGAAGTAGGAGAGCCAAGAAGAGAAAATGGTCATCCAGGAGTGTGTTTATGACAAGGGTCACTCAGGTTGAGTCCTATATGCAAGTGGTCCGCTTCTGTATGCGCAGGGGGAAGGAGGGCAGGTGGTGATCACCCGGTTAGTCCTCAGATCTGTGTTCTGAAGCCCTCATCTCCTTGCTAGACCGCAGTTCTCCAGTTTCACCGCCTGCAAACGTTGCCTCGATTCTCCACTAACACTTCATGCTAATCGCATTTAAACTCCTTTAAATAGTCTCTCTCTCAAATGCACTTGTTCTGGACCGCCGTTCTTTTGACTCTCTCTGACTCCGTCCTCTCTTCTTGCTTCCAGGTTCAATCTAATCAGATAAGTCAGCTTATGAAACATTTATTGGATCCATTCTTTTATCTGCATTTCCATTGTCAGAACTTTATTAACTTGTATTAATAGTTACCAAAACAGTATCCTCTTTATAATCATTTTTTCTCCTAATACCATGTTAGTTTTCAAAATTACATTCTTAATAGCCATAGTGCTTCTCAGAAACTTTAAGGGGGTTTCCAGTTCTTTTAGAATGATGTCCAAACTCTCGAGCATAGGCTCCAGCCTCCTTTCCATTCTCATTTCCATTTTACCTCTTCTTGGAGTCTTCTCGGGCTACCCTGAACTTGTGGGCCTTTCCACTCTGTATCTTGTACCTGCATTTCCCTTCTCTTAGGATTTCTTGCCTTCATATCTGAAAGTTAAAACTTTTTGGGCACAAACTTAAATAGTATCTGCTCTATAAAAATTTTACTTGATCCCAACTCTTGAAAAGGGTCTCTTTCCTCTGAACTTGAAATATAACTTTGTATGTCTGTTAGTAATAAAAATATTTCATGACGGGTAGCAATATATTAAAACTGTTATTACATTTATTTTAACCCTTACAACAGTGAAAGAAGGTTTTATTTAGCACCATTTTAAAGATGTAGAAACTGGCAATGAGAGAATTATTTAAATTGTATATACTTGTTACAGTCACTGTTACCACTCAGTCGTTTATATGCTTGTTTTTCTTGTTTCCGTACTTTGTCCTCAATGCATTGAGTTAAGTCTTTGAGCATAAGAAGCAGTCTGTCTTGAATGAGTGAAAGAGTGGCCAAGTCTTTCTTGGCCACAATAGTCATCAAAAATGTTTTCATGACTAGTTGTGGTATATATGTTTTTAAATGATTTAGATGCATGTTAATAGTCTTGTTTTATGTTGTGACGTTTGTTAAGTCTGGTCGTAAGAAAAAGATCACCAAAGCTGAACGATTGAAGCAGCTACAGGAGGAAGAGGAGAGACGACAAAAAGAGGAAGGTACAAAATACATAGTGACACTATTTTCATACACAGGTAATACTGACAATAGGTTAGTATTTCTGTATTCCAGTTGATATTTGATTAAAGATTAAAAAAAACACCTACTATTCAAAGGGAAGGTTACTCAGAAAATTCTATTAATACACACCAGTCAACTTCCAGATAGATCTTGGAGTTGCCAGAGAAAATACAGGATGCCCAGTTAAATTTGAATTTAAGATAAACGATAGATAATTTAGGATAATTTGCCTTGTGTAATATTTGGGACATACTTAATCCAAGTTTAACAAGTCCATTGTTTATCTGATAATTCAAATTCAGCTGGGCACCATGTATTTTTATTTGCTAATTCTGGCAACCCTTGAAGTATTTATGTTTACTGATGAAATATGGAGCCTTGGTACTCATTGTACAGTAAGAATTCTGAAACTCAATTAAATATGGGAAATATACACAAGAGATACAACAGCCTAAGTTCTTATAACTTAATAGCATTTATTTGCCAGAATTAAAGAGGACTATTTGTTTAAAAATGTCAGCTAAAATTAATAAAAATTGGTTATTTAAAATATAAAAAAGCGATTAAAAATATGAATATTTCAAGTGGTTTAGTTTTTAGCATTAAGAACATCTGTGGATTCATATTCAGGCTTTAAAAGTCTATCCTCAGGTTCCATATTGATTTTTTTATGTATACTTACATAAATCCTTTTAAGGTGACCCATGATAAGAATACAATATTAGGATCTAGATCTTGGAGAATGCTTTATATTGGGTTAAACTCATATTCTTCAACATATATTTCACATTTTGTTTTTAATATTGAAAGCAAGAGAAAATCAAAGTAATTGCTTCTGATGATGTAAATGTCACAAGATAATGGAAATCTTCTGGATAGTTTACCTTTCCTTAATTGCCCATGATAGATTTGTCATTTTTTTTTTGATTGAAGTCATTATTGGAATGCTATAAGCTTTTTGGAGAAGAGAAATGTCATGTGAGTCTATTTGGCCAAAAATATTGAATCATGTTACTTTGTGAAAGAAATCTGGCATTTGTCTTATTTCTACCGCATAATAAACGTTGCGATTTCTATAAAACATTCCACCATCACTACATCTTGAAAATATTTGAAGTAACTTAAGAGCTTAAAAACACTGATTTAATCACTGAGACAAAATTGTTTTGGTTCTTTAGAAGAAACCCGTCTAAAACATGAAAAAGAAGAAATGGAAAGACTTGAAATACAACGAATTGAGAATGAAAAATGGCAGCAACTTGAAGCAAAAGTAAATTAACAATAATTATTGATGAAGACAAAATATGTGGCTATCAGATCATTTGGCCATTTAATGTCCTTCTCCCCCATAGCTACCAGTAATATTTTAGGCCTTTATGAACTGGTTTAACTCATTTAATCTCACCCTAAAGTTAGTGACATATTATTACCCACGTTTCACAGATAAGGGAATTGAGTAACAGAGAAATGAAGCAGCTAATAAGTTGCAGAGCCAGGACTTAGACATAAGAAGTCTTGCTTGAGAGCACATGCTTATAACCATTAAGTTATTACTTTCCAATATAATTATATCTTAATAGTTTTGTAGATAATCAAGGACTAAAAAAAATTCAAATTCTACCTCTCCGTTTTTAGTTTCGCTTCTCTCATCAGAATTTTTCAGAGCAATAGTTCTGAAACATTTTGATCCTTGGGCAAAACCTCATTATTAAAAATGGAAGACTCCCCAAGGAGCTTTTGTTTATGTAAGTTATATCTGTCAGTATTTACCATGTTAGAAATTAAAACTGAGAAATTTAAAAACATTTATTATATTAATAGACATTAAACTTTGTTAAACATTACTAAAAATAAATACATGAACATCTTTAAGAAAGAAAATAACTATAATTATGTGTAAAATATAATTGAGATTTAATTGACATATAACACTATATTAGTTTTAGGTGTACAACCTAATAATTTGATATTTTTATATATTGTGAAGAATCACAGTAAGCTATTAATAAATTACTTTTTAAATTAGGGAAATGAATGGCATTTATATTTTTAAAATCTCTAATGTCTGACTTAGAAGGCAACTGGATTCTCATACCTGCTTCAGTATTCCAACTTTTATAACTTGTTGTTTTGATTGAAGTATATGAAGAAAATCTGGCTTCATGCAAACATATAGTTGGAAAAAGGAATTTTGTAATAGCCTTTCAGATAATTGTGGATGTTGTTCTTTGATACTGTACCAAAACTCAGTAAGTGATAGTTTCTTAATGTGAATCTGAAGCCATATCAATGAACTTTTTACACTTTGTTACACTAAAATATTGATGTCTTACACTTTGAGTAGCTCTTGTATCCATGCATGATTTTTCAATATCATGCAGTGGTTGCTTGGAAAACTTTGGTTCACTGAATTATTTGCTTCCAAATGTTGACATATTTTGTTTATTTTCAAAGACCTGACATGTATTAATATCGCCAGTCAAATCAGGAAAGTTTTTGAGGATTGGGAACGATCAGGCTCACACTGGTAGATACAAGTTTTCTAAAATTCAAAATCCTACTTGAAAGCTTTAATTTTGTCATTGATAAATACTTTGAGTCATTTGCTTGAAGGGACATGTTCAATTCATTCATTCTTCAGAGACTATCTGCCAAAATAGTCAAATAATTGTACCAGTGTTTATTTCTCAAGAAAGTATTGTCCTTTGATATGTAGCAGATGTGCTTTATGCTTATTCCCACTTTATCACACAGAATATTAAAAAGACTTATACTTAAGGGTTAACATTTAAAAAAATTAATTATTTCCACTTGTTCAACAGGTCATTCTTGTGTGAAACTGGCTGTTTATCACCCCTCCTCCCCAAAGAATATGACTACTGATACAGTTCATGCCTTGATTTGTGCTGAGGTGCCAGCAGTTTTACACCATCTTGCACCATCAGTGCAAATGCATGCACTGCAGAAAAGGCTAATAATATTTTAGTATTCTTATGAAAGTAGATTTGACCTCACAGATCCTGAAAGAGTCTTGGGGACCCACCAGGAGTCTGCAGATCACACTTTGTAAACCATTTTCAGTTGCAATCTTTTGGAAATGCCACTTGTAGTCAAACTTATTTTAGTATTCATTTTGAAACTAATACTTTGCCAAGTAAATTTTCAATGATGCTCCTTGTGAAACACAGACACAGTTTATCTCTCCCCATGCAACAGGATCTAGAAAGGAGAAATGAAGAACTTGAAGAACTTTATTTCTTAGAGGGGTGTTTTCCTGAAGCAGAGAAACTGAAACGAGAAACGAGATTGCTTTCTCAGGTAAGACTTTTTTCTTTTAGCTAATACTTCTTTACCACAAAAAGGAATTACAGTCTGATATCCTAATGTTTAATCTCCAAAATTAAAATTTCTCTATAAAATATCTGTCATCTGACAAATCTCTCTCCTATTGCTTGTAGCAAAGTAAATTCATACAGCTTTGTAGATAACTATTTGTCAGTAACATCCTTGAAATGTTTATCCTTTGACTGATTTAATATTTGGGGATCTATACTGAATCTTATCCTAAATTAAAATAGAAAAACTCTGAGTTTAAGACAATCTAGTCTTGCTCAAAATAGCGTAATTTTGGAAATGATATAGGTGAGTATCAGGAGAAAAGGAAAAACTGTAATATTATGGCCGAAGATGATTATGGTATAATTTTAAGCAAAAAATTTTAACTACAATATGACTACAAATGTAGAAGTTGCACAGACCACAAAATGAATGGAAAGACTCATACTAATATGCCACTAGCAGTTAGTAAATAGTAATATGAAAGTAACTTGAGTAATAATTTGAGAAGTAGAAATTGGCCTATGTGGCTTTTGTAAATAAAGAGCTATATGATTAGAGAAGAAATCTAAACAAAACCAGTTATACTGTTTAAAAAAAAATGACAGTAAGTAGAATTCCTATTAATTTGAATTAATAAGGCTTATCAGTTACTTTGACGAAGAGGAATTTGGTTAATTTAACAATATCTCAAGTAACTAGTTATATGTTTTTTTTTAAAGTCATATGGTTTTTGCCTAGTTGGGAAAACTAGGTCATGACACCTACTTCAAAACACTTTAAAATACTTCAAAAAAGAAGTAATTTAACCTTTGGTTGAATTTTTATCAGTGCGAACCTTCAAATATTTGCATTCCACAGTGGGAACACTACGTTCGATGTGATGGGAGGCCTGATCCTTCAGTACCCCAAGAAATTAATACTTTCATTAGTTTGTGGAAAGAGGAAACAAATGAGACTTTTGAGAATGTGATTGTGAAGAGTAAGCTAGTGCTAAGAGTAAGTACCTAGGTATTACTCTATAATTTTAAATTATTATTTGAGAAGTAGAAATTAGCATGCATGGCTTTTGTAAATATAATAACTATATGATTAGAGAAGAAAGCCAAGTGAAACCAATTCACACCGTTTTAAAAATGAAAATGCGACATTAAGTAGAATTCCTATTTAATACTGAGGCTTTTTAATTATTCTGATGAAGAGGAATTTGGTTAATTTAGCAATATCTCAAGTAACTAGTTATGGGTTGTCTGATATCGACAATATTGACTCAAAAAATAGAACTTAACAATAAATATAGTATTTGCCAATTAATAACACTACCGCTTGCTTGGCTATGGAGAAAAATACTTGATAATCTTTTCATATTCTGTTTTATTGTTACAACTCCTAAAAATCTCTTGCCACCTTAGTCAGGTCAGCGTAGCATAAATGTGAAACTTTAACTGTATGTGTTTCT
Organism: Smutsia gigantea; assembly: GCA_032199065.1. Lineage (NCBI taxonomy): Eukaryota > Metazoa > Chordata > Mammalia > Pholidota > Manidae > Smutsia > Smutsia gigantea. The sequence goes on from JAVSCE010006720.1 coordinate 120,567, forward strand.
AATTCAAGCCAAAAAAAAAATCAAGCTGCATTCATTTTTGTAGATAACTTGGGGGGAAGGAAGTTTATGATTTTGTTCTCAACTGCAATTATCCACTCTTCAGTGATCCAGTGCCCATTTTTTAATGTTAACTATGTGCCAGGAACCTACTCTTTTAGGCACTGGAAGTACAAAGATGAATAAGAATACCCTATTCTTCAACTTCTGCAACTAGGATGCATCAGCTAGCCTGAGGAGCTACCACTTTCCAAATGCACTTAAAAATGCTAGAAAAAAATTATTTAAATGACATTTAAATACATTGCCTAGCTCAAAAGAAAGTAAGGGAAGATCATATTTATTTTCTGAATAAAACAATTCCGAAAAGGTGGCAAGTCTTGAATTCAGTAGCTTCCCAGAGAATATCTATCTGTTGACATCTGGTGGTTTAGCATTGGTTTAAAGGGCCATGAGGAGGCAATGCTTGTGGCATATATTCAAGGTGGCCAGTTGAATCAGAGACCCTCTCTATGGCTGGAAGCCTCAGGAAGGTATTGTGGATAATAGGGGGAAAAAAACTATTCTGCCGAGAGAGGATAAGAACTTGTTTGACTTACCTTAAGCCTAGTCTCCACTGAGAATTCTTAATCACAAATGAGTCAAAAGTTGGTTTGGAAGAATTTCCCAGAAGATAGCACGGAGAGATAAAAAGATGGAAAATATGAAAGAGTGGTTAACAGACATGAATGACAGAGCAAGAAAGGCTAAAAATATATTGAAAAGGTGTACGAGAAGGAGATAGAGAAGAATGAGGGACAGACAATATCCAAAGAGATAATGACTAACAATGTTCCAGAACTGAGATTCAAGAACCGACAAATCCCAATTTAGGATAAAAAGAAAGAAATCCACACTTAGACACACCTCCCTAGTAGTAGAAACTAGAAAGAATTCACTCCTCTCTGTCCTGTTATCCTCTAATGCTTCTTGTTCCAATTCCCTACCACATTTTTGTGCTTTTGCCATTGTGGTTTACTTCATCTCCATGTTGCTGTAAAATGGAGTAATTCAGCCTCTGTAAGCTCCTAACATGCACTGCCTGATTCAGTCTGGACAACAGGCTTCTGAGACTGGTTTTACATATGAAGACGCATAGACTGTGACCTGCTTTCAGTCCCCTGTGAGACCTTAGATGGGCCTTGCTCTGACTTTCCAAAGGCTCCAAGGAGCCTCCCATACACTGTGTGAGATATCTGGACACCAGTGGCTTCATCGTACAGTGTCCTTGCCGTTGAGCATCCTCTCTGTTAGGGATGCTGTCACACCTGGTGCCGGTCCAGGAACCTGGGGCTCTGCCATTAGCAGGGAGGCAACAGGCAGAAGCACGAGAGGTCACCAGTGATGAGCTGGAAGTGACACCCTCGTGTCATGAATGTGGGGTACAGAGGCAGGAGTAATAAACTACAGTAGGGAAAACAGGAGACAGAAGAGGAGACCCTATGGTAAGTGCCATCTTCCAAAGTATCAAATTTATTTATTTGACAAACTCCTCTGTTAGGCTTACCATGCCAGGTTTTAGAAATAGCAACTTGCTGAATTCTCATAATAACTTGTGAGGTAGATGCCACTATCCCCATTTTACAAGTGAAGAAGCCAAGGCACAGAGATGTTAAATAACTTGCCCAAGGTCACATTGCTAGTGAGAGATGGCTGAGACTGAAGTCCAGCGTTCTGGCTTACTTCCATGTTGCCCTGCACTACTATGCTGCCTCTCAGTTTAGAAGTTTTCCATATAATATCTGTGTCAGTCAGTGTTCCCAGCTAAACTCTGCCACTTATTAACCAATAATAGTTCAGCAGATTCCTCGATCACACTGTGCCTCAGTTTCTCCCAACACTTTAAATATCTGTCCCCTCTCTTCTTGCTTGCATGGTTTCTGAGAAGTTGGATGTAATTCTTAATTTTGTCCCTCTAAAGTAAGATTTTTTTTTTTTGTCTGGCTTCTGTCAGGACTTTTTCTTCACCTTTGATTTTCTGTAGTTGGAAAATGATAGGCTTCGGTGGACTTTTTTTAGCATTTTCCCTGCTTGGTGGTCTCTGTGCTTCTGATCTGCGGTGTGCTGTCTGACCTTAACTGGAGGAAATTCCCAAGTAATTCTTCCTTTCCTTTCTCTCTTCACCTTCCGGCATTCCCACTATGTGTATGTTCCACTTTTCCTAGTTGTCCCATAGTCCTGGGATATTCTGTTCTTTCCCTCTTTTCCATCCTTATTGTATTTGTTTTTTGGTTTTCAGGGGCTCTGTCAGTATGGCCTCTAGCGCAGAGATTCTCAGCCGAGCCCCGTCTGCTAATAAGCCCATCACAGGCATCCTTCATTTGTACAATGTTTTGATTTCTAGTATTTCCTTTTGGTTCCTCCTAAAGATTTCCATCTCTCTGCTTACAATATCCTTTTGTTCTTCATGCTTGTCTACTTTATCCATTAGCGCCCGTAGCGTATTAATCACAGGTGTTTTGAACTCTCAGTCTGTTAGTTCCAACATTCCTGCAATGTTTGGTCCTGATGCTTGCTCTGTCCCTTGTGTTCTTTGCCGTTATTATGCCTTCTTATTTTTTTCTTGATAGCCAGATGTGATATACTGGGTGGAAGGGACTGCTGTAAATAGGTCTTGGGCCGTGTGGCCGTGCGGTAGGGTGGCGGCAGGGCGAGTTTCTGCAGCCCCGTTTTTAAGTCTCAGCCTTCTCGTAAGCCTGCGCCTCTGGACTGTGAACTTCACAAGCGTTTTTAACTTTTCTTATCCCCTCTTGGTGGAAGGGGATAACTAGAGCCAGCTGGAGCTGGGTGTTTCTTTTCCCCCAGGTGAGTTAGGCTCAGAGAAAACTCCAGCAGGCTAGACTCTAGCTAATTTGTTTCCCCTGCAATCCGGCCCTGCTGAGAACAGAGTGCTTGGGCCCATTCCACATAGCTTCGTTTTCCCTGCTCCTGCCAGAGCATGAGGGGGTTGGTCTCCATATGTATTGTGAGAACCTGGGCTAGCTCCTGGTGGGGAATCTCACAGTACTGTGGGCTCTCTGCTTGTCCAGACTGCGTCCTCTTGGAGTCTTTAACTCTCAGACTTGTCCTCACCGAGCCCCCAGCGGTTTGTCATTTCATTTACAGTCAGGTTTCCCTACCCAGCGCTGGCTCCAGTGGCGGTTTCTGCCCCTGGGTCCCTGCTTGGCTAAGACGACTCCTCTATTTACTTACCTTTCTCTCCATTCTTGGCGGCAGGGCTTTGCCCTGTAGCGTCTCCTCTTTTATGGATCAAAGAAGAGTTGATTTTTCAGTGTGGTCAGCTTTTTACTTGTGAGGACAGGAGTTGTCTGGCCAATGGGTTTCAGCCCCGGACAAGATCGCTATGGATTCAATGTGACCAAAGAAGTTGACAGCAAAACGTTCTTTGGGGTGAAAGGGTTTATTATCCGGCTTGTTCTCCTGGTGGTAGGACGGGAACTACCGTCTCTGCCTCTGCACAGAGCACTGGGCCGAGCTCTCTATATAGTTCAATAATAGCTATTGCCTAAAGGTGTGGGAGCGGTAGCCTAGCAATAGGCCAGTTACATCATCAGGTGGTTTAAGTTCAGTGAGGATCCTGGCCACAGGAACCCCAACTTCCCCACAGGAGTCTTGGAAGCTCCCTACAGGTGGAACCGAATTGCCTCCGTTTCCTCATCTATAAAATAGTCACAATAACAGTATAGGCCTCATAGAGTTGTGATACAGATGGAAAGAATTAAAGCATATGAAGTGTTTAGAACAGTTCCTGGCACATAGTAAGCATAAAAATATTAGGGATTCTCTCCTCCTCCTCTTCACCCCACCTCCTCCTCCCTGTTGTTGCCATATTGGTGTGATTCCGATTATTCCAGGCTTAGGAAGTGACAGGCTGTGCCTTGTCTATCAAGCGGCAGGTGGAAGCTCTCTTACACATAGCTGAGAATTCTGAATGGAGTTTTTGGAGGAACTGTGTTTTCCCATGATCTTAAATAATAGAATAAATGCAGGAAAGGATTTTTATGTTTTACTGATGCTGTGTTCTTCCATTTAAAAGTGATAGAACATCCTCCTTTTCACTTTTTCTTTGATTATTTGTCAGAAGATTAATTCACTGTTACAGATTTTTACTTTATGCTTTTACTTTATAGTTAATTGATAAACTGAAATTAACTTTACTGGAAACTCCACTATATGACTTACAAAGTAAAAATATACAGTACCAAGGATCAATTCTAGAACTGCAGGAGCTCCTTTATCTTAAGTTTAACAAGGCCACAGAAATACTTCTCAGAGTAAGTGTGATGCTTTGCCTATGTATTATTATTAACTTTTATAATGTTCAAATTCTATGCTATATAATTTTTAAAATACAGTATCTTTAAGTTAATAGGTTGTGGAAAAGTTAGTTGAATAAGTTAAGGCACATAGACTTACCCAGATTTAACAACTGTATTTCATTTTTAAAGAAATAAAACTATCGATACTACTTTTTTTTCTTATACTTGATAAGGCTTACTAGGATCACTATGAAAATAAATTCATGAAACATTACCTGCTAGATATTCACTGTAGATAAATTGACACAAGATTACAATTATTGGTAGTCATTCTGTTTTCCCCAAGTACTTAGCGCTAATGATAATAACCAAATAACTATAAAGCCATTATTATACCAAAGAAAATTAGTAACAATTCCATGATATATTCTAACATCCAGCCCATATTTAAATTTTCCCTAATATGAGTATCTTCTGTAGCTGACTTATTTATTATTATTTTAAATCAGAAACAATTTAAGGCCACACATTTCTTTTGGCTATTTTGTGTCTTGGTTTCTTTTGGTCTAGAACACAGTGCTCTGTATAGCCTTGGAAGAAATGTTCTAACTGCAAAAAAACTTCAGCGAAGGCTTAAACTTCACAAAGTTATTCTTAGCAGTAATATTCATATTATAATTTTAGAACTCTTAAGAAAAAGCAAGGAAGTGTATTATAATTATGTGTAATCAAGATTTTTATTTGAAGAGAAAAAAGATACAGTACAGAAAAGATTAGAAAAAAATTCTGTAATGTTTAATTTAGAATGAAAATAGCAGTATGAACCAGATTTCTTCTTATTCCATGAAAAGGAACCAGGTCTAATTGGAACAAGCTGATTCCAGGCTCGGGGCAGGAAAAGTTAAAGATGAGGTTGAGTTATCTCATGCCAGGAAGCAAATAAATGCTCAAAGCCTAAAGTGACAGGAGTAGCTTAAAGACGCTCACTGGTCTAATTTGGGAAAATTTGAATATCAAAAAGAATAATGACTATAATAGATTATAGCACACTGAATAAATAAAAATCCATGAGAGTATAGTGATAGTCCAAAAAGGAAGGGGTAAAGCATGTTCGAGAGGGTGCAGAGAACGGTCTTTACAGAAGAATGCCATCTGATAAATGTTGAAGGAATGGTCAGTTAGAAAATCAGCATTTTCTAATCCCCAATGTAATCATTGATAAGGGTCATCAATGGCTATCTAAATAATTAGGTGGAAGTTTTTAAAGAACATGTCATTCTCATAGTGCCACGGTATTAGACCACAGATTACTTACTGATTGGGGAAGAATGTACTTTGCAGTGGGGGAGATGTGGGTAGTCACCACCTTAACCAAGTGATCAAGTCCATATTGTTAAGTGGGACATCATATGCTTCCTGATAGGATGCAATGTGAAGAACACAACATAACCTGTGATGCCCTCTTGCTGAAAATGGTTGATCTGAATTTAATTAAACCTACATAGAATTAGTTTCCAGTGTACAACAAATAAAGGGGATAGAGGCACAAGTTTAAGTAAATCCATGAGAGACAATCAGATAAATCCACAATGTGTAACAGTTCTACAAGGCACCTATCCTGGCCACTTCAAAAAGTTAATGTCACAGGAACAAAAAGTGTTGGGGAGCAATCAGGTTTTTAAAAAATTAGCAGTAAGGACAATCCCTAATACTTTTAAGTTTCTACTTTATAGCAACCAAATGCATACAGGCATACCTTGTTATATCGCACTTAGCTCTGTTGTGCCTCATGGAGATTGTCTTTTACAAATTGAAGGTTTATGGCCACCCTGGGCCAAGCAAGGCTCTCAGCATCCTTTTTCCAACAGCATTTGCTCACTTACTGTCTCAGTGTCACATTTTGGTAATTCTTGAAATATTTCAAACTTTCTCATTATTATGTTTGTTATGTTGATCTATGATCAGCGATCTTCGATGTTACTGTTGTAATTATTCTGGGGGGCCATGAACCATGCCCACATAAGATAGTTTAATTGATAAATGTGTGTGTTCTGTTTAGACTGGCCATTCCCCATCTCTCTCCCTCTCCTCTGACTTTTCTATTTCCTGAGACACAGCAATATTGAGATTAAGCCAGTTAATAACCCTATGGCCTCTAAGTGTTCAAGTGAAAGGAAGAATCAATAGATATGGCAAACTTCATGGTTGTCTTATTTTAAGAAATTGCCACATTGAGCCCAACCTTCAGCACCCACCACCCTGATCAGTCAGTAGCCATCAACATTGAGGCAAGACCCTCTACCAGCAAGAAGATGATAACTTGCTGAAAACTCAGATGATGGTTAGCATATTTTAGCAATAAAGTATTTTTAAATTTAAGATACATACATTGTTTTTTAGACATAATGCTACCATATACTTAATAGACTACAATACAAACATAACTCTTATATGTAATGGTAAATCAAAAATTCATTTGACTCCTTTTATTGTGATATTTGCCTTATTGAGGTGGCCTGGAACTGAACCTACAATATCTCTGAGGTCTGCCTGTATTGATTTATGATTTACTTAAGACCTTTTAAAGAGCTAATTGCCTGAACAACAGGCATCAGGCTATGTAAGTCTTTGTTAAAGAATCTTACAAATGTCCTTAAATTGTATGTTTAATGTTGGATATCAAGTATTGGACTAGTAAAACTCAGGACTCATCTGGATTCATAAATTAGGTATTTTGCTTTCTAAACTTGATGTGTTCAGAAGTAGGCTAACTTTTGCCGTAGCATAGTCTACATTTTCATCAGGTACAGGTAAACAAGCATGTGTGCAATTAAAATGAAAGTCATGGTAATATTAAAATTGAAAAGGATATCGTAGTGGTCCACAAGTGCTACCTGTGAATGTAGGAGCAAGCACCTTAAAAGAAACTGGAAAAGAATAAGCACATTTAATTAAGTATATTTGTGTCCCTTAGAGAATTTTTTTTAAACAATTCTTTTTTACTTTGGTTGAACCTTATTTTTATTCAGATTATTCTTTTAAGTAATGAAGGGACTCCCAACACCTAACTGATGAAATAAGCTACCTAGATTGTATAATTTTTATGAGGTCTCTAATCTTTTAATGTTTTCTTTTCCTCTTATAGCAAGCTAGTGCTTTAGCAGATCTGGACAGTGGAAATATGGAGAAAATCATTCAAGATGAAACCGTTACTCTACACGTGTGGGCAAACCTCAAGAAGAATCCAAGGTATTCCCATGGGTGATACTTAGGTTGAAAACCATTAGAGTCACATCACCATGACCAGGCAGGTGCCTGTTGCATAACAGCCTGACATACTTGGAAAAAACCATGTTAGGAAGTCAGCCAATGGGGGTTCATATCGTAGGCCTGCCATTTACCTTAGTCAAGTTGCTTAGCCCTTGTTGAGCTTTAGTATATCACCGTAAAATGCTGGTTGTGTTATTTCACTTATTGGGATTGGAATGAGAATTAAATATTAATGCATGTAAAGGTCATAGAATGGTGTTGAATACAAATATACACTATGCAAATATACTCTTTACCCACTTAATCTCCCTCTCCCCAGAAAAGTAGAAGTGGTAGGTGTTTTCCACATGGCAGTCTGAAACTCAAAAAAAAGTGTTTGTGAACTGTTAAAAATAGTACTTCCCCCCAAAAATGCTTTCATGTATATAGTTTTTAGATATTTAAATGATACTTCTCCAATTATTTTCAACAAAGTAACATTTTTCTGAGGAATGATAATGATAATTATAAATTCATGATCACTTGGTTGCTGTTTAATCTTACACTTCAAAGTAATTTAGTATAGCAGGGATTTTTAGGAAAAAAATTACCAAATAAAAGTTAGGGGGCCTGTTTCTGGTCCCAGCTCTGAAAAGACTAGTCATATGTCAATGGGGAATAAAATAGGACTTTATTTTCGATATTTAGTAAAAGGACAGAATAAAATATTTTACAAGTTCCATTTGCTATAAAATGCTCTGTGGTTTAAATCTAATCAGAGACAAAACATTAATATAAAATTTTTCATTATAAAATATATGCAGAAGAGTGAAGGAAATTTGTATGATTTTAAAAGAATAAAGGTTAAATGAAAGGTAAAACCTGTATTAACTACCCAGGTTTAAGAAGAGAATTATATGGTATCTTTTACTAAGATAAGGAATAATGGAGGCAGAACGAGTTTTATTTTGGTGGTGATGGTGAGGAGGGGCTGTAGGCATGATGAGTTCTGTATTGGACTTGTGTTTGAAGTATCATAAAACATCAAAGTGCAACTGTCTGAAGACATTGAGAGAAATATGAGTCAGAGTTACAGTTTGGAGCTTCACTAGCATATCGATCAATAGTTCTTCATTTTCTGGGAGTTCACAGACTGTTATGTACCTTATTACATATGCTCACACACACATCGAAGGGCATTTTTGGAACCCTTAAAGCCCATTCAGAAATGCTTCTCTCCTCTGCCCCACACCAGGAAACAGAACTCATGTTAAAAATTCCTGATGCTATAAATAACTGAAGCCATGGAAATAATAATACCCAAGGAGAATAGATAGAGGAAGAAGAAATAAGGCCCAGGATGGGGAGCTGAGTAATATCAGGGTTTAAGGGATGGTTAAGAATAAGACCATATAGAGGAAACAGAGAAGGAGCTGCCAGAGATGAAAGAAAAGAAAGAGTATGGGGTCATGGATTCCATGGATTCCAAGAGTGCTTTGCAAAGGATAACAGGGTCCACATGCTGCAAAGGAAGCAAGTATAGGCCAGGAGTCAAAACTGTGGTGCACTTAAAATGGAGAGAATTACTGCTTAGGCATAAATTCACAACAGATTTGGAGTTTCCCAGGGCCTCACCCTTTTTATTAAAATTAATTATTAACAGATACAGAAGTGTGAGATTCTCTGAAACACAAACGGGATTTGAAATTCCAAGGATATTAGCAACAAGTGACATTGCTCTACGACTCCTGCATACTCATTATGATCATGTCACACCACTAAACCTTGTTCCAGCATCATTACAAAAACATACTTCTATAGTATCTCCACTTGTCAAAGAGGAAATTAAGAATGTGGATGCAGTAATCAGTAAAGAGTTCCAAGAAGAGAGTAAACAAGAAAATGAGTCTAACTCAGTTCATGAGGAAGAAATAAATATGGAAGAACAAGGTGAAACTGAAGTACAAATGGTAGGACACATTTAAATGTATATATTTTTTCCTTCATATAACAAGTGTTATTAGAGTCCCTTGAAGGATTCTCACAATTTTTCCCTAAACAACTAGAAATTGTCTGAAAGTCACTTTCTTGCTGATGGCTCAATTTTGAATGTATTTTTTTCTTGCCTTCTATTAATAAACATTCTTCATAGTTGAGTCTGTAGTTTGAACATCCTCAAGTTTACAGGAATGGCTCATTTTTTTTAGGTACACTATTGAAATACTTTGAAGCAACTTAATTTTTTTGCCATATATTTCAAACTCACTTAAGTGAACTTGCCATTAAATGGAGACTTGCAGTGAATAATTTCACAAACTGTAGGATTATCTTATATTACTTCATAACTTCCTCAGCTTTTGGTTTTGTAAAAAAGAATTTTATAAAGTAAAAATTGCTTTTATTAAACTATTGTACTTTTAAAACTTGACATTTTTAGATATAATAACATATTTGAGCAATTTAATGATCATATTCCTTGAGTTGGTTTCTGCTCTTTCATGTGTTTCCAGGATTTTCAAGCTACTCATTATATTAGCATAAATTGTCTTTAGAATTTAGTAATACTGTCTCAAAACTAAGCAGCTTTTTTGTTTGGCTGTAGACAATTTGCATTTTAGGAAGGACCAGAAATAGGTTTTCCTACAAGTGCTTACTTAAGACATGAAGTATATTAGTTTATAGTTTTATTTTCTTTAAACCCAGGTAAGCGTTAAGAATTGAATACAAATTTGAAATCAGCGTAAGAATTATTAGATATTCTAAGAACATGTTTAATTGAAAAAATTACATTTTAAATAGTACATCAGAATCAAATGATAAAGATTCTATAACAAATATAAGATAGATATGGCATGATGATGATTACAAAGTATCCTATTTAGAGCATGATTGCAAACGTGCAAAAACTAAAAAGGCATAAGGGAAGGAAAACCCGAAAACCTGTGTATAGCTGATACTTTAGAGAGGTGGGAAATAAGTCATTTGTTCGTCTTTAAAAATTTGTCACATGTTCTTTGAGCAGTCTGATAGCTTTTAAAATAAAAAATTGCCTTTTACCTCTCAGAGAATATGGTGGCTTTACTATTACTACTTAGTACTTATTATTTTTATCAGATCAAGTTCCTTGATCATACTTAATATTTTTGAAAAGTCATCAACATTTTACCCAAGAATTTCATATTATTTCACCATTTGAAAATAATTAGAAAACATATAACATGAAATACTACTTGAACTTGCATGGTTAATGCAATTCTTATGCACATATGTTTCATTTACAGTGGTTTCATGCAATGGTGATTTATTATTGTCCTGTTAATTTTGAAATAGTTTTATATTAAAAATATAAGCATATGAGTTCACTGTAATACTAAACGGTGCAGCTGTGTTTTCCTCAAGGCCTATCATGAATGACATGAAGTCATTTCCTTTACTCTCAGCTAGTGAGCCTGAAGATACCAACTAAGCTTTCCTCAGTTTGAATGTCCTTTATCAGTGCTTCTGTTATTATTTAATGTTTGATTGAACAGTTTCAACTTATAATGATGACTAAAGGTATGCCAGTGCTAATGCTGGTAGTGCTGCAAACAGCACGCCAGGAACAAGCATTCCTCTTAGTAAGATGCATGTTTGATGGACTATTGAGGCTGTCCTCAAATAAGTAGTCTAGGAAACCCAGAGTTCTTGATTCTTGAGGTAAGCTGGATTGCTATATACTTTCCTCTCAGAACTGCCCTCACTGCATCCCATGGATTTAGGGCTGTTGAGTTGTTGTTTTCATTTGTCTCCATATATTGCTTGATCTCTGTTTTAATTTGATCACTGGTCCATTGATTATTTAGGAGCATGTTGTTAAGCCTCCATGTGTTTATGGGCTTTTTTGTTTTCTTTGCATAATTTATTTCAGTTTCATACCTTCGTGGTCTGAGAAGCTAGTTGGCACAATTTCAATCTTTTTAAATTTACTGAGGCTATTTTTATGGCCTAGTATATGATCTATTCTGGAAAATGTTCCATGTGCACTTGAGAAGAATGTGTATCCTGCTGCCTTTGGGTGGAGTGTTCTGTAGATGTCTGTTAGGTCCATCTGTTCTAATGTGTTGTTCAGTGCTTCTGTCTCATTTATTTTCTGTATGGTTGATCTGTCTTTTTGGTGTGAGTAGTATGTTGAAGTCTCCTAAAATGTATGTGCTGCATTTTATTTCCCCCTTTGATTCTGTAAGTATTTGTTTCACATATTTAAGTGCTTCTATATTGGGTGCATAGATATTTATAACAGTTGTATCCTCATGTTGGACTTACCCCTTTATCATTATGTAATGTCCCTCTGTCTCTTGTCATTTTCTTTGTTTTGAAATCTATTTTGTCTCATATAAGTACTGGTACTCCTGCTTTTTTCTCCCTATTATTTGCATGAAATATCTTTTTTCATCCCTTCACTTTTAGTCTGTGTACATCTTTCGGTTTGAAATGAGTCTCCTGTAGGCAGCATATAGGTGGGTCTTGTTTTTTATCCATTCTGCAACTCTATGTCTTTTGATTGGTGCATCCAGTCCATTTTATATTTAGGGTGATTATTGATAGATATGTATTTATTTGCCATTGTAGGCCTTAGATTTGTGGTTACCAAAGGTTCGGGGATAGCTTCCTTACTATCTAACAGCCTATGTTAACTCACTTATTACTCTATTTCAAACACAATCTAATGGTTCTTTTTTTTCCCTCCGCTTCTTCTTCTTCCTTCTCCACTCTTTATAAGGTGCCATTGAAAGGGTTCTTTAGCTACCCGGCTCACTCGCTCACAAAGAAGGACACGAGAACTCCATCAGCGTGGTTTTATTCCCTGTAAGACAAACAGGCAGAGTGGTTGTCTCGAAAGAGAGAGAGCAGCAGCGGCAGCAAGGCAGGGTCTGCTTATATAGGAATTTAGGGCCTTGGTGAGCAGGATGGTGGCCTTAGGACTTCTGAGAAACAGAAACTGAACTTAGAAACTGCTGTGGGGGACTTAGAAACCGCTGTAGATGATAAGGGACTTTGCTACACCCAGATGCAGCTGCTATAAGTGATAAGGAGCTGCTGTGCCCGGAGACAGTTCAAGGTTGTGTGTTAAAGGGAACTTAACATTCCTTCAAGGTTGTGTATTAAAGGGAACCTAACATTCCCGCATTTTGTTTTATTTCTTATGCGAAGTATAGGGAAGGGGGGCGAAGTGTTGGATCATCTGGCTGCTTTGTGCGGGAAGAGGGGCAAAGCGGGGTGCAGGGGATAGGGTTGAAATGTTGGCTTATTTGGCTGATTCGTGTGGGAAGAGGGGCGAAGTACGGCTGACGGCTCGGGCTTCTATCAACACTGCGTTGTCTGCTGGCAGGAACTTTCTTCCGTTGGAAGGCAGTGGTACTCCTGCATAATTAACTGATTGATTGTTTGGTTAGTGATTTTTGAAATTTGAGTTTGAATGAGGGTTTTTAGAAGATTAATTAGGTAGGGAATGAAGAGTAGGAGAAGGCAGAAAATGACGAGGGGCGTGAGGAGAAAGTAGGATGTCTCTCAGAGTTGGTTTAAGCCTATGGTCTCTGTCTCTCTCCTCTACAGATAGAGACTCTAGCTGCTGCTAGGGAAAGGGGGCGACAACTGCTCTGGCTGCTTCATGCTGAGAGGGGGCGTAGTAAGGGGTGCAGCTAGGTTTCTATCAGTGGTTGGTCAGGAGGGCTTCTGAAGATGGGAGTTTCCATCTTGGGTTCTATTACTATCATTATTTGCAGTTTCATGGCTTCTAGGCAAGACAGAATAAAACATGTTATTAGGTTAAGTCGTAACATCTGGAGTTGGATTTTTTATTCTGGAAGAACAGACTTGACATGGAGATTGATAAATGCATGGCTGAATATGAGGATTAGAAATAGTAAAACTCTAATTGAAAATCATAGCTAGATATCTTGGGGAAACTAGAATTCTGGATCTAGTCTATGTCTCAATGACTAGTATTAGGACTCAGTATAGATAAGGCTGCATTATTGAAACAATACTTTTCTCTAAAATCACCCTCATTTTTATTAGAAGTAACCAGATTAAGAAAATAATTAACACTTGGCTTGATTATTTGCATAAGTGCAGCAAGAAGAGCAATTGATTACATAGGCTCTTTTAAATATGCTTTGCTGGAACTTTTTATAAAGAACTTCGGGTTGGACTTTAAAAGGCCTGTCAAGGCCAGAAAGCCAAGCCAGACTTGTCATCAGGTTTTGCCTGCAGTACCTGTATATTTGGGTGAATTCCTCTCTTCTTGAGGTCCCCAAGACATTCTGAGGTTCCTGCACTTGCCAGGAAGTGACCTTTACTCACCTGGTAAGGCTGCTGGGAATCCTGTAAGCAAGGTACCAGGCTAGTTTCTCCAAGGGGCTTTGTTGGCTTTATAAAGTCAACCTCAGTTCCTTAAGGCTGTCTGTTAATATAAGTTTACACACATGTCTCTCAGGAATAACATTCCAGTCAAAGCCTTGGTAATATAACCAGTGTTTTTAATTGGTCCTCTTACAAGGAAAGCAGATTCTTACTGAACTTATGCAAATAAACATACTGCTATGAAATATAAAAGCAGTCACTGAGTTTTTAAATTCTGGAGGGATCAGGTAGAGAGAAAGATAAATGTTTCAATTCTGCTTACAAAGGTATTGTCATTTACTAAACTGTTGTCAGCTTAAGAGAAAAAGCTTAAAATACTTTATAGCAACATTTGAACTTCTTTAGTTTATTTAATCTCATGTAATACATGTTCTGCTGAAATCTAGTTTTTTTTTTACTAGTTTAGGAGTAATGAAACAGTGACTATAAATGACAAAAGACTTGACAGTGGCTAAAGATCTGATGAGAGCTTACTATAATACAGTTGACATAAGGAAATTTGGAAATTACTGCAACACAAAACATTTAGTAACAAAGTTTAGCATCATTCTGTTTGACAGTGCTTTCCAGATAATTAAGCTAATTACATATCAGATAAATAAGCTGAATTAGCTAAATACTTTCTCTAATGAGGAGAAAAATTCTTCTGACATGTTCCAGGGGCCCTCTGGAAAATATCAGAGTTAACTAGAGGTAAAAGCACTTTTTTGAATTTGATTTTGGAAAGTTGTCCAAAGAAAGTTTTAAGGCATTTGCCTAAATAGAATGATAGGTTATTAATAATTATTATTTAACTAGAATGACAATAAAAAGGCTTAAATGCAAATACAGGTTACTCAGTTGTTAACAACACTTAGCTTACAGTTCTTTTAATATGAAGAATTCATTTTCTTAAATACCCAGAAAACAATTAGAAAACCTTTTGCAATCTTACAATATTAAGAGCAGATGAACAGTTTAAGAAAACTTTGTTTTTTTTAACTGAGAACAAAATTCTAATTTTGCTGTGTACTTGGTATTGAGACTCATTTGCTTTAATTTCACATAGCATGACTGTATCAATTCTTCCACAAACTTTCTACAACTTTCTTTTACATTCAGAGTTCTCTTTTAAATAAACAGCTGTACTTTAGAAGTTATCTTCTTTTACCCTCAACAAAATGAATTTATACTGTAAGAGGGTTTACGTGAGCCTGTCTAGGAAGGCTGAAGGGTTTTAGTCTTTATTTTGGACTTCTCTCAGTGGGGCTAAGAGGTGAGCTTTAGTGTGACTGTGAGTGGTGGGTGGACTGGGAGGCCAGGGGACTGAACAGGGGTCAGGGTGGGGGAGAGAGCGGGGGAGGTGATACAGAGGCTGTGGAAGGAGAAGAAGGGAGGGTCAGAGGGGTGAAGGCAGGCAGCGCAGGAGATGGAAGAGGGGGGTATAGGTTGTGGGTTGCAGGAGTAAGGCTGGAAACAGAGGAGTTGGATGTGAGACTGGAGGCAGATGGTTGCGTCCCTGTGGCAGGAACAAAGGCAGGTGGGGGAGGGGAATTGACTGAGCTTTGGGCTGCTGAACGATAAGGGGGGAGTTCATCTGCAGGATTTGGGTCTAGGGAGGAAGAGGAGCGCTTGGAGAGCTCGAAAGAACGGCAAGGACTTGTTTGGGGTGACAAGAGCTACATAGAGAAGGCTTATTTTGAAGATAGAAGAAAGCTTGAACATAGGGAATTCTGTCTGTTTGTCTCACAGGGAACTTCTTTTCATCTGCCTGAACACTCACAGAAGTTGTGAAGATTATGAAGGACTTTAGGGTCTAAGGACCCATATCGAGGCTAAATTGTTTTATTGTCTAAAGGATATTGGGGCCAAATCTGGCTGCAGAGCCGAATTAGCTTGGAGGGTTTTAGATCTGGATGTAAGTGAAGAGTTTTGAAATTGTCTAGGAGGCAGCTGAGCGGGAATCGGCAGGGATGGAGGGGGACGCTCCCACTGTGACTCTGTCGTGGAGTTGCTGTAGCGCACCCCAGGCGTCCCTAGGGGGCTCAGAACTCCAAAGAGTAGCCCAACTCCAAGGGAAGGGTCGTCACCTCTGTTGCTGGAGGGGCACGCTTTCCCTGAGCAAGCAGTAGTGCCTAGCGCTAGGACTTCAGCTATGAGCCTGGCTATGAGCCAGTGGAACAGAAGAGTCACAATGGGGGCAGTCTCTCTGGGACTGGGACATCACTGACCTTCTGTGGGCCTAGTAGGGGTGCAAGAGGGATGGGAGAAACTAGTGGACTGGGGGCATCACTGACCCGCTGCAGGTCTAGGGAGCAGTCTCTCGCCTGCTGGGGACGAGAGAAACTGATAACTCAGGGGCACAGCCATAGCCAGTGAAGGCTGTGGCTGGGGGCAGTCCCCCACCTGCGGTGAGGCCACGAGGGTGCCGGACACTCAACGGTCAGCCCTTAGGTGCTCACAGAGGCGTTTTAGTCACTTGATGGGGGAGGGTGACTCACCGCTCCTTTGGCCCTGGTAGTGGATGCTGGAGAGGTGTTCAGGGAGATGGAGGGCGCTGAGGAGCCCCCGTGTCCAGAGGGGCCAGGCGCTATTGGATTGCCGGTGCAGCTCGAATTCCTAGGGAAGAGCAGGTGACTGGGAGATCTTAAACTGGGCGGAAACACCAATGAAAGGGTTCTCTAGCTACCTGGCTTACTCGCTTGCAAAGAAGGACACGAGAACTCCATCAGCGTGGTTTTATTCCCTGTAAGACAAACAGACAGAATGGCTGTCTCAAAAGAGAGAGAGCAGCAGGGGCAGCAAGGCAGGGTCTGCTTATATAGGAATTTAGGGCCTTGGTGAGCAGGATGGTGGCCTTAGGACTTCTGAGAAACAGAAACTGAACTTAGAAACTGCTGTGGGGGACTTAGAAACCGCTGTAGATGATAAGGGACTTTGCTACACCCAGATGCAGCTGCTATAAGTGATAAGGAGCCGCTGTGCCCGGAGACAGTTCAAGGTTGTGTGTTAAAGGGAACCTAACAGCCATATTCTGTACTCCTTGTGTATCCCTTGACTAGCTTTGTGAGTAGTTGATTTAATTTTATATTTGCTTAGTAGTTAACTGGTCTACTACCTTTACTATGGGTTTATTTTCTTTGGTGACAGCTATTTAGCCTTAGGATAATTGGAGCAGTCCTTTTAGGATAACTTGTAGAAATGGTTTGATGGTGGTGAATTCCCCCAACTTTTACTTATCTGGAAATTGTTTAATCCCTGTTTCAAATTTAAATGATACCTTGCCAAGTAGAGTATTCTTGGTTGGAGGCCCTTCTGTTTCACTGCATTAAATATATCATGCCACTCCTTTCTGGCCTGTAAGGTTTCTGCTGAGAAGTCTGTGGATAGCCTGAAGGGTCTCCTTAATAAATGATCCTTTTTCTCTCTCTGACTGCTTTCAATACTCTCTCCTTGTCCTTGATCTTTGCCATTGTAATTATTACATGTCTTTTTTTGTCTTCCTAGGGCTACTAGTGTTGGGAGATCTCTGCACTTCCATGACCTGTGTGACTATTTCCTTCCCCAAATTGGGGATGTTTTCAGCAATTATTTCCTCAAAGAGACTTTCTTTTTTTTCTTTTTTTGATAACTTACTCCGAAAAGCAAGCCTTTTATTTTTCTGATATTGTGGGATTTTAACAAGCCAGCTTTAAAACATAATCCACATTCACCACTGTATTACAGACATGCAGAGAAGTGTAGGCAGTGTGTAATCCCGGTCATGGCAAAAGTTGGCTAAATTCAAACACGAGCTGTATGAATATATGAATTTTATGGACTGTCAGACATTAAAGACTACTTCCTCATAATGTATCTCATTTAATATTTAAATGCTTTCTCTGGGAATGACACTATTCTCTATGCTTTATTGGCAAGTGAACAGACGTTCAGAAAAGATAATAACCTTTGCTCAAATTCAGACAGTAGAAGAGCTAGAGTTTTAAGCCCAGTTATTTCAGAAGACTTGTGTGTTTCTCACTGAATCACACTGTCCCTTCTAGGATTAGAGATAATAGATCTCTACTTGGAAATAAATGAGATTATCTCTCAGAGTACTATCTGGTTCTTTCATTTTTCTGATCGGCCTCATAGTATAAAGTCTGTTTCAATAAATGGTGAAAAAGATGTTAGATACATCTAATTCTAATACCACTTAATTCCAGAGATTCACAAACTGGTGTTCAAACATATTATGTCTGGAGTAATTCTCATTGCTTCCCCTAACACATATTAGAAGTCCAGATTCAGGTCTTCTAAATGACTCATTTGTTATATTAAATATCCTAAAATCTTTTGAAGTTTTTTTTGAAGATTCAAAGGAAAAAGAATCAGGTTTCTCTCCAAAACCATACTTCATTTCCTCCTGAATCAATGTAAAATTGTGTCTAGGAGATGAGTCCTAATTGGCTATAATCCTGAGTGGGATTTATTTAAAGGTCCTTCTCACTCTGATTGCTTAATCTGTAATCAACTTTCCAGTTCAGAAGCTATGTGAAATATGTTCCTTATTTGGGTGGGCCACATGAAAACTCTCACAGCATGGTAAACATTTTTTTAAGGAAAAAAACTTACCAAAAGCAGTGAAAGCTAAATTTCATTTTGTTGTCAATTTAGTCCTTTCAAGTTGACCGTTTTCAAAACAATGCAGTGTAAAATTCCATCTACACTTGATTCCTGATGCATCTAACCATTGAATCCCTGCCATTGCTGTTCCATCTGTTAATGTCTTGGATATCTCAGGTAACATTCCCAGATACAGTGAAAGCATTCCTCTGTTGGACGGAAAGCACTGTCATTAACCAAACTTGTCCCTCTTGGCACCTCTCTTTTCCTTAGATTCCTGATAAACTGGTCTATCACACAGGTCATTCAAGCGCAGACCTATTTGAATCCCACAGTGAGAACTGCTTAGGTTCTCACCCTGAAACCCTGTAAAAGGTCTGGGTCATAAGCTTACTACTATACATTTAATTTCAAAAATACATGATTTGCCCATTACAAAGGCATTGCTTTTTGTAGTTAATTGTATACCTCCCTATTGGTTCCTAGAAAGTGTATTTCTGAGAGCTAAAGAAATGTAATGACATTATCACAAACCCCTCGTTAGTGTGATAACAAACACAGTGTGTTCCCTCTGCTTGTTCCTTTGAGGGTAGGGTTGGGGGGAGGGTGTAGCAGCTTTCATAGTACTTACTGTACTTTATTATAATTTAATTCCCCATCTTCTTCTTCAGTAAGATAGTAGGATTCATGTATACACTTTAGTTCTTACAGAACTTGCACTGGAGTTTGCATATAGTAGGTATTTGGTAAATGTTGAACTAAATTCTAAAAGTGATTTTTTTCCCCTGTATTTTGCCTTCTGTCTGAAAGCCTTGAGCAAGTCCAAATATATAGGTATTTTTCCTGTTTCGTTATCTTCCATTTTAAGGAGGATGGGTTTGTGTAATGGTAAATTGTACTGTGAATTTTTGATCCATATGATATTGAGTTTAATAATAACTGAGTTTAATAATAACTTTCCAAAGGGAAATATATTTTTAGACTCATGCTAGAATAGTGTCATTGCATCCTGTATCAATGGAAATTACGCTGAGTTCTTCTATTTAATGTGACCAATTAGCTCTCAGATAATGGTTAAATTGTTTTTATTCTTTCTGTTCTATTCTATGGTACTATGGGAAATGAAAGGAAAACTCTTTGGTTTTCATTGTAGGATAAACACATCCCACATGTAACACTGCCAGTGTTCCTATACCTGCGTCACAAGCCTCTCTTTTCTCAGAATCCTAGCTCTTTCTTCTAGATGTAAATCAGCAGTCTTTGTTCTCAAATGACACTTAAGTCACTTACAAAATCCGTTGAATTTGGGCATGTTTTGGTCCAGTCACCACCTAAGGAGTAGTTTAGTTGAAATCACTGTAGGATCATGATGCATTTCTAATTCTTTCTAGATATCCTCCATTCCAGCCTCTGCTGCTTGAACAGTTTCAGCCCCTTTGCCAACAAGAACAACTTGGTTTCTCACATGACCCAATGCGTTCCAATGATTAGCAAGAGACATGAATTTCTGCATAGGTAGAAATGGAACATGATTTTCCCAGTCCTTCAATTCCCTGAGGAATAAGACTTGCTTACACTTTTATCTTCCCTTCCCTGGAATTAATTTTTTATCATCTTAAGAGGATTGATTCCTTGCTGCCATTCCCAACTCTACCCTCTTAAAATATTTTTATCAATGGGTATTAATAAATATATAAGAATGCCATTCTCAAGCTCGCCTATTTCCTACAGAGTAAATTCACATCTTGTTAGTAAATAGAATCATTTTAAGTTTATGCCCCATCTGACCACTTACCACTTTAAACCCTAATAATGTCAAAATGCTTCTAGGGTACCTTACAGAGATTTCACAGTTTAGAGCACTGTCTTTTATGCACTTTTTTTTTTTGGTTTTAAATACTTTATTTTTATTTCTATTTTTTCTTAATTAAGGTATTATTGATATACACTCTTATGAAGGTTTCACATGAAAAAACAATGTGGTTACTACATTTACCCATATTATCAAGTCCCCACCCATACCCCAGTGCAGTCACTGTCCATCAGTGTAGTAAGAGGCCACAGATTCACTATTTGCCTTCTCTGTGCTACACTGTTTTCCCCTTGATCCCCCACACCATGTGTACTAAACATAATACCCCTCAATCCCCTTCTCCCACCCTCACTACCCACCCTCTCACACCCTCCCCTTTGTTAACCACTAGTTCCTTCTTGGAGTCTCTGAGTCTACTGCTATTTTGTTCCTTCAGTTTTGCTTTGTTGTTATACTCCACAAATGAGGGAAATCATTTGGCCCTTGTCTTTCTCCGCCTGGCTTATTTCACTGAGCATAATACCCTCCAGCTCCATCCATGTTGTTGCTAATGGTAGGATTTGTTTCTTTCTTATGGCTGAATAGTATTCCATTGTGTGTATGTACTACCTCTTCTTTATCCATTCATCTACTGATGGACACTTAGGTTGCTTCCATATCTTGTCTATTGTAAATAGTGCTGCGATAAACATAGGGGTGCATATGTCTTTTTGAATCTGAGAAGTTGTATTCTTTGGGTAAATTCCAAGGAGTGGGATTCCCGGGTCAAATGGTGTTTCTATTTTTAGTTTTTTGAGGAACCTCCATATTGCTTTCCACAATGGTTGAACTAGCTTACATTCCCACCAGCAGTGTAAGAGGGTTCCCCTTTCTCCACATCTTCACCAGCATTTGTTGTTCTTAGTCTTTTTTGATGCTGGGCATCCTAGTTTTGGAGTGGATTCTTAAGGGTTTTTTATGTACAATATCATGTCATCTGCAAACAGGGACAGTTTAACTTCTTCCTTGCCAATCTGGATGCCTTTTATTTCTTTGTGTTGTCTGATTGCCATGGCTAGCACCTCCAGTACTGTGTTGAGTAGAAGTAGGGAGAGTGGACATCCTTGTCTTGTTCCCAGTCTTAAAGGAAAAGCTTTCAGCTTCTCACTGTTAAGTATAATGTTGGCTGTGGGTTTGTCATATATGGCCTTTATGATGTTGAGGTACTTGCCCTCTATACCCATTTTGTTGAGAGTTTTTATCATGAATGGATGTTGAATTTTGTCGAATGCTTTTTCAGCATCTATGGAGATGATCATGGGGTTTTTGTCCTTCTTTTTGTTAATGTGGTGGATGATGTTGATGGATTTTCGAATGTTATACCATCCTTGCATCCCTGGAATAAATCCTACTTGATCATGATGGATGATCCTTTTGATGTATTTTTGAATTCGATTTGCTAATATTTTGTTGAGTATTTTTGCACCTATGTTCATCAGGGATATTGGTCTGTAATTTTCTTTTTTTGTGGTGTCTTTGCCTGGTTTTGATATTAGAGTGTTGTTGGTCTCATAGATTGACTTTAGAAGTATTCCCTCTTCTTCTACTCTTTGGAAAATTTAAGGAGGATGGGTATTAGGTCTTCACTAAATGTTTGATAAAATTCAGCAGTGAAGCCATCTGGTCCAGGTGTTTTGTTCTTAGATAGGTTTTTGATTACCAGTTCAATTTCATTGCTGGTAATTGGTCTGTTCAGATTTTCTGTTTCTTTCTGGGTCAGCCTTGGAAGGCTGTATTTTTCTAGAAAGTTATCCATTTCTTCTAGGTTATCTAGTTTGTTAGCATATAATTTTTCATATTATTCTCTAATAATTCTTTGTATTTCTCTGGTATCCATAGTGATTTTTTCCTTTCTCATTTCTGATTCTGTTTATGTGAGTAGACTGGCTTCTTTTCTTGTTAAGTCTGTCAGACTGCCCGCCTTTCTTTTGTCCCAGAGCAGCCAGATATGGATCCCTGCTTTCCACAAGTGGCTGGAATCTTAGTCTCTCCAGGAATTCTGCCCATCTTAGCTTTCCAACTCTGTGATCATGAGAGTATCATGCAAGCACCATGAAATGTAGGTTTGTGCTCTCAGAGCGGATCTCCGGAGTTAGGTATTCAGCAGTCCCAGGCCTCCACTCCCTCCCTGCTTGGTTTGTCTTCCTTCTGCTGGTGAGCTGGGGTGGGGTAAGGGCTTGGGTCCCACTGGGCCACAGCTTTGGTACAGTACCCTGTTCTGTGAGGTCTGCTCTTTTCTCCAGGTGTATGCAGTCTGGCGCAGACCTGTTTCCTGTTACTTTTTCAGGATTAGTTGTATTAATTATATTTTCGTATTATATGCGGTTTTAGGAGGAAGCCTGTGTCTCACCTCTCATGCCGCCATCTTTAATCCAATCTCAAAGAGACTTTCTATCCCTTTGTCTCTCTCTTCTTCTTCTGGTACCCCTATAATGTGACTATTATTCTGTTTGGATTGGTCACAGAGCTTTCTTATTATTATTTCCTTCCTAGAGATCCTTTTTTTCTCTCTGTGCCTCAGTTCATTTTCCTGTTCTCTAATTTCTATTTCATTTACTGTCTCCTCTACTTCATCTAATCTACTTTTAAATCCTCCATTGTATGTTTCATTTCAGATACTATATTTTTCAAACTTTCTGTTTGTTGAAGTCTTCCCTGAAATCTTGAATATTTTTGTGTAGCTCTGTGAGCATGTTTATGACTTTTATTTTGAAATCTTTATCAAGGAGATTGGTGATTTCAGTTTCACTAACTCCTCTTTCTGGCTTTTTTTTTCCTTGAATTTTTGTTTGGATTAGATTCCTCTGTCTCTCCATTTTTTTTTTTCTTTTTCAGTGTGTCCTATGGGATAATAAATTTGTGTAGGAGATGCCCTCTAGTACCCAGAAGGTCAGTTTCCTATGTGGGAATCCCATCTGTTGTGGGCGGTCAGCTGAACACGGGAGCACTGAAACTACTCTCTCGAGCTGCTGCCCGGCCCACCGCAGTGGTGAGGTGCAGACAAGCAGGACCAGCACCTGCTGGGAGGAAAGAGCTCCTGGTGCTAGGCTGCCACGTGCCCCGGCTGCAGGGCACCACTAGGCCTGCTGTAGTGGTAGAGGTGCTGGTGAACAGGACCTGCTGGGAGGAAAGAGCTCCTGGTGCTAGGCTGCCACGTGCCCCGGCTGCAGGGCACCACTAGACCTGCTGTAGTGGTAGACGTGCTGGTGAACAGGACCTGCTGGGAGGAAAGAGCTCCTGGTGCTAGGCTGCCACGTGCACCGGCTGCAGGGCACCACTAGACCTGCTGTAGTGGTAGAGGTGCTGGTGAACAGGACCTGCTGGGAGGAAAGAGCTCCTGGTGCTAGGCTGCCACGTGCCCCGGCTGCAGGGCACCACTAGACCTGCTGTAGTGGTAGAGGTGCTGGTGAACAGGACCTGCCGGGAGGAAAGAGCTCCTGGTGCTAGGCTGCCACGTGCCCCGGCTGCAGGGCACCACTAGACCTGCTGTAGTGGTAGAGGTGCTGGTGAACAGGACCTGCTGGGAGGAAAGAGCTCCTGGTGCTAGGCTGCCACGTGCCCCGGCTGCAGGGCACCACTAGACCTGCTGTAGTGGTAGAGGTGCTGGTGAACAGCACCTGCTGGGAGGAAAGAGCTCCTGGTGCTAGGCTGCCACGTGCCCCGGCTGCAGGGCACCACTAGACCTGCTGTAGTGGTAGAGGTGCTGGTGAACAGGACCTGCTGGGAGGAAAGAGCTCCTGGTGCTAGGCTGCCACGTGCACCGGCTGCAGGGCACCACTAGACCTGCTGTAGTGGTAGAGGTGCTGGTGAACAGGACCTGCTGGGAGGAAAGAGCTCCTGGTGCTAGGCTGCCACGTGCACCGGCTGCAGGGCACCACTAGACCTGCTGTAGTGGTAGAGGTGCTGGTGAACAGGACCTGCTGGGAGGAAAGAGCTCCTGGTGCTAGGCTGCCACGTGCACCGGCTGCAGGGCACCACTAGACCTGCTGTAGTGGTAGAGGTGCTGGTGAACAGGACCTGCTGGGAGGAAAGAGCTCCTGGTGCTAGGCTGCCACGTGCCCCGGCTGCAGGGCACCACTAGACCTGCTGTAGTGGTAGAGGTGCTGGTGAACAGGACCTGCTGGGAGGAAAGAGCTCCTGGTGCTAGGCTGCCACGTGCCCCGGCTGCAGGGCACCACTAGACCTGCTGTAGTGGTAGAGGTGCTGGTGAACAGGACCTGCTGGGAGGAAAGAGCTCCTGGTGCTAGGCTGCCACGTGCCCCGGCTGCAGGGCACCACTAGACCTGCTGTAGTGGTAGAGGTGCTGGTGAACAGGACCTGCTGGGAGGAAAGAGCTCCTGGTGCTAGGCTGCCACGTGCACCGGCTGCAGGGCACCACTAGACCTGCTGTAGTGGTAGAGGTGCTGGTGAACAGGACCTGCCGGGAGGAAAGAGCTCCTGGTGCTAGGCTGCCACGTGCACCGGCTGCAGGGCACCACTAGACCTGCTGTAGTGGTAGAGGTGCTGGTGAACAGGACCTGCTGGGAGGAAAGAGCTCCTGGTGCTAGGCTGCCACGTGCCCCGGCTGCAGGGCACCACTAGACCTGCTGTAGTGGTAGAGGTGCTGGTGAACAGGACCTGCTGGGAGGAAAGAGCTCCTGGTGCTAGGCTGCCACGTGCCCCGGCTGCAGGGCACCACTAGACCTGCTGTAGTGGTAGAGGTGCTGGTGAACAGGACCTGCTGGGAGGAAAGAGCTCCTGGTGCTAGGCTGCCACGTGCACCGGCTGCAGGGCACCACTAGACCTGCTGTAGTGGTAGAGGTGCTGGTGAACAGGACCTGCCGGGAGGAAAGAGCTCCTGGTGCTAGGCTGCCACGTGCACCGGCTGCAGGGCACCACTAGACCTGCTGTAGTGGTAGAGGTGCTGGTGAACAGGACCTGCTGGGAGGAAAGAGCTCCTGGTGCTAGGCTGCCACGTGCCCCGGCTGCAGGGCACCACTAGACCTGCTGTAGTGGTAGAGGTGCTGGTGAACAGGACCTGCTGGGAGGAAAGAGCTCCTGGTGCTAGGCTGCCACGTGCCCCGGCTGCAGGGCACCACTAGACCTGCTGTAGTGGTAGAGGTGCTGGTGAACAGGACCTGCTGGGAGGAAAGAGCTCCTGGTGCTAGGCTGCCACGTGCACCGGCTGCAGGGCACCACTAGACCTGCTGTAGTGGTAGAGGTGCTGGTGAACAGGACCTGCTGGGAGGAAAGAGCTCCAAGGGCTGGTTCTTGCATGCAGCTCCTGGCTGGACCAAAATAGCCTGAACAGGCTGGGGGTTCTTCCCCTTCTTACCTTGGTGTAAAGTCTGAGTTCACTGCCAGCTGGCAGACCACACCTCACTGTGAGGAGACTGGGGTGCGTTTCCAGCGAGGAGGATGGGGCATCTGTAGCTTCTGAGGGCTCCTAACCTGTTGGGCTGAGGGCAGGCTGGGGAGGTATTGTCCACCTGACCTTTCTCCCAAACAGAGAGCCCTTTGCAATCCTTGCCCCTCCGGCACCCCTCTCACTGCTGGGAAGTCTTTCAAACTGCCCACTTTGCTCTCTTTCTCTCAGGGGCTGGTAAAGCGTGCCTGTTCTTCACAGGTGGCTGGGATCTCAGCCTCCCCTTGTGTTCTGCCCTTTTCTGTTGTCCAGCCCCACCAATCACCAGGGCACCATGCAATGTGAGCTCATGTTCCCAGAGCAGATTTACAGGGCCAAGTGTTCAGGGTCCTGGGCTCCTACAGGGATCCCTTCCTTGCTCCATTCTTCTTCCTCCCACCTGTGGGCCAGGGATGGGGGAGGGCTTTGGTCTCACCAGATCACAGTTTTGTCACTTTACCCTTTCTGTAGGGTCTTCTCTTCTTCCCCAGATGTAGGTGGTCAGTTCCACAGTCTTCAGGCTGATGTCAGGCCTAGTTGTATTTGCTGTATTTTCATGTTCTATGTGATTTTGGGAGGAGGTTTTGCCTTGCTTTTCTACACCACCATCTTTTGTTCCCATCCTCAGAACCTATATACTTTTATATGGAAAGATATTTCAGACGTATTGTTAAGATATTTTTTTCAAGTTACCAAACTTTTTTTCCAGTAGGATTCTGTTTTTGTGAGGGGAAGAAAATTCTTATTTGAAAATGCATAGAAAAATATGTAGCACCAAATAGTGGCTATGGAGTGGGCAAGGGAGAAAGGTAGGAAAGTAATATATTACCAGTAATTTTTGAATTCTCTTTACAGTTCTGTATTATTTGAATATTCAATAAATAAGTACACAGTATTTTCTTTTTTGGTTTTAAAGAGGTAAAGTTCATGATAAACTTGTGAAATTTCCTTTCTCCCCATCCTCATCCACTTTATCTAAATCTACCTGCCTTTCAAGGCTTAACTTAAACTTTGCCTCCCCAAAATTCTTACCTTATTGTCAGATTAAATTAGTTGTCTCTTACTATGCTCTTATTCTGTTTATTAGAATTCTTACCATAAACACTAAATTCTGATCTTGAGGGCAAGAATGTCTTGATAGACTTCTTATTTACAATAAGCACAAGGCCTGGTACATGATAGGGAGCTCAGTAAATGTATTGAATGAAAGAAGGAATAAGTGAATGAATAGATGGTTAAGTGATTAAAAGTAGGCCCTGACTTAAGTCTAATTTGTTGTGAACAGTCTACATAAGAACAGCCACCCATATGAACCACTACCCATATTAAAATTATTCTGGTTTGGAGACACATAAGACCCTTTCATTTACAGTTGGGTGTATTGGGAACCATTCTGCTATGTTGAGGGAATCTACAAACTTGCCACTATTCTTGGGAGCCTCTTCCCAGCAGTTTTGATCCCTGCGGTGATCTGGCCCAGTACGTGTGCTGATAGGGAGGCGTCACTCCCGACACTCAGGAAGAGTGCGCTCCATGCGACCCAGCTGGAATTCAGAGTAAATCTGAAGCGATGTTTATGAATGGTGGTTAGGTTTGTATTCCTCTATAATCACAGCAATATAGCGACGATTATAACCCTAAATAACATTCATGACACTTTGTGTGGCAAAATGGGTTCTAAACATTAAAAGCTGGAATATAAATTCATGACATTTAAGTTGTAACTATGTGTGTACATGTGTTTGTGTGAGTGTGTGTGTAAATTAGGACTACTTATAAGATCAATAGCAAACTTAAAATGTTTTGGTTTTAGAGGAAGAGATTTCTCTATTTTTGCAACTTTTCATTTAGAGTAAACTTTAAATTTTAGGTTGGCATATTCTCATATTTTTTTAATGAATTCATGCCTAATCACGAGGAAAATATTAGTATAATAATACAGGAATTTATATCCAAAAATACCTGAGTTGTGCTTGATATACGATATGATCGCAAATAACAAGCATTTAGTACTTTGTTAGTTTAAAAATCTCTTAGATTTAGAAGACGGTCCAAATTATCTCCTTTTTCATGGGTCTATTAGGAATTTTGCCACTAGAGGGCTCTTAATACCATATTTTAGTTAATTTAAATGTATAATAATAATACAATATTGTAGGTGTTGGGTAATACTATCTTTTCAAGTAATATATCTTAAAAAAATTTTTTTAGCAAAGCCTAGTTTAAGCGTAGTGCACTTATGAGAAATACTGTTTAATAAAAATGATATTTGTCTTAAAAATATGTTGGTCATGCATAATACATGGGCCTTTGAATTTTTCAAAGTTCAAGTTAAAAATAGTCTTTGTCTTTACAATATTCTCAACAGATACAATATTTAACATAAATGAGTATATATTATGTATTTAGTATAAATATATATGTAAAACATTTGCTAAGTACCTCTGTAAGGAATTCAACATGATTATTGTTTTAATGAGCTAACAGTCTTTGGAGGAGAAGAGTAATAGTTATCATACATTCTGATAGGTGCAATAAGGGAGATTATGCATAGGAGTTAAAAGTTCAAAATAAATCCAAAAGAGAAACAGTGAACAGAATGGAAGTCTCTGATGAGGTAACATTGGAGCTAAATCTTTTGATAGGCATAGAGAAATTTAGATGGGAAGGAAAGGAAATTATTCTGGTCACCAGGGAAAGTGTGGAGACATGAAATAGCCTTAGAGATTCAGGGACTTCTTGGCATCATCATGGATACATTAGAAATCCACAAGAGCAGCCCATGTAAAAATCTTAATATTAACATTCAACAATGTTCAGTTTCCCACAAATGTACTTCAGCAGCCCATTTCCATGGATCATACCCTGGACCTCATTTACTTCTTATACAAATGTTTATTGACTGCTTACCTGTATGTGCCAGGCACTGTTCTGCCTCTCAGGGGACAGTAGTGAAAAGACAAATGAGATTCCTATTCTTGTGATTTACAGATAAGTCAGGAGAAACCAACAATAATGAGAAAAACAGGAAAATAGAAGATAGCAGTAAATGCTATGCACAGAATTAAACAGGACGATGTGATAGGGAGTGACTGGTGGTGATAGATTGGGTGATTTAGGAGGCTTGTATGATGAGTTATTATTTAAACTCAGGCCAGAATGACTAGAAGGAATCAGCTATCTAATGATCAGGTTAAAAATATTCTAGTCTGAGAGTACAATTCCTGCAAAGCAATTGACAAATGAGACCAGGAGGGCCAATGGAATGACATAAGGTGCGCAAGGAGGAAAGTGGTGTGTGATGACGTCAGAGAGACACAAGATAAAACAGGGCTTTGCAGGCCAGAGTGAGAAGTTAAGATTTTATTGTAAATGCAATGAGAAGCCATTAGAGAGTTGTCAGTAGGACAGTGGTATGATCTGATTTATGACTTTGCAAGTTATTCTGGCTACTATGTAGAGACTGAATATGTGGAGGAACTAGAGTAGAAGCACAGTGTCTAGTTAAATTGTACTGGGGAGGCCTAAGAGGTCATGATGGCTTGGATGAATGTGGCAGTAAGAGATGCAGAAAGGTGGATATGTTTTGGAGGTTAAAATAAACAAATGCTGTTGAGTTTTAATTTTGGGAAACTGAACAGATGTGGTGCAATTTACTGAGATGGACAGGAATGGGCAGAACTGATTGAGAGTGGCATTGAAACAAGTGTTTTGGGCATGGTAAATTTGGGACACAAATGGAAATGTCAAGTAGGCAAATGTGAAGGCCTGTGGATGTTAAGGACACAGGAATGAATGAAAAACTCCAGCAAACAGGATAATCATTCTTAACTTTTATCCAAAATGAAGCAAATGGTGCTACCTTTTTCAAAATTCATCTTTGATTCCTTATCAAGAGCCAGTACTAAGAATTTATTCTGAAACTCTGGTTAAATCATCTTTTGATGGAAAAAAATTGAATATCATATCAATGAACTTCCTTTGTATAGATCTTCTTTTGATAGACAATATAATTCAAGACATTCTATCACTCTGTAGTGCTCAGTGTTGACTTGGGGAGATGAGCAATATCAAGATCACCTGCTTCATAGCCAACTGTTGATATCAGTGTATGTTCTCTTCAGGAACTTTCATGATTTTTGTGGCTTTTGATTGGTTTAGTTATATTTTCACTTCTAAACCTTTTATCCATCTGGAATTTAGTGTACAGTGGGAAGAATCTAAATCTTTTTTTAAGATCATCTTAGTCAACTGTCTTGAAATACTGTATAAACCGAGGCTTTTTCTATTGATCTGAAATGCCATATGCTAAATTGCCAAGTGAATCCTGAGGTCTATTTCTGGAATCTCTATTCTGTTTCCACTGACCTTATTCATGACCCAGGTTATGGTTTTATATCGAATTCAAATTGCATATATATTAGAAGACTTTTCATATCACAAAATCTGCATATTAAGTTGCAATGAACCATACTTTGCCAGTGTTCCATGAAGTTCTTCTGTTATTATAAGCCAATTCTTGTATCTGTTGCATCACTGAAAACTTACAGTTCAGCTACTTCCTCTACTTCATATTCAGGCAACATTTTCAGGCAAACAGTTTTTTAGAAAGTATTACTCTTTATGGATTTATGGTAAATCTATAAATTTAGTGCAATTCAAAGAAAAATTCCGTTTGGTAACTTTTGAGACTTTACAAATTCTTTTGAGGTTCCTAGAAGAAAAAATAGATGGAAAATAGCCAATTTTATAAGATAATTATGGTGAAAAAGAACTTTTCATTACCAGATATAAAACAGGGTGATGATATGAAGTAATTTTTTTTAGTTTCATTGCCAACAGTCACAAGGAGCTTTGTAATGTATAAAACCATAAAGAATTATATTGTGCAGAAGAATATGATCTGATGATACAGCTGCAATGACAAAAAAACATTCTAGTTAGTTATCAAGATCAGAAACTTGCACCAGGATGTACGTTGATGAATTGCTCTGTCATCAAGAAGTCTTAACTTCAAAAAGGAGTCAACTTTTAGTTGTGCTAAAGAATAACATAAAATAGTGAAAATTGTTAATTATGTAAAGGCAGTGTGTTAAATACGATATTCTCTCTATTATGTGATAATATAAGGGCTAATAGATTCCTGTTGCATGCTGAAGTACTGGGTTATCGAGGAGAAAGTTCTTTTGAGAAAGTCTACATTCTTAGTCTTCCTGCAAAGTGAGAAACCAGTTTGGTCTAAATTCTGAAAAATTCTCAGCTTTTTGAAGATGTGAATTGGAAAGCCTGACTTGCTTTTTGGTCTGATTTCTTTGGTATTTATAATGGTCATAATCCATAGATAGTATCAGAGCCACCTAGATGTCCCATGGGCAGCTCAGATTCAACATATCTACAAAAAAATTCACTACTTTTGTCCCAAACCTGTCCCTCCTCCTTTCCTTGGTAATTGTATCACCATCCACCTTATTACCTAAGCCAGACACTTGGGTATCAGTCTCCCTCTATCCTTGCCTTACTTCTGTGTCCAGTCACCATCCAGGTGAGGTTGATTTTACTTCTTTATCTCTCATATATGCTACTCCTAAAGTCCTTGATGCTTCTGCCTTGAGGCCCTTATGCCCCTACCTTGGACTTTTTACCGTTCAGTAAGGAGCACTTTCATTAGCTGACCACCAGAACATTTTCCAAGTACAAATTTCTTCATGTTACTTTCCTCTTAAAAGTCTTTTGTGGGTTCCTTTACCCATAGGAGAAGTTCTCATTTTTTGAGTGTCATCTAAAGCTCTCCCCAGTCTGGCCCTGCCTCTCTCTTAAAATCCTCACACACACACTCCCAGCATGCCTCACTCCAACCATACCTGACTACTGGGCGTTCCTGGAACCCTCTGTTATGCTTCCTGTCTTCCTGCCTCCACTCACAGTTGGCATACCCTCTCGCCATTTGGGGTAAAGACCTAATTATCTTTCAAAATTTGAACTTTACCATCTTTGGGTAGTGTTTCCTAACTTTACCCACCCAAAGAATACTTTCCCCACAGAATTGCCTATTCTTCCTTTGAATTCTTCTTGTGGACCCCTAATTTTTTACTACAGCACCCACAAAAGTGTGGTATACCTATGTATTTACCTGCTTCCCTAATAGACGGGAAACTCAAGTCAGGGAACTTGCCTTTTTCTTTCTTTCTTTTTTATTCCTAGTATCTAACAATGCCTGTATAATCTTTGAAAGAATGAGTCAGTAAGTGAGAAGTTTCAGAGGTACAGTGGAAAGGCAGAGATTGCAATAGTGTTAAAACTGGTCAAGAGGAAGACACAGGGCAGTACTGTGATGAGAGTAAGGGAAAGGGTCATTTACTAGGGGCTCTTGGCTTCGTATGGTGGTTGAAGATAAGCACGGTTGGAGTAACTGGCCTCATGCGTCTGACTAGAATTCTGGTGGAAGGTGGGTTCTGGTGCTGTAGAAGTACAGGTGGTATTTGGTGTCAAATGAAGTTTGCTGTTCATCATCCAGTTTGCAAATATTAGCACACACATACTAGTTTATAACACTTATCTAGTGCTTTACAGTATATCAAATTCTTTATTTCTGTTAATTTATTTGACTCTTGAAGCAATTATCTCCCTAAGCTTTTGGTTTCCTTTTTGTAAAATGAAGAGAATAGCTATCTCTTAGGATTGTTTACAAGATGTATTATATGTCTGGCACATAATTAAGTACCAAATATGTTGTTAAGTCATAAATTTGAGGCCCATAATGGTTAAATGACTTGCTCAAGGTCACAAAGGTAAGTTAGCGGCAGATTTAAATAAAATTTTCAGATCTTATGTCCTTCCATTATAATATTATTTTATTACACTAGAATATAATGAGATAATATCTTCTATATTATTTGGTGCATGACTTCTTTAATTTCCATCAGAGGCTTACTCAAAAGCAGGCTTTGGAATGACTCGATCAGAGAGCTGATTGCCAGAATCAAGCAAAATCTAAAACTTGGCTAAAACCAAATGCAAATATAAATAATATATTTATAGCTTGTATTGCTTTCTACTATCTCTATTTTACAGTTGAGGGTTTATAGCAGAGAATTTGAGCAGGCTAGCACCTGCCCTCATGGTTCTGTGGAGATGTGCTCTCATTTTAATTGCTTCTTAAAATACTGTTTTTGAGTCCAGTTTTATGCCAGAGCAAGTGTCAGGTTGGAGCCCTAGAATGTAGGTAGCTGGTATCTGAAGTGGGAACTGGAAAAGAAAGAATGAATCTAGACGGAGGCTGACACTGACAATCATACCCATCTGTGCTTGTGTTTTGTGTAGAGTTCTGTCCAAGAAGAATGTGAAGCCACAAAATGTGACCTGGAGATGAAATTATTAAGTGAAATGGTTTCAGCAGGTATTCTAACTACATTTTTAGAATTTAATTTTATTGGGATTTTTTTGCTTACAAAAGTCATGCAGGGTCATTGTTAAAAGAAAATCAGATGTTGCAGAAACATAGTTAAAGTGAAAATTCTTCAACATCCCTCTTCTGAGATAACCAATGTTAACATTTTTTAAATTTGTGCTCCCTCTTTTTTGATTTTTAATAAAATCAAGGGCTCATAGCATACAAATGCCTTTGTTGAAAATTACCTTTCTCATCCAACAAAATTTTTATTCTACATATATACGTAGAACACAATACATACATATTCTACTTAAATGAATAATATTCAACATTATGCTAAGTCAGAACACATTAATAACTTCTTTTAGTAGCTGTAAAATTCCATCCAGTAATGGAACTATTTAAATCCCTATCGATAGGTAGGTTATTTCTAATTTCTTATTATAAATAATGTTGTGATGACTATTCACAAACACATGTGCAATCAGAAATTTCTCAACACTTCTGTATTTCAGGCTTATCCTGGAAAATAGCAATTGGATATAGTTTTAAAATGTCAAAAGAGTGATGTCTAATTTACAAATGTTTTGTTTGAGAGTTATGTACACCATCCCATTAACTTTGTTGTTATGCTTCTTTCCCAGTAAACTTCTAAGGAATCTATTTTCTATATATTTCTTAGCATCTCTAACATATTTTTCATATCTACTTCATCACTTTTTCCAGCATGCTTTTGTTTCAACAGGCACCTAGGTTTATATCTTTACAATTTTTCTATAACCCTTCTGAGGTAATTTTTCTGTTAGAAATATAATATTATAGTCAATTCATGAACTTCTGTCAGAAATACCAAGGTTTTCTACTTGGTAATCCCCAATAATATATATCATAATGTCTAAATTTGGACACAGTATTCTTTCTCACTTTCTTTTCTGGTAAACGAATTATAAAATAGATATGTTTGAAAAATTATTAAAGCCTGTATTTTATTAAACATACACAAGGAAAAAAGGGCAATTGCTTACCTGGAATTTTGTGGGGATATTTCCATTATTTTCAGTGCCTGATATCCATGGGTTAAATTCAGCACCATTTCAGTGTGCTTCTTTTAACAGGGGAGGAAAATCGAATTGATAAATAAAAGACTAACAGTTCTTGTGTTTTTTACTATGTGTCTGGCACCAGTTCTAATTTCTTTATCTGCATTAACTCACAACTCTCCCAAATTCTATAAGATAGATACTATGTCCATTTTAATATCCATACTATAACCATTGGGTAGAAGTAGGAACTAAGAATAAATATTAATTAGTATATCTTGCTTAAAGTCACACAGCTAGGAAAGGGTGGAGCCTGCAAGTGGTCTGGTTTTCCTTTCTTATCCATTACATTCTCTTGTGATAATTTTCATGAAAGGTGGGAATGGTCCTAGGAATATGTGACTTCAGATAAATCTCCTGATTGTGCATTGAGAATTAAAGGAACATAGAATGTTTCAATAAAATTTCTAGACACAAGAGATGATCCAATCCAGTTTTTTTCACTTTTAAGCCTCCATCCCTGTTTTTCAATGAACTGGGCCTAGTTTTGTTGAAAAAAAAATTATACTTAATTTCATGTATGGATCAAATTAATTTTTTCAGCCCTTCAGATTTTTAGCCACACAATGTCCAATTTTAAGAAATTAATTTGGCAGTCATCAAGTTTTGTGTTAACCATTTTTTTGATCCTTTATAATGAAGGATAGCATAATATGCCACTTTGGCATAAGGATTATTTGAACTGAAAGCAAGTGAGAAGGTGCAGATGCAAAAGCATCTCCATACCCTCCCCCTATTTGCCTAAAAGCAGGACATATATTTTCAAAGGTGCCTCCATCCTCTTGCTATCAGGAAGGACAAAGTTTAATTCCCAGAGACAACTTTAGACGATATCAGCCTGGAGAGGGCACCAGGGTATTTTACATAACAAAATTTGCCAGCTAGCCTTTATCTCCCTCCTCAGAAGCCTAAAACTGCTTTTCTTTGTCCTATTATTTCTCCACATATTTGTTGTTCTTTGTTAAAGATGCTATATAAGCTGGAGTTCTAAACCACCTTTTTGAGTCACTCATTCTTCCCTTGGTATCTCCCATGTATACATGACATACATGTTACTAAAGTAATGTTTTTTTCTAGTTAATCTATGTCTTATCACAGGGATCTCAGCCAAGAACTCAGAGGGTAAGGGGAAATTATTTTTCCTCCCCTACAATAAAATAGTTTTTTAAAGTTATTTGAAAATGCTTATTGTATACATGCTTATTATATACAAATTCCTAAAATGTTTAAATATATATGGAACCCTCCCTGCAGCCATGCCTAGTACAACTTTCAAAGATAGCTTTATGAACGGTTTTGAACTAACCACCTTTTGAAAATTTTTAGTAGCTAAATAAAGAATTCCTTAATCAGTTCTTCATTTCCCTCCTAAGAAAATACAAAAACATTATGACCTATTTAGAAACTGATGTAATCTGATTAATTTTAGCACAGTTGTTGCTGATAGAGAATGTTCCTGAAAAGCCGTATTACTTTGAAGACAATGAGGTTGATTTATACCAATTCACAACTCTGGGTGGAGTGTACCACTTGGATATTTTGGAGCTTCCCCCACAGTGTAAACCAATGAAAGGCTGGATGCTTGTGGAAGTAGGTTGATTCTTGAATCAAATGTTTGAGTAAACTAATTTCTCATACTTTATCCCAAATGAGTACTATCTAATGAACTTTAATCTTATTGAGCAAGAACAAAGGAAAGTAACTTTTGAACAGTCTTGACCTGATAATATTTTAATCTAATACTATAGGGAAAAAAATCTAAAATATGTATTTTAAAACTAGAATTCATAATGTTAACTTGTTAACTTATAGCATTATGTTTAGATTGTGCCAGTTTGGCCTTAATAATGATAGTGTATTTCAGAGGCTGGCAGACATTTTCTTGTAAAGGGCCAAATAGGAGATATTTTCAGCTTTATGAGCCATACCAGCTCTCTTGTCACTCCTCAATTCTGCTATTGCAATGCCGTCGTAAAATAGCCATATGTAAGCAAATGGGCATGGCTATGTTCTAGTTAAACTTTATTTACAAAAATTAGTGGTGGGCTAGATTTTCCAGGGACCATAGTTATGGACTCAGGTTAGATCTGTGGTTCCCAACATGTGGTTCCTTGACCAGAAGCATCAGTATCACCTGGGAATTTGCTAGAAATGCAAATTTATGGACACACCTTAATCTTACTGAATCAGAAATCCTGGGGGTGAGCTCAGCAGTCTGTTTTAGCAAAACACTCCCTAAAGTTTGAGAACCACTGTCTGCATCCCTGATAAAGTATGTTTGATGGACCAACAGCATTGGCATCACCTGCGAACTTGTCAGAAATGCAGAATTCAGGGCTTCACCTCAGATCTTCTAAGCAAGACCCTCAAGTGGTTCATGTGCACACTGAAGTCTGAGGAGCGCTGATCCAGGTGGTACACAGACCACACTGAGTAGCAAGGATACCAATGAGTTTTTCAAGGAGTTTCCCACTCCTGTTTCAATAAGTAGTAACACTGGGCACTAGTATTGACTTGGTTTATTTTGACTTTACCTCTTTAGCTTGCATCCCAAGTGTACTCAGTTATGTTGTCATAGCCCCTTCCTCCTTCCTTCCTTGCTCTCCTGCCCTTCATTTCTTCATCCCCCTCCCTTGTGTTCTTTTCTTCCTCCTCCTCCCACCCCTCTCCGCTAACACATCATGTGTATACGTTGCCGTGTACTTCTCACGCACTGTCCTACCCATTAAGGACCTTGGTGCATTCTTGTACTAGAGCCTTATTTCTCAACTTTTTTTCCCCCCCTCATCATCCCTCTAAGGATCCTTTGTAGACATTTGTTTTCCTCTAAGCTTACCCACCATGAAATTTTAATATGATAGATATACTGGGTATCTGTGTTTGTGCTGTATGTATACCTGTGCTTTATACATAAAAGAATATTTTTCACAACCCCTCCCTCAACTATTTTTTACCCCTTTGGGGGTGATCTTGCCATTCCTTCCCCCTTCTCCCTATAAATGATAATGCATTTATTAGAGCAGACCTGAGGAAGATCATCTGGTCTGTGGCCACTCTGAAGAATCTATTTGATTCAGCCTTTCCCACCTCGGAGATATTTGAAGGACACAAGGGAGTCCAAGAAAGACACTTGGTGAAAGATAGGCCTTCAAAACTCTTTATTCATAGGAAGATCCCAGCCTGAGCTGCAGTTTTCCAGGATTCATTTAAAGATTTGTTGTTTTTGAATTTTGTCAGTGTCCTGTACCACCACTCCATGATCTCTCCATTTGAGCCTGAAGTGTCCTCCTTCACATGTATTTTACACTCCTACAATAAGGAGGCCTTCATATTTTTCAAGTATCTTTTCAGTAGTCTCCCACTTCCTCTAGAATTTTTCCCTGACTTTTCCCCTCTATTCTGTAACAATTTTAATTTTTTCCCCCTTCCTAGATCTTTCTCTGCTACAGTCAGCTAATGGACAAATCTCCCTTATCTCAGAGAAATAGCTATTAGCTTAATTTACTTTTTCTTCTTCCAACTATAATGAGATATAACTGACATATAAGATTGTGTTAAGTTTAAGGTGTAAAATGTGATGATTTTTTTTATTGAAGTATAGTTCATATACAATCTTACATTAGTTTCAGGTATACAACACAGCAGTTCAACATTTATCCATATTACTAAATCCTCACCCCCATTAGTTCAATTACTGTCAACATAGGAAGAAATTACAGAATCATTGGCTATATTTTCCATGCTGTACTACCATCCCTGTGACCAACTTATATAGTGATTGAGAATTTTTATTTCCTTTTATCCTTTCATCCTCCTCACCCACCTCCCCCAACCCCTCCCCCATGGTAATCACTAGTCACTTCTCAGTGTCTCTGAGTCTACTATTCTTATGTTCATTTTGTTTTGTTTTGTTTTTATATTCCACAAATAAGTAAAGTCATGTGGTATTTGTCTTTGTCTGGCTTATTTCACTTAGCATAATACCCTCTACGTCTATCCATGTTATCACAACTGACAGGTTTTCTTTCTTTTTTATGACACAATAATATTCCATTGTGTATATATACCACATCTTCTTTATCCATTCATTACTGGACTTTGGTTGTTTCCATATCTTGGCTATTATTCATAATGCAGCAATAAACACAAGGGTGCATATGTCTTTTTGAATCCGGGATTTTGTTTTCTTTGGGTAAATTCCTACAAGTGGAATTACTGGGTCATATGGTATTCTATTTTTAGTT
Organism: Smutsia gigantea; assembly: GCA_032199065.1. Lineage (NCBI taxonomy): Eukaryota > Metazoa > Chordata > Mammalia > Pholidota > Manidae > Smutsia > Smutsia gigantea. The sequence continues at coordinate 159,066 of JAVSCE010006720.1, forward strand.
TTAAGAACTTCCATACTGCTTTCCACAGTGACTGCACCAATTTACATTGCTACCAACAGTGTAGGGGGGTGTCCCTTTTCTCCACATCCTCACCAACACTTGTTATTTCTTGTCTTTTGGGTAGCAGGGATTCTAATGGTGTGAGGTGATACCTTGTTCTGGTTTTGATTTGCATTTTCCTGATTATTAGTGATGTGGAGCATCTTTTCATATGCCTGTTGGCCATCTGTATTTCTTCTTTGGAAAAATGTCTGTTCAGGTCCCCCACCCATTTTTTAATTGGGTTGTTTTTTTTGGTCTTGAGGCTTATCTGTTTTTTAATTTTACATAGTCCCACTTGTTCATTTTTCCCTTGCCTGAGGAGATGTGTCCAAGAAAAAATTGCTCATGCTTATGTTCAAGAGATTTTTGCCTGTGTTTTTTCCGAGTTTTATAGCTCAATTTCTTACATTTAAGTGTTTGATCCAATTAAGAGTTTACTTTTCTGTATAGAGTTAGACAGTAATGCACTTTCATTCTCTTACATGTAGCTGTCCAGTTTTCCCAACATCAGTTATTGAAGAGACTCTCTTTTCCCCACTATATATTCATAGCTCTTTTTTCATATATTAATTGACCATATATGTGTGGGTTTATGTCTGGGTTCTCTATTCTATGCATTGACCTATGGGTTTGTATTTGTGCCAGTACCATACTGTTTGATTGTAGCTTTGTAGTATAGCTTGAAATCAGGGAGCATAATACTCGGCTTTGTTCTTTCTTAAGATTTCTTTGGCTATTCAGGGTCTTTTGTGGTTTCATGTGAATTTTAGGATTATTTGCTCTAGCTCATTGAAAAATGCCATTGGTATTTTGACAGGGATTGCATTGAATCTGTAAACTGCTTTGGGCAGGATGTCCATTTTGAAAGTACTAATTCTTTCTATCCATGGGCATGGGATAGATTTCCCTTTATTTGTGTCTTTAATCTGTCTTATGAGTGTCTTATAGTTTTCAGAGTACAGGTCTTTCATCTTCATGGTTAGGTGACTGCAGTGTTATATTGTAGCTCAGGGACTGTGCTTCTAAGAATGACTGTAGTTAAAATTAACTTTGGAAATTCTGACTTTTTTAACCTAAATCTATTATTTCCTATCAGCAGATTCTACTCATTGTTTAAAAGTAGGTTGTGGATTACTTTTTCAATAACTGAATGTGACTCAAAACTCTGCTGTTAATATTCTTAAGGTTTAAAAAGGAAAGGTAACAGGAATGAAATATCTCAGTAAGTAGGGACTGGACTTGATGGAGTGTTCATTATGGAAACATGAAATACATGCAGAAACTACTGTTATACATTACATACTTTTGAAACACAAAGTGTTTGAAAATTTTATATGTTTTACATATTTAGGTGCTCTTATGTTCGGTCATAGATATCTGTAATGGTTATATCCTCTTCTTGGATTGATCCCTTTATCATTATGTAGTGTCGTTCTTTGTTTCTTGTTGCTTTCTTTGGTTATTTATTTATTTATTTATTTATTTTTAAATATAATTTATTAATTATCATTAATCTACAATTACATGTGCAATATTACAGTTATTAAATTACCCCTTCATCAGATCCCCCCCACCAACCCCATTACAGTCACTGTCCATCAGCATAGTGAGATGCTATAGAATCACTAAGAATTGTCTTCTCTGAGTTGTACTGCCCTCCCCGTGCCCCCCCAACATTATATCTGCTAATCGTAATGCCCCTTTTTCCCTTTTATCCCTCCCTTCCCGCCCATTTTCCCCAGTCCCTTTCCCTTTGATAACTATTAGTCCGTTCTTGGGTTCTGTGAGTCTGCTGCTCTTGTTCCTTCAGTATTTTCTCTTTGTTCTTATACTCCATATATGAGTGAAATCATTTGATACTTGTCTTTTTCGGCTTGGCTTATTTCACTGAGCATAATACCCTCTAGCTCCATCCATGTTGTTGCAAATGGTAGGATTTGTTTTCTTCTTATGGCTGAATAATATTCCATTGTGTATATGTACCACATCTTCTTTATCCATTCATCTACTGATGGACACTTAGGTTGCTTCCATTTCTTGGCTATTGTAAATAGTGCTGCAATAAACATAGGGGTGCATCTGTCCTTTTCAAATTGGGCTGCTGCATTCTTAGGGTAAATTCCTAGGAGTGGAATTCCTGGGTCAAATGGTATTTCTATTTTGAGTTTTTTGAGGAACCTCCATACTGCTTTCCACAATGGTTGAACTAATTTGCATTCCCACCAGCAGTGTAGGAGGGTTCCCTTTTCTCCACATCCTCGCCAACATTTGTTGTTGTTTGTGTTTTGGACGTTGGCCATCCTCAGTGGTGTGAGGTGATATCTCATTGTGGTTTTAATCTGCATTTCTCTGATGATTAGCGATGTGGAGCATCTTTTCATGTGCCTGTTGGCCATCTGAATTTCTTCTTTGGAGAAGTGTCTATTCATGTCCTCTGCCCATTTCTTAATTGGATTATTTGCTTTCTGTTTGTTAAGGTGCATGAGTTCTTTATATATTTTGGATGTCAACCCTTTATCAGATACGTTTTTTATGAATATATTCTCCCATACTGTAGGATGTCTTTTTGTTCTACTGATGGTGTTCTTTGCTGTACAGAAGCTTTTCAGCTTGATATAGTCCCACTTGTTCATTTTTGCTTTTGTTTCCCTTGCCCGGGGAGATATGTTCATGAAGAAGTTGCTCATGTTTATGTCCAAGAGATTTTTGCCTATGTTTTTTTCTAAGAGTTTTATGGTTTCATGACTTACATTCAGGTCTTTGATCCACCTTGAGTTTACCTTTGTGTATGGGGCTAGACAGTAGTCCAGTTTCATTCTCTTACATGTAGCTGTCCAGTTTTTCCAACACCAGCTGCTGAAGAGGCTGTCATCTCCCCATTGTATATCCAAGGCTCCTTTATCAAATACTAATTGACTGTATATGTTTGGGTTAATGTTTGGATTTTCTATTCTGTTCCACTGGTCTGTGGGTCTGTTTTTGTGCCAATACCAAATTGTCTTGATTACTGTGGCTTTGTAGTAGAGCTTGAAGTCAGGGAGTGTAATTCCCCCTGTTTTATTCCTCCTTCTCAGGATTGATTTGGCTATTCGGGGTCTTTTGTGGTTCCATATGAATTTTAGAATTATTTGTTCCAGTTCATTGAAGAAAGCTGTTGGTAGTTTGATAGGGATTGCATTGAATCTGTAGATTGCTTTAGGTAGTATAGCCATTTTGACAATATTTATTCTTCCTAGCCAAGAGCATGGAATGCATTTCCATTTCTTAGTGTCCTCTTTAATTTCTCTTAGGAGTGTCTTGTAGTTTTCAGAGTACAGGTCTTTCACTTCCTTCATTAGGTTTATTCCTAGGTATTTTATTCTTTTTGATGCAATTGTGAATGGAATTGTTTTTCTGATTTCTCTTTCTGTTAGTTCATCATTAGTGTATAGGAAAGCAACAGATTTCTGTGTGTTAATTTAGTATCCTGCAACTTTGCTGAATTCAGATATTAGTTCTAGTAGTTTTGGAATGGAATCTTTAGGGTTTTTTATGTACAGTATCATGTCATCTGCAAATAGTGACAATTTGACTTCTTCTTTACCAATCTGGATGCCTTGTAAGTCTTTGTTTTGTCTGATTGCTGTGGCTAGGACCTCCAGTACTGTGTTGAATAACAGTGGAGAGAATGGGCATCCCTGTCTTGTTCCCGATCTTAGATGAAAAGCTTTCAGCGTCTCGCCGTTAAGTATGATGTTAGCTGTGGGTTTGTCATATATAGCCTTTATGATGTTGAGGTACTTGCCCTCTATACCCATTTTGTTGAGAGTTTTAATCAGGAATGGATGCTGAATTTTGTCAAATGCTTTTTCAGCATCTATGGAGATGATCATGTGGTTTTTGTTCTTCTTTTTGTTGATGTGGTAGATGATGTTGATGGATTTTCGAATGTTGTACCATCCTTGCATCCCTGGGATGAATCCCAGTTGATCATGGTGTATGATCCTCTTGATGTATTTTTGAATTCGGTTTGCTAATATTTTGTTGAGTATTTTTGCATCTACGTTCATCAGGGATATTGGTCTGTAATTTTCTTTTTTGGTGAGGTCTTTGCCCGGTTTTGGTATTAGAGTGATGCTGGCTTCATAGAATGAGTTTGGAAGTATTCCCTCCTCTTCTATTTTTTGGAAAACTTTAAGGAGAATCGGTGTTATTTCTTCTCTATATGTCTGGTAGAATTCAGAGGTGAATCCATCAGGCCCAGGGGTTTTGTTCTTGGGTAGTTTTTTGATTACCAATTCGATTTCGTCGTTGGTGATTGGTCTGTTTAGTTTTTCTGTTTCTTGCTTGGTCAGTCTTGGAAGGTTGTATTTTTCTAAGTAGTTGTCCATTTCTTCTCTGTTTTCCAGCTTGTTAGCATATAGAGTCTCATAATATTCTCTTATGATTCTTTGTATTTCTATGGGGTCCGTCGTGATTTTTCCTTTCTCATTTCTGATTGTGTTTATGTGTGTAGATTTTCTTTTTCTCTTAATGAGTCTGGCTAGGGGTTTATCTATTTTGTTTATTTTTTCAAAGAACCAGCTCTTGGTTTTATTGATTTTTTCTATTGTTTTATTCTTCTCAATTTTATTTATTTCTTCTCTAATCTTTATTATGTCCCTCCTTCTGGTGACTTTGGGCCTCATTTGTTCTTCTTTTTCCAATTTCAGTAATTGTGTCTTTAGACTATTCATTTGGGAATGTTCTTCCTTCTTTAAATAGGCCTGGATGGCAATATACTTTCCTCTTAGAATTGCCTTTGCTGCGTCCCACAGAAGTTGTGGCTTTGTGTTGTTGTTGTCATTAGTCTCCATATATTCTTTGATTTCTGTTTTGATTTGGTCGTTAACCCATTGATTAATTAGGAGAGTGTTGTTAAGTCTCCATGTATTTGTGAGCCTTTTTGATTTCTTTCTAAAATTTATTTCTAGTTTTATACCTTGGTGATCTGAGAAGTTGGTTGGTAGGATTTCAATATTTTTGAAATTACTGAGGTTCTTTTTGTGGCCTAGTATGTGGTCTATTCTGGAAAATGTTCCATGTGCACTTGAGAAGAATGTGTATCCTGTTGCTTTTGGGTGTAGAGTTCTGTAGATGTCTGTTAGGTCCATCTGTTCTAGTGTGTTGTTCAGTGCCTCTGTGTCTTTACTTATTTTCTGTCTGGTTGATCTGTCCTCTGGAGTGAGTGGTGTGTTGAAGTCTCCTAAGATGAATGCATTGCTGTCTATTTCCTCCTTTAATTCTGTTAGTATTTGTCTCACATATGCTGGCGCTCCTGTGTTGGGTGCATATATATTTATAATGGTTATATCTTCTTGTTGGACTGACCCCTTTATCATTATGTAATGTCCTTCTTTATCTTTTGCTACTTTCTTCGTTTTGAAGTCTATATTGTCTGATACAAGTACTGCAACACCTGCTTTTTTCTCTTTGTTGTTTGCATGAAATATCTTTTCCATCCCTTCACTTTTAGTCTGTGTATATCTTTGGATTTGAGGTGAGTTTCTTGTAGGCAGCATATAGATGGGTCTTGCTTTTTTATCCATTCTGTTACTCTGTTTCTTTTGATTGGTGCATTCAGTCCATTTACATTTAGGGTGATTATTGATCGGTATGTACTTATTGCCATTGCTGGCTTTGGATTCGTGGTTACCAAGGGTTCAGGGGTTGCTTCTTTACTATCTAACAATCTAACTTAACTCTCTTGTTAAGTTATTGTAAACACAGTCTGATGTTTCTTTCTTTCTCTCCCTTCTTATTCCTCCTCCTCCATTCTTTCTATAATAGGTGTTTTATTCTTTGCCTTTAGTTAGTATTTGGATGGTCTGCTTTCTTTGCTATGATTTTATTTTCTCTGGTGACATCTTTTTAGCCTTAGGTGTGCCTCCATCTAGAGCAGTCCATTTAATATATCCTGTAGTGGTGGTTTATGAGAGGCAAACTCTCTCAAATTTCGTTTGTCTGGAAATTGTTTAATCCCTCCATCATATTTAAATGATAATCGTGCTGGATACAATATTCTTGGTTCGAGGCCCTTCTGTTTCATAACGTTAAATATATCATGCCATTCTCTTCTGGCCTGTAAGGTTTCTGTTGAGAAGTCTGATGATAGTCTGATGGGTTTTCCTTTGAAGATGATCTTTTTTCTCTCTCTAGCTGCCTTTAATACCCTGTCTTTATCTTTGATCTTAGCCATTTTAATTATTATGTGTCTTGGTGTTGTCTTCCTTGAGTCCCTTGTGTTGGGAGACCTATGAGCTTCGGTGGACTGCGAGACTACTTCCTTCCCCAGCGAGGGAAAGTTTTCAGCAATTATTTCTTCAAAGACACTTTCTATCCCTTTTTCTCTCTCTTCTTCCTCTGGTACTCCTATAATGCGAATATTGTTCCGTTTGGATTGGTCACACAGTTCTCTTAATATTCTTTCATTCCTAGAAATCCTTTTATCTCTCTCTACCTCAGCTGCTCTGTACTCCTGTTCTCTGTTTTCTATTCCATTAACAGTCTCTTGCATTTCATCCATTCTGCTGTTAAGCCCATCGATCGCCTGTCTGATTTCTGCAGTGTCTTTCCTCAGTTCCCTCACTTCCTCCCTCAGCTCTTGCACATTTCTCTATAGGTCCATCAGCATGATTATGACTTTTATTCTGAATTCTTTTTCAGGAAGACTGTGCATTTCCATCCGTTCAGACTCCCTCTCTGGGGTTGTCTGGTTGATTTTGGTCTGAACCATATTCCTCTGTCTTTTCATGGCTATAGAATTGGTCACTGATAGTTGCCACGTATGTCAGCTGGGCTCTTTAAGACTTTAAAAAGAGAAAAAAATAAAAGAAGAAAAAGAAGAAAGAAAGAAAGAAAGAAAGAAAAGAAAAAAAGAAAGAAAAGAAAAAACAAAAACAAAACAAAACAAAAAAAACAAAAAAAAATGCCCACCGAACATAGATTCTGTGGAAATGCTCTAGGTGGCGCTCTTGCCCCACTATTCCACAGCTGTGACTGCGCCGCTCCGCAGCGCCCTTTATCGCTCTGGCAGGGGTGGCAACGAATAGGAGGCTGTTGATCTCAGTGAGAAGTGTAAGTATGGCTACGCTTCCTCAGTCGCCAGCTAAGGCGTCTGAAACTCCCCAGGTCTCCCAGCCTGCTGGGCTGAGTGTGCTGGGGTGATCCGGCTCCTCCGCTGGGCTCCTGTCTCTTTAAGACCGCTGAAGAAAGCGCGTGCTTTTTTTTTCCTTCCTGGGAGCCGGCTGCAAGCCCCTTGGCGCGTTCCCCGCTCAGATCCTGCCCCTCTGTCTCTCCAATCTCCGCTGCACTGCGCAATGTGGGTCAGCGCTCCCCGCGCAGATCACCGGGGCTGGCTACTTCGCGGGGTGTACTTCCACTCCCTCCCGGCTCTGAATCCTCTCCTCCCGCCGGTGCGCTGGGGTGGGGGAGGGCTCGGGTCCCGCCGGGTCGCGGCTCCGTATCTTACCCGCCTCTTGGGGTGCCGAGTCCTCTCGGGTGTAGCTGCACGCTGTGCACTTTCCTGTGTATTCTCCTCTCTCTTTTAGGAATAGATGTATTTGCTGTGTTTTCGTAGATAAATATAGTGTTGGGAGGTTTCTGCCGCCCTGCTCACACCGCCATCTTCCCGGAAGTCCTCCGCTTTCTTTGTTTTGAAGTCCATTTTGTCTGATATAATAGTTACTTCTGCTTTTTTTCTATTATTTGCATATCTTTTCCATCCCTTCACTTCAGTCTATGTATTTTTTAGGTCTGAAATGAGTCTCTTGTAGGCAGCATATAGATGGGCCTTATTTATTTACCCATTCTGCCACCCTGTGTCATTTCTTTGGTGCATTGAATTCCTTTACTTTAAGGCAATTATTGATAAGTATATACTTATTGCCATTTTATTGTTTTCTGATTGTTGTAATCCCTCTGTTCCTTTCTTCCTCTCTTAGACTTTGTTTTTTGATGGTTTTCTTTAGTGTTGTGATTGGATTTCTTTGTTTAATTTTTTTTGTGTATCTATTATAGGCTTTAGGCTTTAGGTTTGTGGTTACCATAAGGTTCATAGATACTTTCCTAACTATATAGTAGTCTATATTAAGTTGATGATAGCTCTATTTCAAACATAGTCTAAAAGTACTGCTTTTTTATTCTTCATCCCCACTTTATGTATTAGATATAATCTGCATTTTTTTCAAATTCCTTGACTGATTTTTGTATAGTTGGTTTTACTACTTTTGCTTTGTTTTAATTTCATACTTGCTTGATAAGTAATTAGTCTACTACCTTTACTGTGGGTTCATTTTCACTGGTGAAAACTCTTTAGGCTTAAGAACATTTCCATCTACAGACGTCTCTAACATATCCTGTAATACCAATTTAGTAGTGGTGAATTCCTTCAGCCTTCGTTTATCTGGGAAGTATTTAATCTCTCCTTCAAATTTGAATGATAATCTTGCTGGGCAGAGGATTCTTGGTTGAAGGTTCTTCTGTTCCAAAACACTCTATATTTCATGCCATTCCCTCTGACCTGTAAAGTTTCTGCTGAGAAATCTGCTGATAGACTGATGAGCTTTCCCTTATAAGTATTTTTTTTCTCTGCTTACCTTCTCCTTATCCTTAATCTTTGTCATTTTAATTATTATGTGTCTTGGTGTTTTACAATGTGATGATTTTTAATTTATGTTCATCAGTTCATTTTTACACTTTTCAAAAGGTTGCTTATACTTCTTTCTCTCTTCCCCTACACACTCTAACCAAAGTATTGAAACACAGGGTTTGGGGTCCTGTAGATCTTTTTTTGAGTTGTGGTGCCTCCATTAAGGCATTTTGTAATCTTTGACAAATACCTGATTTCTCTAAGTCCTAATTATCTTCTCTGTTAATTATATGCCTTGTAGAATTACTTGATGAGTAAATCTCATCATAGAATCTAGCCCATATAGGAATTCCATAATTATATTCAAATTTAGTAATTATTTTTGCTCAATCATTATTTTAATTTTGTTGTGACATTTTGTTAGTCAATCTATAGTTAAATGGGACCAAACTGCAGGGCTTATTAAAAATAACAATACGGCGTATTCAGCAATACTTACATCTTTGTTATAGCTTCTAACTTAGTGTTGTTTTGGTTATTTTAAAAAGATACTCAAAGAAGGATTACAGAAATATACATATCCACCAGAAACTACTGAAGAGTATGACACAGAGAATGCTTTCCCACCCATAAAGGTCACTCTTGAGGTTCAGAAGAATGTAATCTTTTTTGAGGATCCTAAGGTTGCAAGGTGGGATGCTGAAGGTACAGTACTTTGATAATTCTTTAATGAAAATAGCTATAAAAATACAAATCCTTAAATCAAAACAGAAACTGCAGTATAAACTGAGATTCTAATCTTACATATTTCTATGCCAACTCTAGGGTCTTTGTTTTGTTTGCTCTTGAGGGAAAGGAATAGGAATTAGAGTTTAATAGTTTATTGAATTATATAACTATTAGTTTCTAAAGTGTTCATATCTGCCATAATTTCTGCACTTTATGGTTATATAGTTATATTCACAAAAGTGAGGAAATGAACAAAAGTATCAAGATAGAACAGCAGATAAAAAACTAGTAAAAAGGCTATTCTCTTCTAAAATGACCAAATAATTCAGATTGGGATTAAAATTTGATTGTTTTAATGTTAATGACTTATAAATTGCAAATCTTATTACAAGATAAATTTTGGGTATGGGGAGTGGGAAAATGGGAAACCTGAGGAGGAGGAAAAATAGCCACTGTATGCCTCTTGTTCTGATGTTGAACCACTGGAAAATATTGCTTACTCAAAATGTTAAATATCCATAAAATCAGAACTAACAAAAAATACGAGCTAATGATTCACCAATCATTAACAAATACCTCATTTTGGGTTGACTGGCTAAACTTTGAAAGGTCTTGGTTTTATGAATTAATGTATGCAGTTTTGAGGCTCCTAGATGAAAGCTGCATAATAGCTTTGTTTTTAATGTGAATTATTTTACAGCCACCTTGGAACAGTTAAGATCACTAAGCCATAAAGGTATTACTCTATTTATTATTTGTGGAGGCAGAAAATTTAGGAATACCAGAAAGGATATTTTATAGTTTAAACTTTTTTATGATAGATACAATAGTCCACATTTATTCTTGTAGCAGACATCATCACAAGATATTTATAGTCTAAAAATAGTTTGTGTTAAAAACAGTATTTTCTATCAATACATTAAACTATAAAATATATCAAAATGAACAATTAGGTAATTTCTTCCTTTAATGTTGCTTCAGAAATTTCACTTCTACTTTCTTTTAAGGGTAATGTTCTTGAATATTTATTTATCACACTAAAAATTATTCACACTAAATTAGAATTAGAGAAGGTAAGTTTTCCCAGGACCAAGGGAGATATGTGTAAATTTGACTCTAACTGCAGTAATTGGCAGTAACTGACAACTCCAGTAGTTCTTAAACAATGGAGAAATTTTTTGCCAGGAAATATGAGATATGTGGAGAACTTATTTATAAGCAATACTTCATTTTTACCTTTATACATTGAAATAATTTTGTTAATGTAAAAAGCCAACAGCAGAATTACAAATAGCTTGGTTTGTCAGTATAATTATATTTTTTATATTTAAGAGTCAAAAATAGTCCATGGAACTCTCCATAGGAAAAGAGGAGAAAACCAAGTAGAAATGGAGAGCATCCTAGGAAGAGAATGATTCATTCAGTTGTTCCATAATTAGATTAAACCATAAGAAATACAGAGATAAATGAGACATACTTCCTTCCTCTGGGAGTTTTCAAAGTTGTAGGATTGGAAAGCAAAGAAAATCGTAACACAACAGAGGAGGGTGCTCGTAGATCAAAGTGCTACAGAGCAGAATGGTGGGTCTGTCTGGAGAGTCCAGGGAGGCTTCTCATAGCATGGAATATTGAACAGGGCCTTAAGAAACTAAAGGAACATTCACATGCAATTCTTCATGTGGTCATGTATTTTCATTTCTCTCACCTGTATATGTAGGAGTGGAATTACTGGGTTGAATGGTAAATTTATGTTTAACTTTTTAAGAAACTGCCAAATTGTTTTTCAAAGTACCTGTGTCATTTTACAGGCCTACCAGCAATATGTGAAGTTTTACCATATCTCCACATCCTTGTTAACACATGTTATCTGTCTTTTTTTATCATGGCCATTCTAGTGGGTGTAAAGTGGTGTCTTGTGGTTTTCATTTGTATTTCCCTAGTGAACAATAATGTTGAGCATCTTTTTGATGGATTTATTATCCTTTCATATGTATTCTTTAGTGAAGTGTTTATTCAGATCTTTTGCCTATTTTTACATTTGGTTGTGTTTTATGAAAGAGACGCAAGAGACCACCTATTATAGGACTGTATTTATGTGAAGAGTGCAGAAAAGACAAATCTTTGGAGATGGGAAGTATTTTAACACTTGCCTGGTGCTGGATGCAGGAATGGGAATAATGATAAAATGGACATATGGGATCTTACTGGGAGGATAATCTAAAACTGGATTTTGGTGATGGTTGTACAACTGGGTGAATTTACTCAAAATAATTTAATTGTATTAGGACAAACGAACTTTAAAGTTGTTTTAAAAGAAATGTGAGAGGATAAAGGAAGAGTAGGAAGAAAGAGCTGCATGTTCAGAGGCTCAGAGGCATATGATGTGGGGGAAGGAAAAAAAAGTGTGGCTAAAAACAGGTGTCAGAAGTGGCAAGGGATAAAGCCAGAAATGTGAGTCAGAACGGCTTTCTGAAGGTCTTACATACCATGCTGAGTTTGGACTTGATCCAGTGGATGGGAAGTAACTCCTAGCAAAGCTGGCTTTTTGTTGAGATTCTATGCTAAATATAAAAAATCAATTTATACACATTGCAGTTATTTGGGTGATTTCATTCATCTTAGTTTTGTGTAGGAAAAAATGAAGCTAATATAATTTTCTTCCTTATTTTAAAGGTAAACATTGGAAAACTGATGGCATCAGCAGTGTATATTACAAATCTGAAGAAAGGCTTATAACATTCAGCCTGGAGACTTTTGGCCCCGTTACCTTGCTTCAAGAGACTCATATTAACATGCCATTCCAGTCGTGGGAACTAACACCACTTGATGGAAGCAAAGTACTGCTGACTGTGACTACAGTGTTTACTGAGCTGCAAATACAAATTAAGGTAAATCACTGTTACACAACAAGTCATATCAAAGAGGTAAACCTTTGTAAGAGTGTAGTGTGCCAAAGCAGTCAATCACTGATGATTTACATATTGAAATGTCTTTTATAAACACATTTAAAATACACCTAGAGCTATAATTTCTAAAGGAAATATTAATTGGACAGGTAATGATGTAATGAAGCGTGTATTTGTACACTAAAGTTATTACCAGGAATAGACCAATTACGGAAGCTACAAGGCTGGTTGCAGTGTAACTTTTGAGAGAGTTTTTATCCACTCTAAATAGGCTTTCTGATTTTTATCACTCAGCTATTTGAAATCCTCTTTGAGGTTGGTCCCTGCAGGAGCCTCTATGCTCATCAGTCAGAGATTTCATAGCCTGGAAGTTAGACAAAAGTAGATCAGTGGTTGCCTGCAGCTGAAGGTCGGAATGGACATAAGGGATTTTACAGGGGGTTGAAAATGTGCTAAAACTGATTTATGCTGTTGTATTACCCAGTTACTAAAACCATCTTTGGATTGTTCACTTGAAATGGGTGAACATTGTGTGTAAAAAATACATCACTAAAGTTGTTTGAAAATAGAAAGCCTGAAATTCCCTACGAATGTAGCTGGAAGACTAGAATATCATCAAAATTTGCTTTTAAAACCAGATGAGGGATGTGAATTCTTATACCTTCAAACTGCCATTTTGCAACTTTAAAACTGGATAATTTTGCATTAAATCTCATGTGTATAAAATAATTATCCTTAAAAATTAAGACATGATTGCTCTCAAACAGCTATTATAATTCAGTGAACACATGTAGTATTCTTAGATCAAAACTTATGCAATGGGAGAAGACCTGACGAGCCTTCAGTCCAATCCCTTGATTGTTCAAATGAAGTCCAAAAAGAGTTGATACACTGTTTTTGGTTACATGGAAACTTTGGATCAGGCCTAACTACATGTGTCTCCTGCATTCTTTTTAATATAGAATGACATAGGATTAAGTAAATAGTATAAAAAATAGTCTAAGGAATATTAAGGCTGGAACTGGAATGATATGAATAATTTAACTTATAAAAGCTGCTTTTTTCTTATTGAAATTAGGAAAACCTCTGCATGTTAGCTTCAATCAAACTAAATGACAAAAAGCATTCCTCTATTTTAGAAGGGATATGGATGACACCCCTTTCTTTCATTATTGCTTTGAAAGAAGTTGGACTGAATATCTTCCCTACTGGACACTCTCATTTTTATGTAGTTATAAACCACAAGGTAAGAATGAATCTTTCCAAATTGAATGTAATGGACATTTAGAGTGTTAGCAAGTATTAAATTTGATATAAATCTTAAAATACACCATTGGTATTCTATACTCATTTATACACAAGATTATAGTTAGAAAGAAAGAGGTAAGTGGCAAGGCCAGAAATCCAGCGTTCTCTCAAGTTTAATAATCTTCCCCAAGAAAGTAAGCAAGCCTGTAGTGTGATCTTCACAGTGACACATGGAGCATATGCACCACTGGTCAGTTTAGTGCAAAGGTAGCTTAAGCAACTTCCCATTTTATATATTTTCTTTCTTCTTCCAAACTGAGATTTCTTAAAAAAGTAAATGACTGTAGTTTCCCAAACATGGTAAGTCAGTTGAAATTAAACACATTAAAGGACCATTGGTATACAAAACCCACTCCCTTGTGTTCATTGGCAGAGCCTGCCTGTGTGTGAGACTGTAGCTAAATGAAATCCTTCCATGTTAAACTGTGAGCTCCTTGAGGACAGGATCTGTTTTTTAATCAACCTTGATTCTTCTAGCATCTAGCATGTTCCTAGAATACAATAGACATTTAGTAAACATTTATGATATAAGAAGAAGAGTAGCTTCTAATAGTGGCAGGTGTTTGGGCAGGAGAGCTCTGTACTCAAGAACAAAGTTATAGTATACCAGAAAATGACAATAAGGTAGGCATTTATATAACATTTGAAAATATCAAATATGTACTTATATGCAGAAGTTTTAGTAAGTTAATTGCCAGTTTCTCTACAAATGCTGAATGTAGTGTACTATTTATCTTTACAAAATAGTCAAGAACTTTTTCTGAACACCTATACTCTAGGCATTATTTTAGATGCTTAGGATACATTAGTGAATAAGGGAAAGGCCCCTGCCGAGCTTACATTCTAGTAACGGAGGCAAAAATAATAAAATGATCTCGTATGTTGAAAGGTGTTAGATCAGGAATCACGGGGTTAGAGCAGCATACAATACTAACTAGGGTGCTGGGAGCTCAACATGAAAGTGGGGAATTTAGCCGAGTGGCTGTCTCATGAGGCAGCTTCCACGTAGAGAGAACAGCTGGAGCAAGAGCCCTTAGCGAGTGGCCTGGTGTGTCTGAGGACTGGAGGTAATGGGCGCCTACAGCTGAGAGAGTAACGGGAGAAGAACCGGAGATACATTCGGATAGATAATGGAATGTGGGGGCAGGTCAGATCAGAGGCCCTTGTAGGTAATTGGGAGAACTTTGGATTCTACTCTGAGAGAAAGGAAAAGCCACTGCCCCATTCTGAAAGAGAGTTCATATAATCTAACATTTTAAATGGATCATCTGTGTTGAAAAGAGTGGCTTGTTGAGAGGCTCTATGATCAATTCTTTTTGTTTTTATATTGACAGGTTCCTTTGGTAGAAATGAAAGCTTATCGACAAATAGCTCTGTTAAGCTCTGCTTTTGCATTTAGTTGGAGCAGATGGAATATGCTATGTGACTCTAAACATGTTATAATTAAGGTATAGTATGCAGAAGCCCATAAAACTACTTTGTCTTCCAGAAGATAAGGTACTCAAAAGCTAAATGAATGTAGACTGTGGTTCCACTTCTTTGAAAGTTTCAAAAGGGAGCTTTGACAATTGAAAAAATGTTTTAAAAGCATAAAACCAAACTGTAAAGGTTATGCCTTCATTGTACATTATATCATACGCTCTTGACTTTAGGCTAGAATCTTTATATCTCTTTACATAATTGAAGAACAAATGGAAGCCTTTAACATGAATGGGTCTGTGGGAATCCTCTGAAGATTAGGCCTCCAACTGATTTTTCTGGCACATTTACTGCTGCCTGATAATAGAGAAGGTGTCTTCTATGACTAAATGAGCCACCATATTTGTTTGTTTTTCTCCCACTAGAATATAAGCTGCTTGAGGACAGGGGTTTTTTTTTATTGTAGTTGTTATTAATATGTGTTTTTTTGTTTTGTTATATCCCCAGCACCTAGAAAGTACTTGGCACATGACAGCCACTCAATAAATATTTGCTGAATTAATGCCTTTTGATAAGCTCCATAAACACCAGGATAGAAACAGTTTCATGGTTTAAAACATGGGACATTAAGGATGTCCCTCTTAATGTGAGAAATTTTAAGGCTTGAGTTGAGTCCTTAAAATAATACTTTACTGCCAAGATACCTAACAGAAGAGGAACTATAACAGATTTCTGTAATTTTCTTTAGGTGCGGGAACACCTTACTAAGGAAGAACCTATTCAGAATCCTGATTGGGCCCTTTTAATGTTTAGTGGTGAGCGAGCACAAAGGCTCAGGATTGACGAATACAGCGAGGTGTTCTCTGAGACCCTTAAAGAAGGTTCTGAGTTCCATTCTACGTTATATCACATGGTCAAGGATTTTGCTTCCAAAGAAGCAATGGAGAAAATTAGGAACTCCAACTGCCAGTTGATTGACTCTGTATGCCACATGCTGTTCTCCACTAGATTACTCAGCTATTCTTAAACTTTATTCAGCATGAAGAATCAAGCAACTTGGAGAAAAATCAGGTATTTCTTCAACAACATGTAATGATTGAATATATTTCAAATAGGCTATTAAAATGAGCTAATCATCATTTATACTCATTTTTTTAAAAGTGTGGTTTTGTCTTCCCTGTGAATACTTGGCCTACTGAGACTTTCACTATATAAGATTTAGATAGTTCTTTATTTCAGTAAATTTTAACAAACAATATCTCATTAAAAGATCATAGGAAGGCTTCCTCCCCATCATATCTTAGTTGGGGAGGTAACAAATATAGTCTTTCTGTGAACCTCTGGTTGCGTGCAATAATTTCCCATCTAAAAGTTACTAATTTACAAAAAGTTCAGATACTGAAACGTTAAAAAAACAAACAATACACACATTAGGATGTGCTGTAGTCACACTGGCGGTGGCCCATGGTATCGGAGTCTGGTAAATGGCCACAAGATATGTTCCAGAGACTTCCAGGAGTCCCCTTGTTGAGTGGGAGCAGCGTCCACAGGCTTTTGGAAAACTCGGCCTATGAGGAAGCTCACCAGAGCCGCGAGCAGTACAATGAATGTGACAGAAAGCCAGAGCGCCTTATTGGCCTTTCTGAGGGAGGTCTTGAGGTTTGTTGCCCAGGAAGCTATTGTGTCATAACTGTAAGGAAAACACAAATTCAGAATTTGGTAATCACAATAATCTGTTAGAACACTCCTTTTACCAACAAAGCGCTGTGGATGTGCCTTCCGTACCACAAACCCTGCCTTCTAAGGAGCCACATACTGTGACCTGTCATCTTGGCTTGGCCACAGTCTGCTCTCAGAATGGAAGAAATGATGTGATTCAGGCATTATTTGAGTATTTGTTCTCATTCTTTCAATCAGGTAAGGCAGCTTATATATGTTTGTACTATATATGTATATGTATAATGTGTGACTTCTCGATGATTCTAGAGCTTAAGTAACAGCATCATATAAGTCTTTGAAAATAGTGTCAGATACTGTACTAAGCCTTTCACATGTGATAATTCGTTTAACCATGACAATGAAATAATGACATAGGTAGTGTTATCATCTCTATTTTGTAGATAAAGAAATTGATGTTCAAAAATGGGTGACCTTTCTTAGGCCATCTGGTTCTAGGGTTAAGTTCCTAATGCCATGAACACTACCATGTCTTGTAACTCACAGGTTCAGGGATGATTCCTATAGCCATAGAAAGTTCATTATTCATCTTAAATTTAACAATTTGACAGGTCTTTCAGTAAACTAATTTAATTAATACTCTTAACCCTACATTATCTTTCCCCCTTTAACCCAAATGGTATAAGTTAGCAAGCAGACAACTTACACTGAAGAGGCATCCCATTCTGACGGATTGCTTCTCTTCTCAGAAAGACTTGGTTTTCTTGTCCTTTCTACTATATCCTCTTCAGGTGGTTCTGAGTCATCTTTAGTTCTGTAAATAAGTATTGCTTTTAAATATTTGAAACTATGGATAATATGCCTTAATTTATAAAATATTGCTACCTTTTACTGTAATTTTAGAAACATTTGATACATATCAAATTCTAAAAGATCACCAAGTTTAACCATTTCTAGGGATTTAATTTTAAAAAGTAAGTTTCTGTATTTAGAGAAATGTTTGTTGCAGAAAATTGGGATACTAGTGAAGGAACAAATAAAAAGGGGGAAATTTACAAAAACATGTAAAAGCCAACTCTCACCGCTTGTAATAAAGCAATATTATTTCCTTCTCTGCATATATGCATGTGAGAGCACACTTTAAGAAACAAATGTGGATGACATTATTTCTTTCTCTCTGTATTTTTTATAGTAAAATTTCTCACTCTTCCACCACAGTTTTTAATATCCTGAATTAACAATTGATTTTCCAGTGTCACCCAAGGCCTTAAGAGACAGCATTTCATTGTTTCTCTCCTAAATTGGAATAACATCAATGTCAGTTCTTTCTCTAAAATCTTAATTTTAAATCTAGCTAAAAAAAAAAAAAAACCCTAGTGTTCAATGACCTGGGAAATAGCAATTGGGCTGACTGTATTTTAAATAAAATCATGCTTTACCTGAAAAAAACTTGTTTCATTATCATATTCACTGGTGAACTCCTAGTTGGATTTGAATTTTTAAATCCCAACACTCATAATGGCCTCACAATTGTCAAAAAGAACAATGTCTCAAAGTTGTTTTTTGGAATTTTTCAGTTGAACAAAGGACACAAAACCCAAAGCCAGAATTCTTGTAAGATTCTCAAGGTTTCAGTCTTTGGTTTGCAAAGACTTCTCAGTAGAAATCATATCATAATCACAAAAAGCAAAAAAACAAAAAAACAGGTTATAAGCTTTTGGAGGAAACCCTTGATTTTTTTTTAACCCAGTTCAGAAAATACCATGTTAACTCCAAATCTGAAAAAGTTTTCAATTTATGCTCTCAGGATTATTAAAAAAAAAAAAGACTTTGAGGGTAGGCACTACGTCTTCCTCATCCTTATATCCCTTAGGATTCAGTACAGTGTCTATCACCCAACAGGCATGCAGTGAACATGTATGATATGAACAGAACATCATCTCATTAGAATCTCTACAGATGAGGAAACTGAGACCAGATGAGTTTAAGCAATGTGTCCCGTATCTCCCAAGGACTGATAGACAGCATTTCTTCATATCCCTTCCTTTTTTGCCCTCTACCTTTCACTATAGAAGTTTATTTTGTTTAGAGAAATGGTTAACTTGCTTAGAGTTTTGTTTCTTTTACTCTTTATTTACATAAAGGGATAACATATATATATATATAATGCAAACATATTGTATTTGTGCCTATGTGTTATACATTTATTCACAGTTTTTTCTAAAAAAAGTCTAAGTAGATGGACACTTTACTTTTATGGCTCCTTAATGACCTTGCCCCATGATGACCGGACACCTATACGGGACAAAAATTATCTTCACAAATCTGACAAATTTCAGGGTGTTTTCTAACTGAAGATCACAGAAATTGTAATTCTAAATGCTATACGAGTGAACGTAGTCACAAATAACATTTATATAGTTCTTTACAGTTTATAAAAGACTTAACAAATTATTGATCTCATTGAATAAATGTGATCCCCACTGTTTACTCCCCAGCTCACATCAGGTTAATAAACACACCAAGCTTCACCTACTTTAGTTCACATTTTTCTTCTTCAGCATCTGCCCAGGAATAGGTGCTAATAAATCGATGTAATGAGGGACGGTGTTCACTCTGCTTTGACCCCAAAATACGCCTAAATAAAGATGATTATAGCCACTTGTCAAATCAAATAACATCTGTAGCCATTATTTTATTTCCTACTAACTAAATCAACTCAAAAACGATATGTTCTAATTTTTTCATTGGAATGTTCACATATTTCATAATAAAACCATTTCATGATCATATACCAATTTTTATAATTATTCCACATATAATGCTACTAGGTCACTTATTTTCAAACATTTACTTTAGCCCAATTATAAAATAGTAAGGTTACCAAGGAGCAACTATAAAAATTACTTACCAACTACTTGATCTCCTACTGAAACGGTCATTACTTTCCATTCCAGCCACCTTTAAAGTTCAGAGGGTAAAGAAACAAAATATGAATTTAGTGAAGTTTATATTATTTGGCATATGAAAAGGAATGTGCTTTTGACTGAGACCATGTAGGAATTTGCTTACCATTCCTGCATTTCCAATATTTCTGGGCAAAGAGGCAATGGTCACTCTTCGGAGAGAAGATGGCTACCCGAGAGGAGCAAATGTACATTTAGAAAAAAATTGTCTTGGTGATTTGATGCCCAGAACTCACGAAGCCATCTTAGGCCATATGGTGGAAGCACAGGACTGAGGGTGAAAGGAGTTCTCAGGGCCCTGTGGACTTTGTGAAACTGCTTCACCACTGGACTGCTGATTTCTAACTTAGGTTTCACACAAGAGAGAAACTATCATTGTACTGGCCTTCTTCTTGCTGGTGGTGAACTTAAATGATACACAAATACAGCAAGAAGTATAAAGGCATACATATATAAACATAAATATGCACACATGCATATGTACATATAAAAACAATGTAAATTAAAATCACTGTTTTATGATTTACCTGTAAAGCCATGATACTTTCAAATACTAACTTTAAACCATCTCACCTATAATTGATAGACATTTGTTAATTGAATTAATAATTACCTTGGAGTTTAGAGAAGCTGAACGTTTTTTAATTTGGCAGTCATCTGAAGGGAAAAACATATTTGCACATTTTAGGAAATACATAATGTAATTTAGCGCAATGGTCTTGATTCTTTATGAAGAAAAGAAATGGCTAGAAAACATTTACTTATGACCCTAGAGACTACTGAACTATATAAATATCTAGTTGTTTGGTTATTTATAACAATTACCACCTTAACCAGTGGAACAGAGTCCTCTCCATCACTGCAGATATCCACAGTGCCTACCTAGCAACACAGGAGGCACTAAATGAAAGCATGCTGAATAAATGAACCCAAGTTACAGATCAGAACATTATCAAACATACTTACTTTTCTAGGAAAGGGAACAGATCATTAAAATTATAATTCTGCTCAGAATAGTTCATACTAATTAAATAAAACTATTATAAGATTTATAAAAACTTTAAATGTTTTCCATAACCTCAGATGTCTCCCTATTTTCCAATCCATTGGTCAGTTTACTATGCCAGAGTCATTACTTCAAAAAATACAAGACCCTGTTGCTATGAGTGACTCATTTAAGTTATTGTTCCTTACTGTATATTTGGAGAAAGCCAATTCTAGAATATCCTAAGTAGGAGAACACTAGGGTTGACTAAATGGGTTGGTTTAAATATATTCTCTCAGCTCAGCAATTTTTTAAATGAATTTTTGGTGTCATTACCAAAGAATCCTCTTTGTTTCCCAATCTGTCTTCTGACATCTTACTTTGGGCTATATAAATAGCAGGAATGAGTTTTCTGTCTAAAATAACCTTAACCTAAGGGTCTTATACTAAAGACATAATAATAGTTAGTAAGAGAGTGAAGGACAGAGGAGCATGTTAGGAAAACATAATGATACAATCATCTTAAACCTTTATTACCTTCATCTTCAAGAGGATTAAAAGACCTTTCATTTTGCAAAAGAACTTGTTTCAGTTCTTCTAATTCAGCATGCTCTTTGGTGTACATTCTCTTCAAGTTTTCCACATGTTGAATCATCACTTCAACTGCTTTACTAACCCGGCTTTCCTAGTAGAAAAAAAATAAAAAATTTACATTGAAAGTACTACTCTTGATACACAGTTAAAAGATGGTGATTAGACATGCATATATCTTCACTCCATTCCTAAACCGCATTAACATGACAATAAAGACTTTTTTTCAAAAACGCACATGCTTTTTAAAAAAAAGGGCAGATAGAACACAAGACATAAGCACCACAATTTTGAAAGTCTGCTGGTAGAATGACTAGTGGGGCATGACTGAGACCTGAAAAAGCTGAACCCTAACAAAAGCAGTAAGAAAAGCCTAGAAGCAGCCTGGGCTGCACCACAGAAAGCCCCAAAGGCTCAGGAATTAATGGTGCTTCTGAAACTAAGCTTGAAGGGAGATGTATGAACAGAAGAAATGGTTGAAAATCTGTGTAGAAATAATAGAAAAGGAGAGACTTAAGCAAAAGTTGGCATATCTACCAACTATTGCGAGTAGCTAGCCTATTCCTCCCCGAACTCTAACACGGACCTCCAGGCTTGTACTCAAGGCAGGCAATGGGAGAATTTTTTTCTTGGGGAATCTAACAGTGCAAGACGAAAGCCCTAATCAACTGACATTAAGAGTATCCCAGCAGCCTATCCTTGCTCTTGTAAAGCTCAGAGCCAAGAAGAACCTTTTCTTCTCAACATGTACATGGAGCCCCCAACCAGAGGAAAGCCTCTAGCATGAAAAGAGAAAATCAAAACAGAAACAAGCAATCTGGAGGAAACAAACTGCAGAAAAACTGAAACTCCAAGGAACCTGTCAGTATCTTCATAGAGTTAAAAGTAAGTATTGCATCCATGAATTAAGAGCAAAACAACACTACAAAGCAACATACTGAGAATAAGAAAGAGTCTGGAAATTTAAAATAGGAAAAAATATGTAACTCAATAGAAGAGTGTCAAGATAAGGTTAAGGAAATCTCCCTGAAACTAGAGCTAAAAGACTAAAAGGTAGAAAAGAGATGAAAAGGACCAGTTCAGGAGCTCCAACATCCCAAGAATAGGAATTCAAGAAAGTAGAGAAAATGCAGACAAATTCCACAAAATGCAGAAAATTAAGCAGCTAATGATCACGGCAAAGAAAAATGATTAAGTCTAGGAAGAACATTAATTTTCACAAAGAATGAAAGTCATATACTTTGCTATGAATAGAATGTATGTGCTTATAATAATGTTTACACGTAATTTGACCTAATAGTATTCATCCACTAACTTACTCATTTTTTATTAAAAAATTTTGTTACGAAAATTTTCAAATGGACCTAAGAAATACACAAACCCACACATCCCCATCAAGCAGCTTCAAGAATCATCAGCATTTTGCCATGAGTTTCAGCTCCTTCTCACTTTTTGAATATTTATTTTTTTTAGAAAAAGTGATGGACACCATGTTGTTTCACTCTCAAATACTTCATAATTGGAGTGTATTTCCTTAAAATAACTACAGTGCCGCAATCCCACATAGCAATAATAAAAAACACCTTAATATCATCTAATCTGTATTCAAATTATCCCAGTTGTCTCAAAAACATCTTTTTACAGTTTTGCTTGAATTGGAACCTGACAAAGTACATTCACTGTACTTTTCCTTGTTTATAGAAGTGAATACATAATTCATAATATAAAAGTAACTACTTTAAAGTGAACTCAGGGGCAGTTAATGAATGCACAGTGTTGTGCGACTGCCACTTCTATCAGGTTCCATAACACTTTCATCCCCCCCCAAATAAAATCCCATTCCCACTAAACAGTTATTCCCCATTTATCCCTACCCCAGGCCCTGGTAGCCATTCTTCACTAAAGATTTATCCATTCTAGATCCTATAAACAGAACCAAACGACACCTGACCTTTGTGTCTAGCATCTACACTTAGCATAATGTTTTCCAGATGCATCTATCCTGTATCACTCAAATAACATGTATCAGCAATTCATTCCTCTTAATGGCTAAATAATATTAATAATAAAATATTGTAATTTATTCATATGTTTCTTCTTTTTTTGTGGCTATGCTAGAAGGTATGAAGTGGTATGCCATTAAGGTTTTGATTTGCATTGCCATTGCATTTCTCTAATGCATCTTTTCATGTGCTTATTGGCCATTTGTATGTCTTCTTTAGAGAAATGTTTATTGCCCATTTTTTTAACTGGAGTGTTTCTCTTTCTGTTCCTAAGTTGTAGCTGTTCTTTATATAGTTTGGATACTGGACCCTTATTCAACATTATTTGCAGATATTTTCCACAGGTTATCTTTGCACTTTCTTGATAATTCCCTTTGTCACACAAGTTTTTAATTTTCAAGTAAGTCCAATTTATTTTTTGTTGCTTTTGTTTTTTTGATGTCATTTACTCATTTAACAAATAATTTTGGGGGCACCTGCTTTACATTAGGCACATTTTAGGCTTAGGGGATATAAGCAGTGAGCCATACAAATATTCCTGCCTCCATGGAGCTTATATTCTAGTGAGAGGAGACATACAAAAAGACAAGGTGTCAGTAAAATGTGTAGTATGTTAGAAGGCAATGGGTGCTGTGACCAGTAGAAGGCGGGAGAAGGAGGGTGAAAAGCCCTGGGTGGGAGGGATTGCAATTTTACAAAGGATGTCAGGGTAGTCAGGGCAGGTCCTTCTATGAAAGTGACATTTGAACAAGACTTGATGGAGGTGAGGCTGAGCCATGTAAGTACCTGAGGAAGAGTATTCTAGGCAGAGGGAACAGCCAGAACTGGGGGCCAGGGATGGCCAGGTGCTCAGCATGTCTGGTGACCAGAAAGGCCACCAGTGTGGTTGGCGTGCAGTCACCCAGGAAGATTGTCATAGGAGAAAAAGTCAAGAGAGAAGAGAGCAGGGGAAATCATACAGATCTTTTTTAACCCACTGAAGCATTTTGGTTTTTATTCTGAAAAAAAGTGAGGAGCCACTGGGAGGGCTTTGCACCAAAAGTAACACGATCTGCCTTAAATTTTGCAGAATTATTCTGGCTGCTCTACTGAGCATAGACTATGTTGGGGGAAGGATTGGGTTTGAATGGAAACAGAGAGATTGTTTAAGGAAAATACTGTATTAATCTGGGAAAAAATAGAATGGTGACTTAGATCAAGGTGGTAGTAGTGGGGAGGGAAATACGTGGCTGAATTCTGGATATATTCTGATGGTAGAGTGAATAGAATTTTCTGTAGGATTAGACATGGAATGTGAGAGAAACTGTTGAGAATTATCCACCAAGGGAAGGACAGAGTTGCCCTTACATGAGGAAAGGAGGCTATGTGTGGAGCAGGTTTTGGAGGGACTGCCAGGAGTTTGTTTTTGGATATGTTAAATCTGAGTTTATCAAACATCCATGTAGAAACACTGTATCAGCAGTCGTATATTCTAGTTTGGACCTCATGGCAGAGGTTTAGGATAAGCATGTGAATTTGGGAGTCATCAGATCAGCTGACTATGCAAGATGGTATGGGGATCCAGTGAAGATGGAGATAAGACGTACAGGGTGGAGCCCGGGGCCCATCAAGGGAGCTCAGTTAGCACAGAGCGGTGGTGTTTTCTGGCTATGCAGGAATGAGCAGGTGGCAAAATGGATTTACACAGAGTTAGAAACTTTCTAAATGAGTAAAACAAAACGAGGGAAAAGGGTTGAGGGTTCATGCAAGGGAGCAAATATTGTGTTTGACCTTGGAATTCAAGCTTGGTTAGGAAAGGAGAGAGATCAACAAGAGGGGGTGAGACAGAGAAAAGTGTGAGGGGGCAGAGATTATTAAAAGAACTAAATAATTCATCTTCATAGTGGGAAACCAAGAAATATCTAAAACTAGAAATAAATCACTTAGGGATAGTAAGCATTTTATTTAGAGAGACGGATGTAAACACAAAACAACCCAAAAATTGTTGCTCTGGAACTGGGGAAAATGGAAAACAAGCCTTGTAGAATTACTTGATTCTTTTTTTAACTATGCGTATACATAAATAAAATGAAGAATATTATTCTCTAGTGAGCAGTTAAAAAGGGACTAAGCTATTAAAAATATACAACAAATGATCAAACTAAAATTGTCATCACAATTAAATGTCTCCTTCTTAGGAAAATATATTTTAACATATTTGTTTAAGTGTAGATTCAAAAAATTAGAGTCTCCCCAGATTTACCTACAAAGAAAATTTGAAATTCTGCTTATCTATGAATAAGTGTACACAGATACATATACAAGGATGTTTAGCATTATTTATAATAGCAAAATATTAAGAACATTCTGAAATCATCAAATGTAGGAGATTGGTTCATTTATGATCTATTCAACCAATAGAATACCATAAAATGATTTGCGTTTATATATTGTATCACACAGAAAGTCATCTATACTATATGTGGAATGAAAGAAAGATTATAACATTGTATGAAGGGAGTGCCTAGAAAAATATATCACAAAAATTTTATGATTGTCAGTAGCTAATGCTACCATGAGAAATTTTTCTTTACATTCCATTTTCCATTTTTTCCTATATTAAACATATATGCCTTGTACAATAAAGATGTGTTTTTTTAAACTTCTTCCTAGAAACATAATCCATAATCTCAGGGATAATAAATCCTTTTAAGAATTTCATTATAACTAGAGACATGGTAACAGATTACCTGATTAATGGCTCCCAACATCTCAGCCCTGCTGGCCACTCGTGTCGTGCACTGGCTAAGGAATGTTATACTCTTCTCCAGCTTCTTAATGATTTCCTGGGCCTGGTGGTCATCTTCACAAAGCTGTGCTAAGGACTGCATGGAAAGCAAAGTATTAAAAAGTATCCAATCCAAGAATTCAGCTAGTGACTCTAATACTATGTTGTAAATACAGATAACAGTCAAATCTCAGTTGTCTCGGTGGGGGGTGAAAAGCAGCAGCACAGACCAATAATGAATGATCCTGAAATGGTAATACCTCTGTTGGCTATCAAGGAGGCCTTCACAGATGCTCAGAAAACCTTTTGTCTATTCTTGATCCCTTCTTTCTTTAATTACCAGATTTGCTTCATGTACATTTATAACTTTCCATATATTTATATGTATATCTCTACCTTCATGTATAGTTACATCTTTCTTTTACAGTTAATAGGATGGGATCTAATTAGTTGGTAATGGGTAAAGAAATTATGCTTATAAATGAGTTGAATCTATTATATGAGGAGCATAGTTTGAACTTTTAAGAGAATTAGTGAAAATATACTAGAATTAGAATGGCTCTGATAACTATATCTGCTCTTCCACTGATGAAAAAGTGTGATTGGGTTGATTAGGTGGATATGCCTTGACTGCCTTATGAATATTTCTCTCAAACCTGCCTTCGTGATCAAAGATGATGGCTTTCCTGATAGAAGAACATCTTTTTCACTAGGGTGGGGACAGAATTAACAGAACAGTAGATTTGGAAGCAAACAAGCCACTGCTCATTAGCTGTATAAATAAGCAAATTTCTAAGATTTGTGCAAACCTAAAACACCATAAATTTTATATATCATTTAGAAAGGAATAATCTGCCAATCATTAATTATTGTTCAATAAAACTATAAGGAACCATTGACTCTAAATTGCATCCTAGTTCTAGAAATGTTATAATGTCAAACTTTCTGATTTGCTCTTTCCTCATCTGTTGGGTAAAGACAATTACATTGTCTTTCCAGGAATATTATTATATGACAGGTAATAGCTTCCAATTCCTTGTCACACAGTAGGGGCTCAATGAATGGCAGCCAATTCTGAAAAGGACAGGTATGTATGAGTTGCGACAAAAGAGTTGCCCACCAACTGGAATGGCCATTTTTGGACACACAGTTTCCTATTTTAGTTTAAATAACCACCTTTAGTTGTTCTCAGGAAAAAGCAGACATCAGTTGTTAGCCAAACAGAATATGGTTTACCCAAACATAATCATGAAGAAATAGAAAATTTGAATAGACCAATTACAAGTAGAGATTGAATCATTTATTAAAAAATCTCTCAACAAAGAGAAGTCCAGTGATAGATGGCCTCACTGGTGAATTCTACCAAACATCTAATTAAGAATTAACACCAATCCTTCTGAAACTCTTCCAAAATATTGAAGAGGAAGGAATGTTTCAAAGCTCATTGTTGGAGGCCAGCACATGACACTGATTCCAAAGCCAAAGACACTCCAGGAAAACTATATCCTTTAAGGCCCATATCCAACAGACCAATATCTCTTACCAACATTGGTACAGAAATCCTCAACAAAATACTAGTAAACTGAATTCAACAGCACCCTGAAAGGTTTATGCAACCTAACCAAGTGATTTTCAGTCCTAGAATGCAAGAATTGTTCAACATATGAAAATCTGTGCAGTACACCACATTAACAGATTAAAGGATAAAAACCACAGAATCATCTTAATTTATGCAGAGCAGTATTTGACAAGATTCCACATCCTTTCATGATAAAAACAGTTAAAAAACTAGAAGTAGAAGGAAACTACCTCAACATAATAAAGGCCATATATGAAAAGCCCACAGGTAACATTATACTCAATGGTGAAAGATTGAGTTTCTCTTCTAAGGTCAGGAATAAGGAGAGGATGCCTACTCTCACCACTTCTATGCAACTTAATATTGGAAGTCCTAGCCAGAGCAATTAGGCAAATAAAAGAAATAAAAAATTCACATTGGAAAAGAAGAAGTAAAATCATCTCTGCAGATGATATGATCTTATATACAGAAAACCCTAAAGATTCCACAAAAAGACTTAGACTAAATAAACTCAGGAAAGTTACAGGATATAAAATCAACATACAAAACCAGTTGCATTTCTATGTACTAACAATGATCAAGAGAGTTAACAATTCCTTTATAATAGCAATTAAAATAATAAAATACTTATGAATAAGCCTAACCAAGTAGGCAAGAGACTTGTGAAACTACAAAACATTGCTGAAAGGAATTAAAGACACAAATAAAAGAAAAGACATCTTGTTTCCATGGATTGGAAGGCTTAATTTTGCTAAGATGTCAATATTACCCAAATCAATCTACAGATACAATGCAATTCCTATTAAAATCCCAAGGGCATTTTTTTCAGGAATAGAAAAATTCATCCCCAAACTGACATGAAATCTTGAAGGACCCCAAACAGCCAAAACAATTTTGAAAAAGGAGACTGAAATTGGAGGACTCATGCTTTCAGCTTTTGAAACATATTATAAAGCTACAGTAATCAAAACAGTATGGTACTGATATTAAGAAAGACATGTAGGAAGAGAATAGAGTGCCCAGAAATAAACCTACAATGATCAGTGATCCTCGACAAGGGTGCCAAGACTACACATGGGGAAAGGATAGTTTCCTACTTCTACATGCCTTATACAGGGCTTGCCCATCATCTGACAAGACTGAAAACAATCACTATTCTTTTTCAGTTAATTAATGGAAATAGACTTTTGATTCTCTTCTTTGATGCTTAAAATTCTCCTATTGCTCAATTTTCTGCATGATTACTTTTCTGCCTGAAATCTATTTGAAAATCTAAAAAGAAGGTGTATGAGCCACACAACTACTTAAAAAGGTATCTGTTTGTTTTATTGTTTACACTTTCCTATTAGTGAATATTTTATTCCAGCCTGATCCTTACTTTTTACCTCCTATCAATTCACATTTGGACCAGGCAGGGCTTGGTATCTGGTATTGGTTTTAGTCATACAAGTAAACTCATATGTAATTTGAAAACATTAACAATATGATCAAATGTGTAATCCCCAAATGTTAAGATTTTCACCTCTAACAGCTTTAAACAGTTAGTGATTTCTTCCTTCAAATTTTCTTCTGCCAAGTCACGGGATCTTTCTTCAAGTTTTACTCTCTTCTCTAAGGTGAACCAATCACACTTAAATCCCAAAGATAATCTGAGAAATTCGGCCTGTTGTCAAAATAATGTGAGGGTGAGGGGAGAAAATTGGATGTAGTCAAATATGTCAGTTTAATACCAGATTATACTGAAACATTTCTTTCGTCTCTGAGCAGCATAATGCTGGCATGCATAGGCTTTACCAACACTTAGTCATTGACAAGCCCAACAGACACCAAACATGACAACTGTGCAAAAGCATGAAGGGACTCTAGGCAAGCGAGTCTGAAACACTTTTTTTTAATTAAAGGAAAATGTGTTTTCTTTAAACTTACCTCCACCTCCTTCTCAGTAGCAGAAGTGCTGTAGGACAAGACAAAGAATTTATTCAAGCACAGTTCAATGCAGCAAAGCAAAAAATGTTAGCATGCTAAGTGAAGAAGAGCTTACTTGTCACTTTGTTTAAAGTTAACCGATTTCATAGTGGTTACAGGAAGAGAGGAAACAGCAGTATCTACTGAAAGACAATAAAATGGTATTTGATTAAAAAGCTTAATAGCTGAAGCACTTTCGATCCAATGTTGTTATGTCCTCTGTCCACTAAAAGGAGGCATTCCATTGGAATAAGTCTGACATGATAGCCAGCTAATAATGCATTTGCTAAAATATAAGGTAATGTTATGCTATGCTATTGGGATCACAATGGCACTAAAATCATTGGTTCATACTTAGCCTGGGAATAGTCTTTGAAATCTGAAGATATCTCAGAGCCAAGGGACAGCCCAATTTGTTCTCTTCACATTTGAATGTTTATTTGACTTGATGCAAATGCATACCTTCCTCTGATACTCTGGTCCTTTGGATCCAGGTTCTCATAGCAGCAACAGAGGTAGTAGTGATTTTTGCAGTAGAAGTAGAAATAATAACAATAATAGTAACAATAACAGTAATGATAAACATGGTATCAACCATTTATCACAGGTCAATATGCCAGTCCCAGAACAAGGCTCTTTGCACATATTTTTTTTATTAAGGTATCATTGATATACACGTTTATGAAGGTTTCACAAGAAAAACAATGTGGTTGCTACATTCACCCATATTATCGAGTCCCCCCCCCATACTCCATTGCAGTCACTGTCCATCAGTGTAGTAAGATGCCCCAGAGTCACTACTTGTCTTCCCTGTGCTACACTGTCTTCCCGTGATCCCCCACACCATGTGTACTCGTCATAATACCCCTCAATCCCTTCTCCCTGCCTCCCCACCCTCCCTTCCCCACCCCTCCCCTTTGGTAACCACAAGTCCCTTCTTGGAGTCTCTGAGTCTGCTGCTATTTTGTTCCTTCGGTTTTGCTTCATGGTTATACTCCACAAATGAGGGAAATCATTTGGTATTTGTCTTTCTCTGCCTGACTTATTTCACTCTCTTTGCACATGTTGATGACATTCTTAATGACAACTTCACAAAGAGGACAATAAATTACTTATTAAGAGCATTAGATTTAGAATTAAAACAACCTGTTTTAAATCCTAGCTTTGATCCTTATAGCCGTGTGACCTGGAACAAGTCACAACTTCATCAAGCCATCCACAAAATAAGGGCGGTATCATCTTTCTGTAGTAGCTGACGTGATTTCATGAGAATTCTGCCAGGCACTTCTCTAAGGGCTTCCTATACAGTTTATTCAATCCTTACAGCAAACCTTCTGTACTAGGTACTCTTATTATCTACAGTTTATAGGCTAGGAAACTGAATTGCAGTTTATTGTCCCACTAGGTCTTTGGGAAAATGAAATAAACTGTGCACATAAGGAACTTAGCCTAGTACTTAGCATATAGTATATTCTCAATGAAGGGTACTTTAAAAAAAAATTCATTTCCATTTTGCAGATGAGGAAATTGAGACTCTAGGTTAAATAACTTTGTAAAGTCATAGCTAGTCATAGTCTAGTCATAGCCAGAGTCTCTATAACTCCAAAGCCTAGGTTCTATCCGCTATTCTGTCCTAATGGAGGAGAAGTGGGAGGGCAGCATGTTAGTACTCATTCTTTAAATAATGGCTTCTTTACTTTTAGATGGAATAATGAAAAGGATGTCGATGTAGAGCTTCACTCTCTGTCATTTACTAATGACACTGGTATGGTTCTTGGTTCACAGCAGGGCACTAGTTACAGGTCCTCTGGGGCTTAATCGTTAAAGCAATCCAAATGGGGCTTTTCAGAAAGAATACAAGTTAAGTCAAGAATCAGTTCTATTAGCTAATTTTATCTAGAGATGCAGAATTGTAGATGTCATATTTTTACTCAAAAGTCCCCTGTTCCCAGGGTTTGGAGACAACATTCCTTACCTCCTGTGGCACATTCTTTTCCATTCACATCTATTGTTTCTGGTTCCTCTTTGGCTTCCTAAAATCATAAAGAGGTTTTATTGCTATGCATAGAGTGGAAATCCCTAACAACCAATAATTTTCCAACTTCCTGTCCTCTCCTAACCCTACCCTGTTAAAAATACTCTACAGGATTCAAAGAACTATACTAGGGGTTAGGAAGAAAACAGGACTGGCTCCAAAGTGGGTTTCCAATCTACCTGAGTCACAGAGGACAGAAATCTATGAAAAGCTGCAATCATGATACAAGTAGTGCCACTGATACCATGTTATATAATTTTCACACAATGGAAACTGAGATCTTGATAAAATTAACAAATACAATAATACAGATAAAGCACTAGATCATTCTTACCAACATTAAAATATTCTAAGATTTTTGGAATCCTCCCTCCACCCCATGACCATTTCCAGCTATGGCATTTTTTCCCCTCTCCTGTCCTTTACGACCACACTCCCTCTGGGAAGATGTGGCCATGGTTGCTGCTTCCAGCTCCTCACCTCCCATCTATGATCAATGAAATACGGACGCTGCCCTGAACCCAGCTCTCCAAGGAAATGGCCCTCCCCAGCCATCAGTGAACATCCTACTGCCAAACCCAAGGGATAATTCTCAGTCTTTATCTTACTTGACCTCACTGTGGCATCTACGATCATCTCCCCCTTCTTGAAGGTTTTCTTCCCTTGGTTTCCCACTCCTGATATCCCCACCCCCATCAGCGTAGCTCCTCCTCAGTCCCCTCTGCCATTGCCCCCTCGTACTGGATACTGGGATCACCAAGAGTCTATAATCCTCGGTGCTCTCTTCCTGTCTGCCGGTGTCTTTGGGAAATCTCATCCACATAATTGGCTCTTTGCTGATAACTCACAAATGTGTGTCTGTTCCTAAGAGTCCCATGGGTGAGTTTATGAATATTAGTATACAGATATATAGAGGATCTCCTTACAGAATATGGATGTCTCACATCAACCTGAAACTTGACTTATCTCAAACTAATATTATTTCACTCCACAAATGCTACTCTTCTTGCTCTCTCTTTACTCTCATGCTATTCTGGTCATTCTGTAGGTTAAACCATAAGCCTGGGTATCTACCTTTCCAATGCCCCTGTTCATTAGTCACCATGTGCTGTGAATTTTTTAATATCTTAAATCCTTAAATATCTCTCAAATTTGTCTCCTTTTCCTCCATCCTCACTAGATTCATACTATCTTCATATCTATCTCTTGCTTGAATTATCACAATAGCACCCTAACAATTCCCTGCCTCCTTTACTACATTTTCCAATTCATTATTTTCAAAAGCTTCTTTAGTTATGTCTTTCTTTGAGATGAGAAGAAAAACCTAAGAAGGCTACTATGTTAAACTAGAGGACTTGAATTTTCCTCTGTCCATTTTTTATAAGGGGCAACCCCTTTTGGCCCGTGTGCTAGCCACTACTACATTCTGCACATATTTTACGTGACACAGGATCATTCCAAATCACATATGCAATCATTCCACTCTTAGCAATACAATACTAGTAGGAAGAGGTAGTAAGATAGAATGCCATAACATTTTTATCAACTTTATTGCCTCAAATGTATCCATGCCACCACCTTCTCTTAACTTGCATTAGCTTGCATGTGTCTATTTCTCGTATCCAAGTAGGCCTAACTGAAATAATGTGTATATACTGAGGGGGAAAACACCACCATCACACACACACACACACACACTCACGCACGCATGCACGCACACACACCCTTCTGCAAATATAGACAGGCAATAATACATACTTAAGACCCTTGAAGAGAGGCAGAATTGGGGGATCCATAGTCTACAAATTAGTGTACAATAATTATAAATTCATCCCAGGAGTGATGAGCCTTTTCTTTAAGGAATTTCATGCTTTTTCCATAAATACTTAAATAGTTATCCTTATAATGTTTTATAGCAGTTTGCCAGGTACCTGCATAGCATTCAATGCCACTCGAAGCACCTCCTCCATGACACCTTTTTTGGCCTCTCACACCAATCATTTTTCTTTCATATCAAAAACCACACTCTAAGTGCATGTTTCTTTCCTTAGTGAGACCGTATCGATCTTTAATATAGATATCACTGTTTTATTTAACCTCGTTTGTTAATGCATTCATTTATTTAAGAGCCCTCAATTGATAGATACTTAGCTTATTTCCCGTAAACAATGGATGAATAAATGAGTGAGTGCATGCATGAACGAGAAGTCACTGGAGTCAGGAGGTCCCAGCTCTGACTCTATTGTATGACTTTGGACAAGTCACAAGCATGCTTTGGCTTCAACTTCTTCATCTATAAAATACTGCATAATTAAATTCTATTAAGCTCATAATATTTTGAAAGGACAGAACTAGATAGTGCTTTTAAGAATATTTTGCAAACTTAGTTCTACCACTGTTACATTTATTGTTAACATGTGTATATTCTTACCAGATTTAACATGGTTTTGTCCTCATTCACAGAGCCTCGGAGTGCAATATTCTCAGGAGCTGGACTTTTGTCTGTGAGAAAAGAAAACACGCAAACAGTGTTGGGGGAGCAGTAATGAGTAAAAGAGGAAGAACTAGTGAAGGCAGCAATATGGGCAGACAAGTGGCAAAGGCCTTAACCATGTAAGACAAATTATGTCCTCCAAAACCTTAATGAGTCCACTGCATCAGAATCAGGAGCAGAGCAGCTGAAGTTCCTAAAGAAGGTAGCCACAGAAGGTTTCTTAATGGAATTGAACATCTGTATATAGGGCCTTCAAATAGTAGGGTTTAAAAAAATCCTTTTAAAGGCTGCTTTTTTAAATCAAATACATCACTAGCATAATTATAGGAACCAAATGAAGAGAGGATGAACAATTAGTAACTTAGTCGCTTTTTAATAGGTTGACAAACAGGTTTTTAAAAATTACATATGCAAGGCTGATAAAGTATTATATTCTTCCAAAACATGGTATCTTTTGAAATAAAATGTCATCCAATTAAGACGACTTACTTTTAATTTATGCCTTTGTTTTTGTGTACTTTATTTGTACTGTAATGTACTTGATAATGATTTTCCTGTTCACATGATCCATTGTCCTGAGATTAGCTCAGTGCAGGTACAAAGGTCAGCAGCTATATTTTTTTCTTTTTAAGAAAAAATATGAAGGATGTATTATATTTTTAAAATTTATGTAGAAATAAGAAAATTATAACCACTTTATTCAGAGATATAAATTGTTTTTCTCTATGGAAATTTTATTTTAGTTTTTCTTAAATCTTAAGACATAATAGATTCATATGATCCATAAATAAGAGTGTGTAATGTTTACAGTGAAATTTTCCCTCCCCCATCCATGCCTGCCAGAAACCCACTTTCCTTCTCCACAGTCAATGTTATTAACTCTTGTCTAGCTTTCCAGAGGTATCCTATACATACATAAAACTTTTTCCTGTCTTTCTTACCACAAGTTTTTACATGCAGTACATAATTTTTTGTTCTTGGGTTTTTTTTTCAAGAAACACTAGTTCTTTGATATCCTTCCAAGAAAAGTTTCCTTA
This sequence comes from Smutsia gigantea, assembly GCA_032199065.1. Lineage (NCBI taxonomy): Eukaryota > Metazoa > Chordata > Mammalia > Pholidota > Manidae > Smutsia > Smutsia gigantea. Next base: position 194,177 of record JAVSCE010006720.1, read on the forward strand.
TATATATTTTATGGATGCATATTAGTATTCCATAAGATGGATATGCCAAAACATATTAACTAATCTTCTACTTATAGCTTGTTTCTAATATTTTGTTACTACAGACAGTGCTACAGTAAATAAACTTCCACATGTATGGTATATGTGTATCTAGGTTTATAGGATAAATTCCCAGAAACCAAACTGTTTAATCACAGGATATCTACATTTAACATTTTGGTAGATATTGACAAATTCCCCTCCATGTTAATTACCATGTTACATTCCCTACAGCAACCTATGAGAATTAGTTTTCCCTTACAACCTTACCAACAGAGTGTAATCAAATTTTCGTATCTTTGTCTATATGACAAATGAAAAATGGTATCTTGGTGCTGTTTTGATTAATTTTTTTCCTATTTGGTGTGAGGTAGAATATAAAGATATTCTTGAGTTTAGCTGAGGAATGGACTCCATTTCTACAATTTTATGGTTTCTGTAATCTAGCACCTATGCCTCAAATTTAACTGTCTGGTTCAAACAACAGAATGAATGTTCCTTGGTTTTTGGGGGGGGTTTTGGTGGGAATGATTGCCTATGCTTCTCATGAGTGTCAACTGTAGTGATGTCTCACTGGGAATGGTTGAGAATAACTACTTTGTTTCCAGACTCGAGAAGCAGAAAAGGATCTAACATATCCTCTTGTCACTCCTTTTGCCTCCTGTATGGACCCTTGCAAACTGGCCCATCCTTTTAAACTAATAGATTTTAATTAAGATTCCAAGAACTACCTAATCAGGTGCTTCCACATCTGCACCATAGTTGAGACCCAATTGTCCAACCAATCTTTGCCGTAAGGAAATTAAGTCCCATTAAAATATATTGTAATTTTTTTTCTGTCTATAGAATTGGTGGTGGTGGGGAATGGTAACATTATCATGTATGAAGGCTGTGGTCACCTGTTGACTTCTTTCCTCAAGACTATGTCTTTAAACTTCCTTTATAAAATACTACTCAGCTACCAACATAGTTATTCCACTAGCTTATAGGTTTGCTTAGTGTTTAGGAATGGAAACTAATTGAACCCTTCAGCAGCTTACCTTTGATCTTTATCATAGAAGCTGATCTTGTATCCTCCTCTTTCTCACAGACTGATTTGCAATCAAGGTCACCAGAAGCCATATTCAAAATTTCTGACCCAGAATCTATCAACAGGAAGAAACTAACAATGTGAATACTATGCAAAAAGATTATTTGCCTATATTCTTTTCATTTGCACACAACTCAGTAGGTCACAGAACATCAAGCTTAGGGTAGTATTCTATTTTTATATCTTTTCCAAGTCTACTTACCACTTGAAGTTATAGTACTTTCTGTGGATGAAGTGTGTGCAGGAGATGGGAGTGTGGAATATTCCCTGCCAAATGAGTAGAAGAAATATTTTAGAGACTCAGGTCCAAAGAATTCTCTTCAAAATTATCAGAGTATGCACCCAGTATCACACACACACACACACACACATACACACACACACACACACACACACACAAACCTGGGTTGTGGCAGGCTCTTGGAACATATGTGTTCAACACCATTCTCCTTATGAAAAAAAGGAAAGTAGCAGGTTCAGTAATTTGACATTTTCCATTCCAGAGAGGTTGTTTTAAACAAACATTTTCACAACATTTTACAAGAACCCATATTTACTTTGCTCTTTGGAGAGGATATAGTAATGGGATGGTATATGGCAGGTTGATAGACATACTTCCTCAAAGCTATACTTGTAAAAACAATCTAATTTTAAATATACTTACAAGTCTGATATTTAAAGAAAACCTGGTAAATTCTTGGGCAAAACAAATTCTAAACTTAAAGGGCACATAGAGCTTATTTTATGAACTTAAGTTTCTTTAAACAGAACATTCTATGTGGGCATTAAATAACATTCTATTTATGGAAATACGACACAACCTGAAACTTCTGATCTAGTGATTTAAAAATGGTTCTCAATTTTCTAGCTAGACAAATCATAAATTTTAAACACAATCCAACCCTCAAGGATCTAAGGATTACATCTAAGTTAGTACCTATTACTAGGTGCTGAAAAGGGCCTTTACAAAATTGTGGTCCAGCCTGCCAGGGCAAGTGTTTGAAATCTCATATGAACTTCTTGAGCTCTATCAGGAATTCCTAATTTGGGGAGAACTTTAGAATATTAGGATTCGTTAGCAAACATATTCTCTTTCAAAAATTAGTGGGAACATAGGTTCCTCTTACATGATAAGTTTTTCTAGTAAGTATATTTTCATTATTATTTGGCTTGCTTAAGAAAATAACTTAAAATTTAATTACTTAAAACTGAAATTATTTGGACATATCAAAAACCTGCCCAGACAATGCAAAAATGAAGACATTTAAATATTCCACAATCAAACATAGAACTTCTTATTAACTGCCACAACCAACAACAGGTTTCAATGTAGGGATGCTCTATGTCAGACCCCGTGTTTAGAATCTTTTCAAGATAATACTGACTGTAGTCACAAAAGTTAAAGGGTTATTAGCAAGAGTTGCTGAACATGTAGTTACTTAATGCAATTAAAGCAGCTTACATCTGCTCAGCACAGTACAATTTACAAAAGACCTTTTTTGTATCATCTCATTTAATTCTTCCAACAATCTTATGCAGTGGGTTTTAGCAAGAAAAGTCTTACTTGTTTCAGGTAAGGAAAGTAAATCCAATGAATAAAATAATTTCCCAGGAGTATGCACAATGGTGGTATCAGCCTCTAAACCCAGATCTGACTAAATGCAGTGTTTTCTCCACGGTAAACATGATAGTCTCTGAGACACCCTAACCTAGGCTATTGGAGAGGCAAAGACTTTCCAATTATTGTCTTAGACTGACAGATGATATAAATATAAGCTTTTTAAAAATTCACCTGAAATATCTAGAAAAATCCACAAATTTGCAAAGCAAGCATTTACACCAAATCCTCCTGTACATTAATGTTGGGCAATTTTCCCTCTTCTATTTCATTCTGTCTCTGCTTTAAATGTCTTTGGATCAGATCATCTGTGACTGAAGCCCCTTGAACATCAATTTAATTTGATTCAGCCACTTTCATCAAAGGCCACTTTGTCCCAGGAGCAGTGACAAAGGCTGGAGACACACAAAAATATAGTCCTTGTCCCTGAGAAGTTCACAGGCCAGTCAGGAAGACAAATATATAAAACAAATAATTCATAAATCACAAGCAGTGTTTCACGGAGGAAAGTAATGTGCACAGAACAGAAGAGAGGGGGGAGTATCTGAATGAAAGTTTGAAGAGAAATTGTACCTTGTACCCTACAGTAGGCCCTATCTTTGAACTACTTGAATAGATTGTATTAGTAAATATTATATGCTTATTTAATATATTCCAATATATATGTAAGAAATGAAGCTATAAAAATAGGAAAAAGATTAAATGTCCTTCAGTTTCATTAAGTACCATACTTCATAAAAGTCAATACAGATTGATTCCTTAACTTTAAAAAAGTTACATTTAACACTCTAACATGTAAAAATTTGTTATATGGTTTGAAATAACACTTATTTCTGTGCTATGATATATATAACAATAATAATCATGTTACAATAATAATTATAATTTAATAAAATATATCATACTAACTAAAATGCTAATTTTGTCATAAAAAATCTTATACCTACCAGGGTTATGGATATTTGTATCTGAATTTTAGAGGTATGAAAGAGAATGCAGTTATTTTGTTTACTTAAACTTATTTTCAATATGGGGAGAGTGGGAACACATAATTTCTTCAAACTTTTTAAAAGTCTATTATTTAAAGTCAAAATAATAAATACAGCAAAAGTACAGCTTGCCTCCATTGTATCACAGATGAATCTCATTTGCTATAAAACTCTGTATAAGCCCTTTTTTTGTCCTATACCTTATTTGTGAAACATTTTAGTGAGAAGCCTTTTGGTAAACATACATTATATATTGATTTAAAAAGTAGTAATTCTGTGATTTTGTGATATATGTAGTGGTTATACATTGTTCCAGAACAGTTGCAAGATAAGCAATTGGATATTGCTCCCAATTCATTACTCTCTATAAATCTCACTGATCAGAAAACAACTCAGTATACAACATATCTCAGTCCTAGATTTTCATACATTTGGTCTAAAAACATTTTTCCTTCTTATAAGAAGAACCAGACCAGACAAAAGCTTTTTTTTTTCAAATTTAGGATTATGGTTAATGAAAATTGGAGATAGAGCCCCTCAGGGAGCCTGTGTATGTGTGGCGTGGGAGGTGGGAGATAACACTTGTCACAACTGTGCTCTTTTCTTCCAGCTTCTAAAGTCATTCTGTTCAACCCAGCATACTCACACAGGCAAGCCTAACCCACACACAACAAATATAAGAACTGGGCAGATCATGAAAAAGATAATCTACTAAATATATTCTAAAATCAAGGAAAATCAAGAAATTGACTAAAAGCAAGGACAAGAAAGTTTAGACGAGACAGACTTACATGTCTAGAAGATTGGCTCAAGTCAATGAGTCTAACACACGCCGATAGCATAGAGCAGGAGGAATCTCTTCCTGTCCAAGCCATTCAAATATCAACCTGCATAACATTTCCATGAAAATCTGTGGTCCAGCCCAACTGCTTTTGGCAGTAAGTGTCTAATATCGGGTGGGGTAGTCAAGGCAGTCACAGAACAAAGTGAAACAGGCTCTTCCATGGGCTGGCTCAGCAAGGCCACCCACCCACCCACCCACCCACGCACGCACGCACGCACGCACACACACACACACACAGGTATTATTTCAATATTAAGATAAAAAACTATGAAGAACAATAAGAAATAACTTTTAAGATATTAATAAAATCAATTAATAGGTCTACATCAATTCCTAGGGTTTCTTTATTTTTTTCTTCTAGATGAAATGTTTCTTTATAGATTTTATGATCAGAAACCCTCCTACTAATAAACATTCAGGTTACCAATGTAATTTTTACTCTTAGATCCGTTTTAGATAATTGGTGCTACTCAAATAAATATGATTTTCTGAGAAAAAGAAAAACTGAACAGAAGCCCTCCAACTTAAAAAAGGAAAATACCCTTGCCTGGACTCAGTGATGGGTTCCATGTTCTAAAAAGAGAAAGAATGTAAAATTGAATGTCAAAAGATGGTAACTGCTGTAACCCAAACAAAACTAAATCTCCTCACAGGCTTTTTTTTTTCCTTTCCAATTTCAAAGTAAAAGGCCACCACATCCTCAGATCTACAGGACACACCCACCTCGATATCAGTCAATTTCTACATGTGCCAGTTTTGCAGTTGGCAATGTTACTTATTCTCCGAGGTTACTAATGCTGCACCCACACACAGCTTGAAAGAACAAGATACACTATGGCCAGAAAACCTTCTGAGGTATTTTTAAGTAGATTCTGTCCTTTGCCTCATAAAGCACCTTCTCCTAGTGATAGTACATCTTAGACAAAAACATGTAATAATATGAAGGAGACCTCAAAGGGATGAGGTCATGTTACAATAACAATAATTATAATTTAATATAATACACTAACTAAAATGCTAATTTTGTCATAAAAAAATCTTATACTTACCAGGGTTATGGATATTTTTACCTGAATTTTAGAGGTATGAAAGAGAATGCAGTTATTTTGTTTACTTAAACTTATTTTCAATATGGGGGGAGTGGGAACACATAATTTCTGCAAACTTTTTTAGAGTCTATTATTTAAAGCCAAAATAATAAATACAGCAAAAGTACAGCTTGCCTCCATTGTATCACAGATGAATCTCATTTGCTATAAAACTCTGTATAAGTCCTTTTTTTGTCCTATACCTTATTTGCAAAACATTTTAGTGAGAAGCCTTTTGGTAAACATACATTATTTATTGATGACAAAAGTAATAATTCTGTGATTTTGTGATATATTTTTGAACAGCCAAAGGAAAAGAAATTTTGTAAATAATTCTCAAGGGAAAAATACAATAAACAGATACCAATCCCAAGATAAGCCAGATAGTGGAATTACCAGCCAGAACATGGAAGAACCTTGAAAACATTATGCTAGGTGTAAAGAACCAAGTCATAAAAGATCATATATTGTATGATTCTGTTTATATGACATGTCCAGAATAGGCAAATCTGTAGACACAGAAAATTGATCAGTGCTCTCCCGGAGCGAGCTGGGAGAGAGGAACATGGGAAATGACTGCTAATGAGTTTTGGGTTTCTTTTTTAGGGTGATGAAGGTGTTCTAAACTTAGTAGTGATGATTGCTCAGGTCTGTGAACATACAAAAAAAAGGCTGAATTTGTACACTTTGTAAAGGTGAATGTTATATCCTGTCAATTATATCTTCATAAAACTGTTACTAAAAACTTGTACATATGCATAGAAATATATCTAAAATGATGTTCATCAAAAAAAAAAGGGGGGGAGAGAAATTCATCTTTGTAACCTGGTGACAAGGTACCTTCTGCTTCACACTTGTGGATGAGTCACAGCTGCTTTCTTCTGAGTACTTTGCATATGTTACAAAGGGGCTTGGTGGGATCCGATCTGATACTGGAGCAGGTAAAGCAGAGAATCAGCTTCCTTGTCATAAAATTTTCATGAAATTTCTTAATTCTTGGAGGATTTGGGGACTCCCACAGGTACTTACTTAATCATATATCAAGTTTTGCAAAGGCCCAGAAACCCTTTGGGTCGCTGTTCAGACACAATGGTGGGAGCAGCAAGTAAGGATAAAGACAGACTCTAAGCAGAGCCACCTGGGCCCTAGAGAGAACTGAGGGAGTTGGCCAAATCATGGAATCTAGCTACGGAAAGAAGCCGCCACACTTGATTGAGGGAGACCATGCTACTGAGCACCATGTCTCCCAGCCCTGCCGGACCATCTGTGTGCCTTGGGAAGCAGAGGATAATTTTAACAACCCCATCACAAGAAGCCCACCTAACACCACAGCAGGACCCGCTCTGAAAGAGCTGACACAAGGAGGGGGGTCATCGCTCAAGCCAACCGAAGGGCACAGAGGCCCAAGGCGGTCAGCGGTGGGGAGCGCTATGGACAACAGAAGGAAAGCTCTCCAGAGGTGTAAGCGGCAGGAGCCACTGCCTTTCTCCACAATCTCTCAGGAGGTTACGTTCCTTCCTGAGGCCCACCGGTCGGGGGCGGTTTGGGGGGTGCCCGAAGCACACTGGGAGATGCTGGCATGGCATGGATCCCTAGAGATTCTTGGACATGTTGAGAAGGGGCCCCATGGAAAAGAAAGACCTTCCAATTCATCAACAAGTGGGGAACAGAATTGAGATTTGTCTTTCCTGTAAATAGGAACAACTTGATTTGTTTCCAAAACTTAGTTGCTGCAGATAGGTATATGCATATATGTAACATATATACATGCATGCATGTGTATTCAAATCCTCAAAAGAATCTTGTAAAGTAATATCTGTTTCATGGAGGATACAAGCAAATTATGCAAAAAACCCCCGAGAGGTTAGGCCACTTGTCCCAGTTCACACAGCTAATAAGCAACAGAGCCAGTCTTAAATCCAGGCCTGCTTGATTCCAAAGAGTATGTTATGTGGCCAAAAATTCTAAGCCAATACTGGGAAAAATTCAAGTAAATACAAAAGTAAACAGAATAGAATAATTAAACTTTGTGCACCATTCTGCAGATCCAACAATTATGGACCTATGGCCAATCTCATTTCATCTATACTATCACCCACTAAACCCACCCCTGAATTGTTTTAAAGCAAATCCCAGATATCAAACATTTCTCCCATAAATATATCAGTCTGAGTCTCTAAAAGATGACAGGAAATAATTTCTTTCTTTCTTCTCTACACTAAAATAACCTAAGTAAATGAATTTGCTGGGTCAGTAAAGTACCTGTGTTCTTCCCAAGAATGTCTTAAACTACGCTCCATGTTATTTTACTATGAGATGTTCTTTTTGACACATTAATCATGTTAGAGTCCTTTGCTCACTCAAAGATCCTCTAATGAGTACCAATGTTCACTTATTTCATACTGTGCTTTCTGGAGAAGATGCTCGAATATAGTTTCCTCTCTGAATTTCGAGAGTAATGAAAAATAAATCCCAAGTTGTCAGGAATACCAGTCCAAAGAAAGGACTCAGAAAGCAATAGGCAAGGCTGTCAATTCAACAAGTTCTCTCAATGCTTTCAATAGACCCTGCAGGAAATACAACAATAAGTAAGTAGGCATTCAACGAACATCAACAGGGCAGCTACCTTAAACCAAACTATGCAGGATGCTAAATCCACATTGGTTAATGACCAAACAATGGCATTCCCCACCTAGCTTATCACCTACAACAGGAATAAATATAAGGAAACAAAGAATTACAAAGCAACCAGAATATAGGTGACAACAAGGGGAAGGTTAAGAGTTACTGGGGTCTCAAAGAAGGAAGTGAACTTATTTTTTATTTTTTCCTGAGTGGGATAGTTGAGAAGGCCTGAAAGACATGACTCTTCCATGGTTCCAGAGAGGTAGAACCAGAAGATCCCTGATCTCTCCACTGCTAATCTGTTAAGACTTCCACCTCAAGGAGGACTAGAGAGGCTTCACTGTGAAACATTTCCAGCCGCCACAAGAAAGTGTCTATGGGACAGTTGGGTTTGAAATGGGCCTTGACAGTCAAATAGAATTTGAGAAATGGAGACATGTATGATGTTCCAGGCAAAGAAAACAGCACAAACAGTTTGTGTGATACCTTCTGATAATACACAACACCTGGTTGACTGACACGTAGCGACAGCCATAGGGCAGTGATGGGGACAGGCGAGAAAGTGAGGTCGCAACCAGATTAGAGAGAGGCTTGAATACGAGGTCAAGTTGTTTGTTACGAAGGCTCTCCAGGGTAAAAAATGCTATGGTCTGAAGCTAAAGAGTTAGGAAAACACTGTGATTTATGGGATAACACTGAGATAAACATTGGATTATGTTTTTTATAATTTTTATCTCATATTTCATTCCAATTTCCTGGACTTACTATTAGTAAGACTGCTTACGAAGGTATTTTCTAAGAAGCGCTTTCTATTTGTTTAAGACATGGGTATCTGGAGGCATGTCGGGTAGGAGGCGGGGATTTAAGGGGAGGGAGAGGTGCGGGGGAGGGAGCATGCAGTGAACAGACTGCAGAGATTCTTCAGTGGAGCGAAACCTGGGAAGAGAATGATGACTGGCTGTATCAGTCCTAAAGCACAGCCAAGAGAATAGTTCCTCGAGACTATAGAAGTGGCACAGAAGTCGGCATGAAAACCTTCAGGGAATACATACATCTTCCGAAGAGTGTTAACAGCAGTTTCTACTGTGACCTCTATTAGGTCCTATTTTTTAACAGGTGTCAAGATCATAGACAAAACAACTGTCATATATCCTAATGACAGTGGGTTAGGAGGTCCTTGCAGCTACACAGAGTAGCACATTTCTTAGTCAAAAATTTCTTTCAAGGTACCATGAGTCATTACTATGAGGGAAATGTCCAAACTGAGGGTTCTAAGAGGGTCTTAGAAGGGCTTATCCTTTGAAACTAGACAAACCTGAATTTGAATCCCAGGTTTGCCAGCTACTACTCAAGTGATCTTGGGTAAGTTAGTTAACCTCTCTGAACTTTAGATGCCTCATCTGTAAAAGCAGAGAACACCTACCATTCAAAGTCATGGGGGGGATTAGTAACATGGCATGTGGAAATGCTTTCCCACAAAGTACCTGGTACACAACTGATGTTTGCTTCTTCCCCCTTGTTGGTAAAATCAGAGCCAGATAAAAGGGAAATTACTAATAACCAAACATCCTGTAAGCTTCCAAGTTCAACTTCCTTTATTAAAACTTTACAAGAACTGCTAAGTAATAGCAAAACAAATTCATTTCCTTTTTCTTTCCTTTTCTTAGCTACTCAATAGGATGGGTACTAAGAAACAGAAAAATATCAAATACACAAACTTTGCAGGAAGAATGAGAACATGCATATAACTCACTAGCAAAAAAAATTTTAAATGGGTCAAAGACTACATGAAAAGATGCTTAATATCATTTGTCATGAGGGAAATGCATATCAAAACCATGATGAAATACCACTTCACACCCACTAAAGTGGTAAAAATAAAAAAGACAGACAAGTGTTCACAAGGATGTGGAGAAGCTGGAATCCTTTGGTAATCTGTTTTACAGTTTCTCAAAAGCCTAAACCAGGAGGTACCATACGATGTAGCGATTCTACTCCTAGGTATGCACCCAAAATAATTAAAAACGTGTTTACACAAAAGCTTATACACTAATATTCACAGTAGCATTATTCACAATATCCAAAAAGGAGAAATAACTCAAGTGTCCATCAACTGTAGAATGGATAAACAAAATGTGATATAGTCATGCACTAGAATATGTTATTCAGTCATAAAAAGGAATGAAATATTGATAACATGCTATGACACAGATGAACCCTGAAAACATTATACTAAGTGAAAGAAGCCAGTCACAAGAGGTCACATATTATTCCATTTAAGTGAGATGTCCGGAACAGGGGAAAGTACAGAGATGGAGAGTAGATTAGTGGTTGCCTATGGCTGGGAGTTTAGGGGAGGGGGATATAGGGATACACTGGTAATGGGTATGAGGTTTCTCTTAGGGTGATTAAAATCTTCTAAAATTGATTGTGGTGATGGTTACACAACTCTATGAATTTACTTGAAACAACTGAATAACTTTAATTGATCAGTTGCTTGGTATGTGAATTATATCTGAAACAGAACAGTCTGCTCCATTTCATTAAGAAAATCATGGAGATCAGGCTTGCTCTGTAGACCAAGAAAGGCGCTCCAGACATATTTCCATGACCTAGGATGTTGGCCAAACACTAAATAACTAAATAATAAATTATTGGGTAGAGAAGTATCATTAGTACCTAACTGCAGCAAAGGATACTCTCTGGGCTTTGCCTTACTTTGTGATGATTTACAAAGTACCAGTACCTTAAAGATTTTCTAGTCTTGACCCTAATTCTTAGGGAGTCAGTGGGACCTGAGACTTGTTATAGCCATTAGTAAATTTAAGTCTCAAACCACCCTGCCTCTCAAACAGAAAGTACAACACACTTCAACAAAATCTCCTTGAGTTTATACAACAGAAGGGATAGAAAGCCCTTAAGTGACTGAATTTTAATTTCTTGCCATCAAAGGTTGACATATCTTATGCACCTGAGTTTTGTGGTATAAGATTCATGCTTGCTGTATGACTGTCCATACTACTCAAAACAAGATGAAACAAACAAAAACAGAATACCTGTAGTAGAGGACCAGGATTCAGAAGTACTAAAAACAAAGGTGACATATAGTCCGATACTCACATCCATCCTCAGGTCATCATTCATCCTGGTGCAGCCTGGAAGATCGGTTCCTGGGTGTGGGACAGCTGTAGGGCCTGGGTACCTAGCAAGAGAGTAAAATTCCTTACTACAGGTAGAAGAATTGCAAATGTCAGCAGATACTAAACTAATCCCCTCCCTGATCCTTACCAAATTTCTGATTAAGTTCATGGCATAGGGAATGAAAGAGAGCTCCAACCTCCATCAGACAGAGGTTACAAACCATAGAGAACCCATGCAAAAATGAAAATGGAGGTTCTGCAATTCAAAGGCTTGCTTCTTCATCCTGATTTCATGGTGGGGGAGTGGGGGGGGGGACACTGCTCACAAACCCCAGTGACATCTGTGAACTTTCCCTAAGGAAGATCAGCCTGTGTACTGAGAAAGGTAAGTGAGCACGGGTGAGCTCCAGGAGAGGGTGGGGCAGGGACAGGGGCAGGTTTCCAAAGTCTCGTTAACTGTGAATGTGAAGGAATAGAAATATGATCAAAGCTTATCTGTATGGGTTAAATTAACAGTCTACAGTGTGTTCCTATACCGTGGGAAACATTTCAGGCAGCCTGATTGGTCTTTTAGATTTTAGAATGGAGACTATGAAATTCAAAAGAGCAAGAAAACTGCACGTTAAGAGAACTGTAGAGATCCTCTGTTTCACAACTGTCGACTTTCAGAAAGTTACAGAAACTACACAATAAAAGTTCCACCAACAAAGATGTTATTCTCTCAGGATATGAAAGCTTAACCTGTTGAAGTTTAGGCAATAGGAATCGACTACCCAGGAAGAACAGGTAAGTATGTTTTGCTCTTTTAACTTACTTGTGTCTTCCAGTCACACCCAAAGCACCACCCTCTAGTGCTCCATCTTTGGGCGTTTCACATGAAGCATGGATTCCATTGGCTACACATGAGAAAGGTGTCAATTCCAGTTTTGGAATCGTTGTAAGACTATCCAGATGCAAGGCATCTACAGAATGGGAAAGAATAAAAATAGAAATTTATTTCTGGTCCAAACTGTATTACATAAATTCTTTCCCTCTTGACAGAGTGGGCCATTTCTGAGAAAACAGAAGTCAACTCAATTCCATTAACATTTTAACATGACCCCACCCCCACCCCCGACCATGATGCCTAGTTTATATGGGGTGGAAATGCCAAAAGGAAAAGAAATCAGGGGGCGGGGTGGGATAGGGGAGACAGAAAATGATTGCCTACTAAGCAGCTAGAGGGATCAACAATCTGCAGCCAAAGGGTAAAGTCCAGCCAGCTGCCTGTTTTTGTAAATAAAGTTTTATTGGAACACAGCCACACCATTCGGTATCACCCATGGCTGCTTCTGTGCTACCATGGCAACCTGAGTAGTTGCTGCAGAAACCATATGGCCTGCAAAGCCTAAAATATTTACTATCTGGCCCTTTGCAGAAACAGCTTATCACCTGCTGAAGAGAAAATAGTTAGACATTGTGATGGGAATCCATTAAAGAGCGGCGCAGGAAGTAGGGTGACAAACTGTTCTTTTTGGTTTTTGTACATGTGTGGGGGTGTGGGGGTTTGTTTGAGGAAACCGTCTTGCTAGGTATTTTTCTGAGTATAGAAAGCATTAGAGTTTAGTAGAAAAAACATAGGCTTTGGAGTCAATCACAATTTTCTAGTTCCAATCCCGACTCTGCCACACATCAATGGTGTCATCCTGGCTAAATATCTAGATCATTCTGAGCCTCAGTACTGCCATATAAAGTGAAATATGACCTTAGAGGAATTATTAACTCAAGGTTCCTCTGTTTCCTTCTCTTTAAAATGGGAATTACATGAGTATCTACCTCAGAGACACAGTAAGGATTGAATGAGTTAACAGATATGTTAAGAGCAGAGAAAGGTCCCTGGCATGTGACAAGCATTTTTTAAGTGTTGTCATCCTTGTTGGTGGGTTGTTACCACTGAGTATGAGTGAAATTATCTCTATGAAGCATTCATCTTTTGCCTGACACAAAATGGCCAGTCCATTAGTGGTAGTTTTCCCTTCTCTAGTTGAAATGATCCACAAATCACTTTGCTCTCTTACTGTTTTGATAATCATCCCATTTCTTTTCTCATTTCCAAACCAGCCACTAATGTATGCTTTCAGTCACATCCAGGTTGTGATGAGAAATGTCACTACTCTGAGCATTTCCTAAGATAAAGCTTATTAGCCTGGCATTGACTAATAGTCCACAATTCGACCTACAACCTGCTCCAAACTTCTGCTCTACTGTATCCCAATGCTTCTTGTTTCCAAAACGACTTGTCCAGCTTTGACTCTAGTCCAAAAACTTAAGGGTTTTGCCTTCTTACTTCTGGGTTTCCCCTCTCATGTCGCATTTGGAATACTTTTTCTATGTCTGTTGTTTTTCCAAATTCAACTCATCTTTCAAGGCTGGAGTTCGACTTTTTCTATGGAGTTTTCTCTGACTTCTCTAAGCCCAGGCTAATGTCCCCAGTAATCTGTGAACTATTTTAGGGCTTATTCTTCATCATACATAATAGGGGCCTTGTGCAGAGTAGGTGCTCGAACATACGTTGATTGACTGAATTCACGGAAAAATATCCAAGTTCTCAGCAGCTCTTCTTATACAAATATAATTGTGATTAATTATTTCCCCTTTCAGAAAGAGCCCTAGCCCCAGCTATGTCTGATGGGGTATAGGACAGAGGCTATCCATGCTTACCCAGCAGAGGTGTGTACCAGCATGTATGTTTGAAGGTCAAAGGTGTCTGCTGTGTTCTTGCTTCTTGACTACTCTATTGATTATGGCAACACTGCTTCTGGACAGAAGACCAAGTAGTATTAGCTATCTAAAAGGGTGTCACAGAACACATAATCTATTCCCTTCATCATCACTGGTGTCAAATAACCCTGCTACAGAGGTTGGAAGGAAGCTAAGGATGCCAAATAACAAAGCTTTCATGCTTTTGATCCACAAATACACCCTGTGAGTGATGTGTAACTCTTATTAAATATCACAGTTCAGTAATTTAGCAGAATGATAACAACATCAATTCCCAATAATCAACACTTTCATTTAAACATAGGCTTTGGGGAAAGGTATAGGTGAGGGCCAAGTTTGTTATATAATTCTTCATGATACTGCAATCAAAAAATTTTAAATATTAGCTTTTCCTGGGGTCTACCAGGATTGTATGCATGCACATGATAAAGAAAAAAAATAGGTGTCCATTGCTTCATCTGATAATCTCTCAAAGAAAAGCAGTACAGTTTAGAGTACTAAGATTACTAATGGATACTGGATTTAACATTCTATTTTGGCATCATAGTTGATTCACAATTGGCACTTAAATCCTTTCAAAAAGCTAAGCCTACCATTGTCCTTGAAGATGTGGTTGAATCCTTTGTGTGACAGACAAGGGACCACCGTGAGGAAATTCCTCATCTAACCAGCTCTGTCACAGGAAAATGGTGGAGTATATTCAAAGACTGAATGATGACGGAGTCAAAGGTGCAAAATGCATTAGACTTAAGAGAAGACATGATACTACCCAGGGAGGGTAAAAGTGGCGGGGTCTTGATCTCATGTTCTAATCTAAGGGAATAAGTTTGTAACTGTACACCTATCATTGCATTTTCCTCATTACTTATCCTAGGAATGAAATCCAAAGATCCGGAACAGGAAACTGCATGGCTGTGTCATTGAAATCCTTAGGCAGAGGCGGAAGAAACTTATTGGAGACTTAACTCAGAGCAGTGAAAATGGTGTCTGAAATCTTTCCGGCAATAAAATTGTGGCCTTAGTCTAAGAGGTTGATACATTTCTGTCATTATGATACAACATTTTGTTGGTATTCTTGAGAAGATTAAAGCATATTTAAATATGGAGGTTTTTCCAGTTCAGTTTATTAGGGGGCTTTTCCAGCACTCTGTCTCACATAGTCTCCCATGAGACTAATTTCTTTTTCTGCTTAAACAGACGTGCCTGCTATGCCCTGCAGAGATACATACAAATATCACCCTTCTTTCTTCCCTCCTCCAGTCTCTTCCTCCAGTGCCAACTTTGCTATTCCTCTTATGTTCTTTACTTATGAACAAAAAGGAGAAATTCACCAATGTCATAAGAAAGAGAAATCCATTAAACTCTACCGCGGATATATTGAGATATCCAGACAAAAGGGAGTTGAAAGTTTAATGCAAACAGGAGAAAAAAGAGAGAGTAACCATCAAAGCCCATTCAAGAATAAACATTCAAGACTATCAGAAAGGAGATGCCTAAGACTAAAAAACTGGCCCTTTGCTAATAGACGTGCTTAATTCTGAAATGCTTTTTCTTTGAAAGATGTTACTAGGAGCCACTCACTCATGCGGGTTCTCCCCTCTCGTTTTGTTAAAACTTTCAGCGCATAAGAGAACAAAGTCCACCAGAGCATATTCTTCTAAGTGGGTCATTTAGTTTCATGGTTAAAATTACTATAGATTATCTTCAAAACCTTACACAAATTGGACATCTTTCCCACATTAACCACACATCACAGAGGTTTGCTTTATTTTTAACCCGAGACAGCAAGACATGGGGTCCTCCTTTAATTAACTTCTTCCTCAGGGACTCAACCGTTGCTACAAAGAGAATTTATAACCACTGAGTCTGATAATTTGTAACCCCCTTTCCCCTTAATTCATTTCATAAACTTTTAACAGCTTTCAGTTTGGGGTCTGAGGAAAGGAGAGAGAAGAAAAACGATGACTTTTGGCATTCTCAACACATGACTTGGGAAAATGGAAGAACAGAGAACAAAGCAAGGTGGAGCAGCTGACCCCTTTACAATTAACCTTGAGACATGCAAGTGAATTGCCCTCCAGAAATGAGTCTCAGAATGATTCCATCTTAAAGTGGGAATACATCTTAGTGCCTATGGCTGTAGAAGCCTCCCATCAAAAGCTTCTGCTTGAGCTCTGAGTGAGGGGAGCCCCACAGTCCGGAATTCTGCAAGCAGGTCTGAGATCATAAGACACGGAAGGCCAGAGGATTTACATGATAACTGGTTATTCATGTTGCTGAGATCAGTCTCGGTGCAGGGATGAATTAAATTGGCTCTTTTGTGAAGTTAAAAATATTTGTCTTTCTACTTAGCTGAAACCTGCCTGTCAGTAACTTCCAAATTCTCATCTCTGGAATAATGGAAATGGGAAAAAAATACCTATTAAACTCTTTTGAGTTACACAGTAACATATTACTTCTTTGACAACCCATACTCTTTGAAATAGAGCCAAGAAAATAAGTCCAAATCTTTTGAACAACCAAAATAGATGTTGACATCCATGCTCTTTACGCATGTGACAAATCCTCACACTTCCACTCAGACAGTAGGCTCTGAATTTATACATAATTCTCACAAGCTTGACTGACTTCTCAGCCCACAGATGATTAAAAACAAAAATTAAATCAGGGTAAGAAGCTCTGCTACATGGAGGCATATTAATAGCCACCACTATTTTTTTTTTAATCGTTAATGGCCAGGAAAATTAACAGCAGATACTCTGATGTCCAAAGCACATAGAATTCTGGTGCTTCTTATTTTAAAGGCCAATAGTTTTATATCTCAATAGCCTGAAAAAAAAATCCTGAGCCACGAAAATAATGCTAATTATATGGGAATATATATACTCTAATCTTAATTTTATTTCTCAGGAGAAAAGGCTTGAAAAGCTTTAAATGTGTAGACAATTACTCCTATTTTTGTAAAAATACTCTCCTCAACGAAGTTTGGCATAGTGTCATTAGGCCCACTAGGAGGAAAGGATGTATTTTTTAGAAATATTTCTAACATACTTAAATAATTGAAATTAAAAAAAAATTCTTAATACTTAGAACTCTAGTAAAGATTTTATTTTTAAGAATTATCTGTTAACTATGTTAAGAAATGAGGCTCTGTCCTCCTCCTCCTTACCTATAGTACTATGTTCAAATAAGGACTTATGTATACAAGAGCTATTCAGCAATTTAAGAAATAATGTATTTAAGAAATAATGAGTTCTATAAGACTGCCTAAACTGCCCATCTGTCTTCCCACCAGGCCATTTTGGGTTTTAGAAATAGTGCATCTCAAAACATTCAAATTGTAAACCTTATTTCAACAGATGTTTTGTGCAATGTGTAGCAACTATTTCCGTATGTTTCCTAAGGCAAAACCAGCTGGTTTATGACCCTAATTTGCATGCACCTTTGCATTTTTCTTTGTCTGTTTATAGTTGGCCCTGCCACGTCTCCAGAACATTTAGGTTTCACATGGAAGTAAAACGATGCCCACTGTATCCCCTACTGTTGCCATCTGTAATGTAGGATGGGATGGTGTGTCTTGGATACATTGCCTTTGAAGGAAACTGAGGTAAAAGAACCTTCTAAGTGACTGTGCAATGAAGCTTTCAGGCCAAGACCCTGAAATTCCTTTGCTGTTGAAAATCAACATAATATTAGAGTTGCAATAATGTTAGCGACTAACGATAGCTGACATTTACGGAGTATGGACTTTTATAACACAATCTATGTGTTACCTCATGTTCTATAAAATCATGCCTTAAAAATATCAGGGTTCATTGAAAATCACAGACTAGGGGAAAATAATTCATAACACATATATCTGTCAAAGGACTTGTATCAAAAATATGTAAAGAAATCCTACAACCCAATAATGAAAGGACAAATATCCTAATTTAACAAAAGACAAAAGACTTACATAGAAGTATCTATTTCACAAAGAAGTATATAATAGCCCAGCAGCACATCAAATGAAAATCACAATGAGATGCCCAGAAGGATGGCAAAAATGAAAAACGTTGGTACCAACAAATGCTGTAGCTGTGGTGCACCTGGAACTCCCACACGCTGCTGGTGGGAGTGTGAAATGCTGCAAACGCTACAGGAAACTGTTGGACAGTTTCTTAAAAAGTTAGAGTTAAAACTGTACTACGACCTAATTAACTCTGCTCCTAAGTATTTATCCTAGCTTAAATAAAAATCACAAGCCCCCTCAAAGACCCATACATGGATATTCACAGCAGCTTTCTTCCTAACAACTCCAAACTGTAAATAATTTAGATATCCAAAAATAGGAGGAAAGGTCATCAAGTTTGTGGAATGTTCATACAAAGAAATACGACTCATCCATGAGAAGGCATACCAGCGGAACATAGATAAACATCATGCTGGGGGAAAGGCAGATAGACACACACAAATACATACCATGTAACTCAATTCTAGAATAAGCTAAACTAACCCATCAATGTCAGAAATCAGATCAGTGGTTGCACGTTGTGGTGGTGGAGGTTGGGGACGGAGAGTGCCTGGGAGATAGCACAAGGGAACTAACTGTCTGGGGTTACCAAAGTCCTGTGTTTTGATGTGCATTTGTCAAACTGGTTAAGATATGAGCATTTTATAATATATTAATTATGCATCAATAAAAAAGAATTTAAAAATCACAAGAACAAAAAGTAACAGGGTAAGGAACACCACTGAAAAGGTAGAAGCAACATTGTAACCAGAGCACTAACTCACAATTATTAAATTATTAAAATATCAATATCTGTGAAGATAACCTTGACCATGGAGACGAGCATCTTAAAATGACTGAAGGCTGCCTCACAGATACTAGAAATGCATAAAACCAGCGGAGGAGACATGCTGGTGTCCGTTTAAATGGCACAGTGCTGGTGGGGTGCTAAGAAAATGCAATTGGAAGTGAAACTCTGAGGCAGCTGGACCGGGAACCTGAAGGCAGAAGGGAGAAAAACTGGCCACAAGCCAGAGAGCCCTGCCAGGCTGGGGCTGTGCCCCTCTGGGGAGGGAGTCCCAGGTACAGACCCTTGTTTTTGATTTTCTTAAAATAAAGCTGAACGGGCTCCTGCTGTCTGTCAGCAGCTACGCTGAAGGCTTTCTCTTTTCCTGCTGAACCTTACAGTTCTATTCCTACCAATCCAAGCCCTCTTCCCAGGAAAATTGTGAATAAAACGATTTAACTTCCATATTATACGAACATATCATTTGTGAACTGTGAAAGAGGTAATTCATGTGATACAAACATGTTCTGGCAGAACAGACAGTACCAAGCATGGCCAAGCACGAGAAGCAACAGCTAGTGCATTTGTCGGAAGAAGAGGCTCAGGCTCAGGGAGCTAAAGCAATTTGTCCAACTTCATCCAGTTCTTCGTTTGTAGACTGAGGATCAGAATATGGGTTTGTTCAATTTAAATCTCATGCCCGTAATCATCATGCTATACTGTCTCCTGCATATTTCACTGGGGAAGCCACGGGCCCCATCCAGCAGAGCTGCTGAGCGAGCTATATTTGAGTCTGGATTTCTCCGTGGTCCTCACCCCAACGCCGATCTTTAAATGCCTCAGTCCCCTGAATCCCCCTTCCTTATCTCATTTCCCTCTTGTGGTGTACATGAGACTCTCATTTTGCATCCGTCCTCAAAGCCACATGGCTGTTCTCTGCCCCACCCACCACACCCTCCAAGCCATGAACAGCAAGCTAGAAGAGTTTCCATCTAGGTTCTCACATCTATAAAGTTCATATAGTACTGTGTTCAAATGAGGACTTATATATACAAGAGCTTTTCAGGCTCTCTCTCCAAGGAATTATTTATGATTTCTAAAGGTAATTCCGTGATGGGCTACTACATGAATGCCTCGGCAAAGATTTCATGTAAGATGGGGCAAAAAGAAGCTGATTAGTAAAGGGGTAATAGCTTTGACTTGATCAGCTAGTCTACGTTTCATGTACATTAGATTCACCCCAATAAGTTGGATGCTTACTCTACTCTAGCTCTAAGGAGCTTTCTGACTTCCTTTTTAAAGCAAACCTCCACTTACACATCCCGTACTTCCTTTTAACATATGAAGATACAGAAGAAGGTAGGGAGCAGGAGAAAGAAAACATATAAGTAACCTTTCAAGAAATTTAGCAGTTCTGATGGCACATTTCAAGGAGGCAGGTATGTACACATAAATCAGTCCAGTCCTAGTGGCAACTGAAAATTTGAACAATACTGTTGACTCAACATTACATTGAGGATTTCTAATCAAATGTCATTAACAACTTCCTAGTTCCACTCTGTCATTGACCTGAACCTTTGAACAAAACAGTTGCATCCTATACAATTTGCCGATGAAATTTTCTTAGATGCAGCAGAAAGCAATTGCCTTAAATGCCTGGGGATTTACTAAGCTAATCCATTAGTTCAGAAGAACTACATGGATTCAAAGATTTTTGTTTTCGGACTCAGAATTCAAACAGCATGTAGTGGCAGGGGTCATGGTGGAATGTGCAAGGACGTTTGTGTGACAGCTCTTCCACCTCACTGACATTTATTCACAGTCTACGAGGAAAATCTGCTATACAGAACATTTCAAAAATATGTGCTGCCTAAATTTCCCGCTTCTTGCAAAGGTTGGTTTGTAAGGGCATTATTAGAAAGAGCTCCATAAGCAAATGATCTTAAGGGCAAAATCTTGAGTGTATACTTTCTCTGAGCAGCAAAAGATACCGACAAGTAGCAGAGTTCATAAACCGGGCATTTTGTGAGCAACTCCAGACAGAAAAGAGGCAAGCAATTTACTTTATCCAGCCAGAAAAAATACATGCATTCAACCCAGCACAGCTTTCATACTCTATTTTTAGTCATATTTGGACCAATTATCCTGAGGAGAAACTGGGACAATAACAAGTTCATAATATCAAGAATGTACATTTGGGGATAAGTTTCAAAATTTGACTCTTCCAAGAAGGTACCTCAAGGAAATCATGAGGGGTTGGGAGAGCAGATAAATTCTTATTTTTATAAAACTTTGGGGGTGGGTATAATATTGATTTAATCAAAAGATAAATATGACTGGGCCGAAAGATCAGTCCTCTAAGCACAGTATCTAAAGCAAACATGCCATAAACCAAATTTGGAATACCTTATTATTCATGGCACACATTAACACTTCCAATCGCAGAGAACCTTCACTGCCCTCCAAGCAATCATAAAATAACATATATTATGTAATTAAAAGCATGCGTTATGTTGTCTGACAGAGTGAAGCAAAGTAAACTGATACTTAGAGCTATTGAAAACTAGCAAGCTCTGCAAGGTTTTAAAATAATAATAAAATAGTGAATAACCACTGCTATTTTAGAGCTACTAACTCCTTTAAACTCTGAAACATCTTTCTCAGATAACAGTAGAAAGGATACAATAAGTCCAAAACAGACACAACCTGGAAATTTCCATCTCCAGCTTACCTTAGTTTCTATTTAGTTGTTTATTACCCAAACCAACAACCTTCTATAAAAAGAATATTTATATTGCTAGAACAAAACCAGTTGTCTGATAAATGGTCAAAAGAAAAAAAAAGCTTTCAGTTGGTCAAACTACTTTTTTTAGAATAAGCTTATAAATAATCTGACATCTGTAATGAGACAATTTTGTCTTCTCACCTAAATCCTTAACAAACACATCCATGAGGTAGTACACAAAAATGACAAATATCCTTTTTCAAAGCAAAAATACATATGTAAAGAACACAATAAAATTTATAAAAGAATTTTCACACATATTTAATATTTGGACCCACATTGAATTCATAAATATTTTGCCCAACCCTAAAATTACTCCTTAAAAACAAATAGAGAAGCAAGGCCTTTCCCACCATGTGATGGGTACAAACTAGCTAATAAAATCAGGCTAGACTATGTAAACAATGGGCAAGTTCAAATACCCATGTGTATAAGATTTTTTCCCTCTATTTACTTTTACAGATAGTGAGAAAGTTTTATTTCATTTTTAAAGAAATTAAATTTACGATAAACAACCAAAAGGGAAAGTGAATGGTTAAATCAATCTCTCTAGCCACTAGGCAAACCTCCCTGAAAGCCTGTAATACTGCCTTCTGGAAACCTTTCTTGTTATAAATGCAGTAATAATACAACAGCTGTCACCTAGAGAAATGGCTGTCGTCCTTCGGCCCCACCTCAGAGTGGGCTGAACTGGGACTTAACGAATATGTGCTACTCACTTTTCCGTTTTCTCGTCTTCTGTTCAAGGGTCTGGCAAGTGTTCACTAATTCGGTATTTACAGCCTGGAGATTCCGTTGTTCCAAAATTGCTTCCTCTAATTTATGCAGCCGAGACTTAGCTTTTTCCTTGGCAGAGCGGGCTGCCTGACCGTGATCTTCAACCTGGGTATGTACAGTTAACGCTAGACTTGAGCAGCGTGTCTGGGAAAGAAAGTAACTGAGCGCTCACTCTTATTATGCACATGAAACTGAAAATGTGCTTTTCTTCTCAGGGAAGTGATAAGCCTCTACTGCACTTCTGCAATTCTGTGTTTGCATGGGCTTCGTATGCCTGAGCTATTTCTACACTGGTAAAAGTCCTGATATGTCAAGTTGCCTCTTTCATCAGCAGACTGTTGACACCACCTCTTTTACAACTCCCCCCTTAACTTCCTCCGCTCACTGCTGGTCGCGAGGGACTGAACTTCGCAGTTCCTCTTTGTTTTTTTTATTTGTTTGTTCCACCTCCATTTTTATTTCATGGTTTTAGGACATCTGAGGAGACTTCCCCTGAATATAATGTAGTGAAAGGCCACCCCTACCTGATCCTCTGTGTCCTTCAGCCATTGGCTGGCTTCTTGAACCTTCTTCCTGAGGGTGGCTTCATGATTGACAGTATCTTCTTGCAGTTTTTTAATGACTTCTATTTGTTTCTTCCTGGAGTTAAAAAAAAAAAAGTCCAAACCACAAGCTGTCAGTGACATTTCAATGAAAAATGCAAATTTAATACACTTCCTTAGAGATCAGAGGACAAGGTGATATTAAGAAAATGATATAAATGCCTCACAAATACAGAATTTTAATTAAAGCAATTCTATTGACCACTTAGCCTGACACCCTCCCTTTACTGATAAGGACATTCAGTTTCCTGTTTTACTCTGGAATATTCGGTTTCCAGCTACATTCATGGTACTTATTAACATTAGTCACCAATCGAGTAGAGGATGGGGCTACCATGAGGTCAATGTGACAGGTGCAGTATTTACACATCCCAGCTAGCTTTTTCAGAAAAGGAAAGAAAGGAAAAGGGAGGGAAGGGAAAGAAAGAAAAGAATTAAGAGCTTGTTTCATGACCTTCGCCTTTCTCCTTGAGCTGTCGATCATGCCACGGGTACAGGAAGTACTGGTCCCAAGCTCAGATGAAAGCTAGCTCTTGGTATTTCCACTCCATGCCTCTCTTTTCTGAGGCCTTTCCCCTTTCCTTCTTCCTCACCCCCAATCTTAGTGTTATGTTACCTCTCTTTTGGATCTGCCCCTAGCTCTGATCTGACTGCATCCACTCTCTGTTAGGTGATGAGATTAAACTATACTATGTATCAGCGCATCAGGTGACTCTCTGGAAACTAGACATTAATAAAGATCTAGCTTAAGGGGATGATAAATGCTGGGAGTTTCGAAGAAGCGAGGAAGACATGGTCAGGTGTAGGCCTTCTGTGCGCCTCTCAGCTGTTACACATAGTCAGGATCCCACTGTATATTGGCATAAACCTAGCCTGATATCAGAAGGCCCACAGGAGAGACAAGGATGGTCTCACAGACTGCTTTACCACCATGGTAAACCAGCAAACAAAACCCTCAACAAAAATAAAAACCACCTAAACACAGATTCTACTGATCATTGTTCAATGGCTTATGGTCAGTTTTTAACTTTTTAAAAAATTGTGGTAAGAACATTTAACATGAGATCTACTACCCTCTTAACACATTTAAATGTACAATACAGAATTGTTAACTACAGGCACAATGTAGCACAGCACATCTCTAGAACTCATTCCTTTTGTAAAATGGAAATTCTGTACCCACTGCATTGCCTCCATTTCCCCTCTCTAGCCCCTCGAAACTACCATTCTGTTTTCTATTCTGTGAATCTATTTTAGATACTTCATACAAGTGTAAGCATGAAGTATTTGGCCTTCTGTGACTTAATTCACTTAGCATCACGTCCTCAAGATTCATCCATGTTGTCACATGTGGCTAAATTTCCTTCTATCTTAAGGCTGAAAAATATCCTTTACTCATTCATTCATCCACTGATGAACATTTAGGTTGTTCCCACATCTTGGCTGTTATGAGTAATGCTGCAGCGAACCTGGATGTGCAGATAACTCTTTGAGATTTTATTCTGAATTCTTTTGGATTATATTCTCACAAGTGGGATTGCTGGATCCTATGGTAGTTCTATTTTTAATTTTTGGAGGAACCTCTATACTGATTTCAATAGCAATTGCACTATTTTATATTCCCACCAAGAGTATGCAAGGGTTTCAATTTCTCTACATCCTTGTCAACACTTGGTGTCTTTTACCTTTCATTTTTTTTAAAGAACCTTCGTAACAGGTGTGATTCATTCATCACCGTGAATGACTCACTGTGGTTTGATTTGCATTTCCTTGATGATCAGCGATGCTGAGCATCTTTTCGTATACCTGTTGACCAACTGCATGTCTACTTTGGAAAAAATGTCTATTCAAGTGCTTTGCTAATTTTTAAATTGATATTTTTTGGTTGTTATTGAGTTGTAGGTATTTCTTATATATTTTGAATATTAACCTTTTGCCAGATACATGGTTTGAAAATATTTTCTCCCTTTCCACAGGTTACCGTTTTATTCTTGTTAATTCCTTTTTTTGTGCAAAAGCTTTTTAGGCTGACATAGACCCACTTGGCTATCTTCTTTTGCAGCTCGTGCTCATATACAAGAAATCATTGCCAAGACCAATGTTGTGAAGCTTTTGCCAAATTTTCTTTTAGGAGTTTTACAGAATCTGTAGATCACTTTGGGTACTATGGATATTTTAACAATATCAGGTCTTACAAACCATGAACAGAAGGTATCTTTCCATTTATTTGCAACTTCTTTCATTTCTTTCAGAGATATTTTATACCTTTCAGTACACAAGTCTTCTCAGTTTTTTCTGAAGTATTTTATTCTTTTGAATGTTATTTTGAACGGGATTTTTTCTTTTCAGTTTCCTTTTCAGATAGTTCAGTGTTCGTGTATAGAAATGCCACTGCAACTTTGCTGGGTTTATTAGTTCCAACAGCTTTTTGTGGAGTCAAGGGTTTTCTATATATAACATCATGTCATCTGCAGAGATGATTTTACTTCTTTTCCAGGGTGGATGCCTTTTATTTGTTTTTCTCACTTAATTGTTCTGGCTAAGACTTCAAGTACTATGTTGCATAGAAATGGCGAGAGTGGGCATGCTTGCCTTGTTCCTGATATTAGAGGCAAAACTTTCAGTCTTTCACCATTGAGTATGTTAGCTGCAGACTTTTAATATATGGCCTTTATTATGTTGAGATAGTTTCCTTCTATTTCTAGTTTTTTGAATATTTGGGTGTTGAATCTTGTGAAATGCTTTTTTGCATCAGTTTAGATGATCATGTGATATTCTTCATTCTGTTAATGTGGTGTATCACATTAATTTATTTGTGTATGTTGAACCATCCTTGCATCCCAAAGCTAAATCTCACTTGGTCATGGTGTATGACTGTTTTAATGTGATGTTGAAAGTAATTTGCTAGTATTTGGTTGAGAGTTTTTGCATTTATATTCATTCATTAGGGATATTGGCCTATAGTTTTCTTTTCCTGCAGTGCCTTTGGCTTTCGTGTCAGGATAATGCTGATCTCATAAAATGAATTAGGAAGTGGCCCCTCCTCTTCAGGCTTTTCAAAGATTTTCTAAAGCATTGTTATGCATCTTCTCTAGATGTTTGGTAGAATTCACCAGTGGAGCCATCTGGTCCTGGATTTTCTTTGTTGAGAGATTTTTAAATACTGCTTTGATCTCCTCACTAGTTATTGGTGCATTCAGATTTTCTGTTTCTTCCTGATTCAGTCTTGGGAGGTTGAATACTTCTAGGAATTTATCCATTTCTTCAAGGCAGTCCAACCAGTGGGCATAATTGTTCATATAGTGTTTTATGATCCTTTTGTGTGTGTGTGACATTAGTTGTATGGTCTCTTCTTTCATTTCTGATTTTGAATCTTCTCTTTTTCTTAGTCTAGCTAAAGGCCTGTCAATTTTATCTTTTAACCAACTCTTAGCTTCTATTTCTAAAAATTTTATATAGTTTTTCTATTCTCTATCTTGTTTATTTTATCCCTAATTTTCATTATTTCCTTCCTTGTGCTAACTTTGTTCTTCTTTTTCTAGTTTTTTGAGGTGTAAAGCTAGGTTGTTTGAGGTTTTTCTTTTTTAGTGTAGGCATTTATCACTGCTAACTTCCCTCTTAGTACGACTTTTACTACAGGCCATAGGTTTTGATATGTTGTTTTCATTTGCATTTACCTTGTTAGGTCCATTTGGTCTATAGTATTGTTCAAGTGTGCTGTTTCTTATTGATCTTATGTGTCAATGTTCTAACCATTATTGAAAGTAGGGTATTGAGGTCTCCTACTATTATTATGTTGCCATCCATTGTTTCTGTTCTGCCAATGCTTGCTTTATATATTTAGGTACCCTGATGTTAAGTATATATATGTAATTGTGATATCCTCCTGGCGAATTTATCCTTTTATCAATATAATGTCCTTGTCTCTTGTAGGAGTTTGACTTGTTTATTTTGTCTGATGTACATATAGCCACCCTGCTCTCTTTTGGTTAGCTTTTGAATGGAGTGTCTTTACATCCCTTCACTTTCAACCTATGTGTGTTCTTAAATCTAAAGCGAGTCTCTTATAGACAGCATATAGTTGGGTCTTGTTTTTTAAATCCATTCAGCCATTCCATGTCCTTTGATTGGGGAGTTATTTAAAGTAATTATTGATGGGGGGACTTACTGATGCTATTTTGTTGCTTTCCATCTTGTTCTTTCATCCCTCTTGTCATCTCTTCCCATGTTCCTTTGTGTTTCGTTTTCTTTTTTTGTATTGATATGTTTTGATTCCTTTAATATATCTTCTGTAGGTATTTTCTTTGTGTTTATCATAGGGCTTACATAAAATATCATTATAGCAGTCCATTTCAAACTGATTACTTCAATCAGATACAAAAAAAACTACATTTTTACTTCATCCCCTACTCTGTTATTTAGGTCACAATTTACATATTGTTATATTAAAATATTTTTATAGTTCTATTTGTAATACTTTTGTTTTTTAAATTTTATCCTAAAATTGACTTACCCATTACTGTTATAGCATTATAGTATTCTGTATTTGTCCATATATTTGTCTTTACTAGCAAATTTTATACTTTAATATACTTTCATATTGCTGTTTAAGCTGGAAGGAAAATTTCAAAATATTTACACTTACTATATGCAATGGACTCATACTTATTTTTTTTTAATGGGTCATAACCCAGTATATTGATTTTGGTATCTCTAATTGGTTATCTGTTATTGAAAAAACTCTTCTCACTGGCCCCACTGCTTTCACTCTCACCCTTTATAGACAATTCTCTGCCCAGTAGCCTGAATGATCTTTCAAAACACAAGTCATATTACTACTCTGCTTATAATTCTCTTACAACTCCCCACCCACCCAGAATAAAATCCTAATTCCTGAACACAAACTGCAAACTATAGCCCTGACCCATACTTATCTCTCTGACCTCATCTCCTATCACTGCCCAGCACCTACTCCACCCCAGCTATGCTGGCCTCTTACTGCTGTTCAAACATACCAAGCTCCCTACAACCTCAGGGTCTTTGCACCAGCTAAAGCTTTTGCCTACAACACTGGGGAATGTTGTAGGCAAAAGAATTTGCCTACAACACTCCCCAGATCATCACATAGCTCCCTCTTTCATTTCATTCAGCTACCCATGCAAACTTATTACTTCTCAGGCCTTTCCTGGCCATTCTTTCTAAAATTAGGTCCTCTTGCCCCCTGTCATTCTTGGATTTCATTCCTGCTTTAATTTTTTTCATATCATTTAGTACTCCTTGATACTATATAATTATATGTTTGTATGTTCACTTTCTGTGCCCCCTCATAGATAAGATACTAGTTTCATGGAGGCAGATATTTCTGCCTCATTTTTATAATCCCCTTATAGAAAAAAAAAGCCTGACAAACTGCTGATACTTGGACACTGTACAAATGATGACATGCTTTTCTCCAAAAGCAGTGTTTTCTTTTCCACTGCCTCCTCTTATCTGACTCAGTTGTTTCCATTCCTCAGTGCTGGAGCCTGTGTATCGTGCACCAGAATGGAAGCCTTCTCCTCCTCAGCAAATAGCCACTAAAAGTTTATCTTTAATAAATATGTCCTATCTCATCTAAACATAGTCTCTCTCATGCCCATAAAACACACCACTCATTTTCTTATTCATGGTTAAAACCCACAGACAAATCATTCTGTGTGTAACCTCTATATGGTTTTGTCTGTTTTAAATGATGTCTAGAAGGCAGTAGCTACCATCCTTACACTGATAAGTAGTATTTTGCCCAATGAGTATTAGATCAGATTTTAACAAGTAAATGGTGGGGGATGAACAATTGAAAGAACATGGATTCTGAAGTTGAACATATCTAGGTATGAGTCCTGCTGTCATTTAATCCCAGCTGGGTGACCTCAGGTAATTATTAAGCCTCCCTAGAGATAAATGTATTCTTAGCCTTACATCCAACAAAGTAAGTGCCTGACAAATTGTACCTACTATTATGTAACTGGGCTGCTTGTATGTCTCATAGGATAATATAGAACATTCACCTAGAGACTCCAGTATAGGTCTCTCTCCAAATAGTTCTTTGTTGCTAAATAGAATCACTTCAATGCTCCATTTTGTGGAGATGTATCTGTGTAAGGAATTTGCATATCCACTTAACCCACATCTTTACCCCTCTGGGGAAGTCTGGGCTCCGAGCTTCTTAGGGAAAGCAGAAGATCATTCTCTTGAGAGTTCCTTGTGGCATTAACCTATCTCTGCTATCTAGTTTCCTTATTTGGGGGGAAATAGAATACTTTCTTTTGGCTATTTTCTTCAAGTAACCTTGGTCTTGACTTTTTTAACTTCACTCAAATTCAGTATACACCCGTGTTCATTTATTCATTCAAAAAGCATTTCTTAAGGGAATGCTTAGAATACTACTAGCAACTGTATAAACAGTGATTAACAAAATATATATCACTGTCCTCATTTAGTATGCCATTTATAGAGTAGGCAAATTTTAAGAATTTCCCCCAAATCATAAGTATTAAGCTAAGAGGAAGGATAAGATAGTAAGTTACTTTACATTTAGAGTCCTTTCTTCCCTATGACTTATTTTACTTCAAATTTAATTGATTAGCCAATGGGGTAGGAGCCCACAGACCCAGCATCAAGTTCTTCCACTAACAGATTCATAGGTTTGCCATTAATAACTCTTGGGTCTTGATCAATTCACTTTACATCCTTATGCTTCCATCCCCTGTAAAATTACGAGGTTTTATTAAATGATCTCTAAGGCCCTTTGTAGTTAAAAAAATTCTATATTCCATAATTCCTAATTATTTCTCTAGGGAAAATAAGTCACTAGTCTGATTTTCACAGATTGTAAAGTTCACTATTTGCAATTTTTAATATATAATTTCACATTATTTCACAGTTCAAAGTTTTCAGACAAAATGTCTTCCCTAAAAAGTCTCATTTGAAATCAATGTGTACAAGTCAAAAAAAGTAAACTGGATGTCGTGGCACGATAAAAAATGTGTCATGTATAGAAAGCATGGGTTTCTTATATATAAATAATCATCACCTGGAAAGAAATTCTTTTCTGAAATAAAAATATTCCAGCCTGAATCTCTTCAAAATCTCTATCAATTTGATAAGCTGTTTATCAAGAGATTCTTTGTGGTTTCCCAAGTTGTTCAGCATTAATATACAAAGATTTTGCTTCTCTTCCATGATATATTTGAATTCCTACAAGAAAAGTCACAAAACAGACTCACCGTTCCAGTGTTAAATATAAACACAGAAGCAATATAAAGTGCTGTGGCCATTCCAAGCTCAATAGTACTTATTCTTATTAGACCCTAAAATTCTAACTGAGCAGATACCAATTCTCAGTTGCCCAAATATTAATACCTTCAGGTTGATTATCGCAATTTAAGTACATATTAGGTACCTATCATGGGTCTACAATGGAGTTGTTTTCTTTTTTTTTTCTTGAGATCAGAGGGTCCCTGACAACTTCAACAATCAGCACAATTGCTTCAGAACAGGATGGGACAAGAAAATGCAATAAAATCATTATAAAAAAAACGATTTAAAAATAAAATAAATGTTAATTAGCATATGCAAAAGCAACTTAAAAAATGGTTTGGCAAAGGGGTTGAAATTAATATTCCAGAGTTTTCAGAATTTACTTCTTGCTTTAGCTTAACTTAGGGGCTGATGCAAGTTAGGTAACTGTGCGGTAGTCAAGAAGCAGAGATAAGTGATGGAAAAATTAAAGAGACTCT
This sequence comes from Smutsia gigantea, assembly GCA_032199065.1. NCBI lineage: Eukaryota > Metazoa > Chordata > Mammalia > Pholidota > Manidae > Smutsia > Smutsia gigantea. The sequence goes on from JAVSCE010006720.1 coordinate 225,090, forward strand.
TTTCATATGCTTCCTTTCTAACAACCGGGAACAATTACCTAAGAATTCCCATTTTTCCAATATTGTGTTAATTTCTGGGATAATAAAACTGTCAGAGTCTCAGGAATAAGATTCTTTTGCACAATAATCATTCCATCAAAGTGGAAAAAATACAAACTTAGATTAGCCAACTCGTACAAGGATTCAAATGCATTTTTTCATTAAATCTTATTTATTCCTTGTGTCTCCAACACATAGCGCATTCCCTCACACTCACATACACTTATCCTCACCCCACATTGGCTGATCCACATCTGCACACTCACACACATCCCCACACACTCTGGGCACATCAGACCAAGACAGCTGAAGACTACAGGAAGGTCTTAGAAACAGTACCATATAGAAGTATTCCCTGGGTTAAGAAAACAAGAAAAAAATGGAAAATAAAAAAAAATAGAAACTTACAGTAAGCTTGTTCTCCCACTTTTCTTCCACAGTAATTTCTGCATTTGTCACCCACTGTACAGGGTTATAAATGAAGGTTTCAACTTCAGAAACTTCTTCATGCTGGAAAAGAGTTCCACACCTTCAACTAGGAATTCAGGTGAAAAGCATACACTATTATGTAAGAAATAATTTAGACCAAAGGTAATTCAGGATGACTAGAATAGAAAGAGTTCTTTCTCATCTAATGCCACCCAGTGATTTTCCTTTATCCCAGGATGTTGCCATGTGTAGATGGTAACTCTCATCAGGTGCTCTGTCTATGCTGAACATAAACAGACAGAATCATTTTCCAGAACCTATTTTCATTCCCCTCTCAAACAGAAGGAAACAAGCAATTTCATGGATTTTTCATTTGTAGAACTAAATGCTACATACTATACACTAGGACTGTGAAAGGGACTGGAAATACCAAATGAAGATGTTCTCTGCTTTCTCTAGAGTGTCCAGTCAAAACTCAAAATGGAGAAAGAGGAAAGCCATTAGTTAGAAAGAAGCTGTTCAACAGATATCCTGTCTTCAGCCCTTTGAGTATGAAGATGGATATAAGAGTCTCAAGCAATCTGTATCTAATGGCCAACCCATTAGTCCTGACTGACCCAAACTAGAAAACTAACTGCAGGAAGGTTTGAGAAAAATCTCTTCATAGTAGGATTTATTTGGGTCTCAAAAAATACACAGACATGTCCTCAGCAAACAGACTAATAGGTCAGTTATCTGCAGACATTTCTAGCTAGTGAAACACCATGATATGCACACATTATACCATACCAGCTCCTGAAGCGTAGCTGTGAATTCTACTCCCTTTTGTTCAAGTTCTTTCAGTAATAGCAGCATTCCTTGGTCCGTCATCGCGTCCAGAGATGACAAGCTGATTGAACTGCCCTGACACTCAGTCTCATTGTTCTGAAACAATTACCAAAATGTCCATAACTCTGTCATTCTAATAAAGAGCATGCTTTAGTTTTATTGTATGAAAAGGATGCCCATGGGTCAGTGTGACTGTACCCATCAAAAAGGCAAACATCCTCAAAAAACTGTTTCTATTTTCAACAGGCTGGCTTCAACTTACCATTTATTCATTTGTAAGGAAAATCATTTACCCAACAGATAACATTTCTGTGGGTGATATCAACTGGTATGGCTCTAATTTTATGAAAATAGGGGAAGGTGAACAAATTCACAGAAAACAACAACTTTGTGGAGGGTTGCCAATAAATCCCACTGCAAACACTGGTTTCTTTTGCTCCTTTTCATTCATAGAAGACACTCTCAGATAATGTTTCACAAAGCATATTCTTTTATACTTATCTCAAAGTCCCTGCTCTTGTCATATTTGAGATATATGACAGTACCACACTTGACTTTCCTTTTGCTGTCTACTAGAAAGGTAGTAGACATTTTGTCTGAAAATTTTGAACTGTAAAATAATGTGAAATTATATATTAAAAATTGCAAATAGTGACCTTTACAATCTGTGAAAATCAGACCAGTGACTTATTTTCCCTAGAGAAGGAGTTTGGAATTACAGAATATAGAATTCTTTTAACTACAAAGGGCCTTTTTTCTTTAACTAGAAAGGTCCGAGAGCTGTTATTTCCAGATTCCAATTAGAAGGCAAACTTCCTCATCCATCATGGGGTAAGCCTCGGAGCCAGAACATCACCAGCTGTGTGACCCCTGTCTGGAAGGATGGAACTTTACAGCTGGCATCTTGACATCATTATTATCCCAGAGGACTTTGACTGCCATGGCAGATTTGCCACCATTTCACTCAGTCTGGCAGTTTGGCTTGATTTCAGAAACACAGTTAAATGATGAGTATTTGAAACAACATCAGGAAAGCATAGCCCTCAGCAGAATGTCCAAGGGTGCCTCAGACAGCTTCAGAGGACGGCAACATATGTCGCCCCTGCATCCTTGGCAGAAATTCCAATGGCGTTTGCCCCAAAGTCATTCTTCCTCTCCTTTCAAGGTCATAACACCGTTGTCAATGGGAGGGAAGTTCTGAAATATCCATCATCCACAGACATGGAGAGCCCATCCAAGTGGTGAAAAGAAAGCAATTTGCTAAGAAAGCACCACCTGGCATAACAAACGCAAAGCTGGGCAGTACACAGGAGGGAAGATGGTATGGAGGGGTCCCAACACTGCATCCCCAAGAAGGCTTCTGATGGTTTCCTCCCATGTTGTAAAGAATTGGGTTTACCTACAAGACTGAGATGTTTTCAAAATAATTCATTTTGTCATTTTAAATTGAACCAAAAACCTATAAAAATGCTTTCTGTTCAGACGGTAATAATCAGTGGCACTAAATTGCGCTGGTACAATTACGTCCTGTAGCAAAGAAATTTCATGTTGTTTCTGAGAGTCTTTGTTTTGGATAGATGTATTTACTTCGGGGATTTGCAGAAATACTGAAAATTTTTTCATGGATCACTACTGCTAACCTTTAGGACCCCAGGCTGGGGATCAGTGAAGGTCGTTTATCCTGAAAAATATCAAGAATATAAAGCTTTCTAAAATCCAGCTTCACTGGAGGCATACTCCACAAACCCATCCTTGAGCCTGATGATATTTTCCAGCTGTAACTTGAGAAAGGTCCATTCTTCTGGGCTAAGAGATGTTAGACTTGGATTCTAAAACCCTCAGAAATGCCATGGTTCCTTGTCAGTAAGCTATAGGCCTTCACTTAATAGTAAGCTGTCCCATGTGGTGATAATTTTGAAAGATTTGCATTTGATGATAATTACCTACCTCTACCGACTGAGCAAGAATGAGTTCACAATGCAGAGATTTTTCTCCTTCAGAGTCGATGCTATTATGCTCTCCACTAACATTCAACTGGATCCCATTTCTTGGAGGAAAAAAATAATAGTCAGTTCTGGTTAGGTGTGTCACCACCGTTATGTTCTAAGTCACCAGAACAGGGTTTAGCACCAGGCAGGAAGAAGTCATGTGTGCCAAGGGTTGTGTAAGGTACTTAGGAATACAGAGAAATAAGAGAAAGTCTCTGCCCTCCAGGAGATACACAGATTAGTGCCTCTAGATGGTTGCAAACAAATTGTCCACACCTTTTTTTTTTTTAAAGAATTGGAGTCAAGGGTTAAGAATTAGAAACTTTCACTAAAAATATAAATTTCTGGCTTTTCTGAAAAAAATGAAAAGATGTAGCAACACTGCGTCCATATATTTATTCTTAATGCAACAATTAGCTGGAGCTCAGCAGAGTGGCCCCTCTGCCTTTATCTAGGTAAAAACTCTTCCCATGTGTCACTCTTGTCACGTAATTGTGTGCACTTATCCCATTGACCTTTCTCATTTTTGTTATCTGAGTGGCTCCTGCAGACTCCTGGATGAGCGTATTTCACATATGCAGTAATAAATTATTATAATATAGGATGATGTGGGTTAAGAAAGAGCTTGCAAGAGCATGCTGTGAGTGCACTCAAAAGAATTACACTATTCAAGGTCAGAGAAAAGTAAGGGAGGGTCATGGGAAAGTCGTGAAGAAGTGCTCTGGGAGCAAAGCAGGGAAAATATCACTTACAAAGGTGCACAAGAAAAGAACGTGGCATGAAGAACTGCATCGAGCTCAGGAGGCCAATGACGTAGGGCGAAGGCACACGAGAGAAGGCTGGTGTGGGGTTGCTCTGTACTTACATGAGGAGTTCTTGTTGCAAGCGCTGTAACTCCTGAACCAGTTTGTTTTTATCCCCTCGTAAATTCTGGAATCACATATATTTGTTGTACATGTTACCCTAGTGGAGGATTTACATATACATTTCAACAACCCCACCTTGCAAGCTGTGACATGTTGATGGTATACCTTTATAATGTTCTTGTATTCTATGATGGTTGACTTAAGTTCTTCTATACTTAAATCCTTCTGGAAAGTAGGAGAGAAAATAGCAAATAAATGTATGAGCCCACCAAATCGTATTTGTTAGATTATCAGTCTGAGCCACAGAAGAATTGTAAATGCCCAAAGATGGTAAGACATTCTACTAATCTCATCAGATTGATTGGATTCTACCAATCCCATACAGAAAACTGAATCAGTCTGTGTTTGTGATAAAAACCAAACAAAAAGTATGGGACAGCAAGGCAGCTATATTAAACTAGTTATCTAAATGCATATCTATATCTAACATATCATTACGTTCTGTGTTTGCTTGGTCCGATGGGATTGAGCCCTGAAAGATGATCCTTAAGTCCAAGTCACCTTATATTTATTATCACAACACACTGAAGAAAAAAAAAATCAGTCTATCTGAAATGCCTAATCAATCATTAAGGCATCTAATTTTATCCAGTTTGAACAATATCTTTTAAAACCATGGTTTTAGACTGCAAGAACAGAGGGACAGTCAGTGTCTGGACTATAATTTTATCCCATGTCTAGCATGGTGCCTGGCACATGGGAAATGCTCAGTCAATACCCTATAAATGCTGGGCAGGAGTGCAAAGCGGTGGAAAGCCCAGAATTATGGAGGAAGTGAGCAGCCATCAGCAGCACAATGTCACTACGCGGGGACAGAGAACCCGTGACAAAGAGATAAAGTTGGTACAATGTTCATTTATCCTGGTCAATGTCCACATGCCACGGATGACACCTTTGAAACGTTAGAGGGAAAGAGAAAGCAGTATTGCTCTTTCTTCATTTCCCTGTCTTGGAAGGTGGAAGTTCATTAGCTTAGGCTGTGACTTCCTGTCTTAAAGCCATAAACCTAACCAGCATCTCTGTAGTCAGTATCCTCTGTAAGCAGATACAAGGATATATAGATCATTATCTATCCATCCATCCATCCAATAAATCAGTCAAACTAGGTAGAAAATAATTTGGGGACATATTCTTCCTTACCCCTAAAATGAATGAACCGCATGCATGTTGGTGTTGCCGTGAATTAAAACTGCATCCCAAGTACCTAGCCAATGACTGGTTAACCTGGCACTCTAATATGCTGCAGGAATGGTTTCACACACCAGAATTGAGAGAGGAAATGGTAAAATGTATCCCACTTGGAGAAATCAGTATTCTTCATTCAGAGGAATATTTGTGTGAAGTACATTTATATAGGTACATTTATAGAATATTAGATATATATAGACTATTCATGCGATAGAATATTAGAATCAATATTTTACTGACAGTGAAATTACACAAAGAGCCATCTCCTCTGTGATTTGGAAAGAGCTAGCCAATCCTGCAGGACGTCGTGGTAGGAACATTACCAACCTTCTGCAAGCTTGCCTCTTTATTAAGCAAAGTGTTCTCATACGTGTATAACTGCATCTGAAAAGAAAGAGATGTTTGGAGAGGCCACTGGGAGGCTGCCTTGGTAAAGGAAAGTGCCACAAAATCATTGCAGTAGGGAGACGTGATTCTGAAGTACCTTTAACGTGCATGTGTTTCTCCCTTTATAAAGAACTTTCCTGCCTGCCTCTTAACAGCCCTAGAGGCCTAGGTCATCGTCCTCATTTTACCAGTGCGGAAATGGAGGCTCACTACCAGAGACATGCCCAATGTCACGCGCAGTAAGTGACAGAATTGACTAGGGTGTAAGTCTCCGGCTCCAGCAAACTGCCTTCCCAACTCTTTCACACTTCATATAAGAAGGCATAGAGGGGGGACACGGGGAAGGCAGTATTACGCAGAGAAGACAAGCAGTGATTTTATAGCATCTTACTATGCTGATGGACAGTGACTGTAATGGGGTATATGGGAGGGGACTTGAAAATAGGGGGAGTCTAGTAACCATATGTTGTTCATGTAATTGTACATTGATGATAGCAAAATTATAAAAAGATTTAAAAAAAAGAAGGCATAGAGAGTCTTCATTTTTTTTGGTGAAATTGAAAATTTAGGCAGGGCATGGACACAGAACTCCATGTGGACAGAGAGAAGACTTTTCCTCTCTTAAAAACATAGTTTTTAAATGTTCAAGATTTCTTTTAGTGCAGTGAATATATTGAGGATGTATCTGTTTATTCAAACCAAAAGCAAGTTTGTGGGCAGAGGCGTCTAACTATAATTGATAAAATACGTATATATATTGATTGAACTGAAAACCTAGGAAAACAATTAGCATAGTCAGAAGTAGAATCATCATTATAATCATATATATTTGATATCCCTTTGTAGTTCTAAAGGTATCTTGACATAATCATCTCATTTGAATTTCCCACAAGCTTGCGGGTTAGGTAGAATATGTCCTACCTATTAGCAGATGAGAAAACTGAGACTTAAAAGATTGACTACTTGGTTGAGGTTATAAAGCTTTTAAGTAGGGAAGACAGGATTTGAACCCATGGCTTCTGGGTCTTTCCACTAGTTTATGAGAGTTGCGTTTTCCAGTCATCTTAGAATAAAATTAATTGAATGTGTAAATTATAACTGCTACAATATACATATTACATATACACACATGAAATTTGGCCTTTTCCTAGGAAACTTGATAATTCCACATATTAGATATAGAATTTAAGGACATCACTTCAGACATACACTACCACAAAAAATATTGCTCAAATAAGCCATTAGAAATACCAATAAGCACGACATGAATTCCTGAATTTATTAATAATTGCCTTTTGTTTCCTGATAAGAACATATGGTAGACATAACAAAAATATATACTAAATATTAGCTTTTTAGATGCAACCTAAATAGAAATCATTTCTGTAAGTTATCATTCCTTAATTCATCAAGGATATTTTCCCATTTCCCCTCATTTCCTACATTAAGAAGGGACAATAGCTGAAATTTTTACTGACTTAGGGATTCACAAAATCAGACACTATTAAATTAGAAGTTGCCACTACAATAAAACTATTTAAAAAATGGGTTATCATTTGACCTAGTAAATCCATTCCTAGGTATTCATTCATGAGAAGTGAAAACATGTCCACACAGAAACTTGTACATGAAAGCTCATGGCAGCATTATTCTTAATACTCAAAGTAGAAACAGCCCAGGTGTCCATCAGCTGATGAATGAACAAAATGTGGTATATCCATACAATGAAATATTGGTCAGCAGCAAACGGAAATGAAGTACTGACACATGCTGTAACGTGGATGAACCTTGAGAGCATTATGCTCAGTGAAAGAAGCCAATCACAACAGTTCATACAATGTGTATGCTGCCATTGATATGAAATGTCCAGAATAGGTAAACCTATAGAAATAGAAAGTAGATTAGTGTTTGCCTAGGGTTCGGGGGCAATGGGATTGACTGCTGAAGGGATTTCTTAGGGGATGATAAAAATGTCTTGAAATTGGTTTGGGGACAGTTGCATGACTCTCTGAATATGCTCGAAATCACCGACCTTTATACTTCGAGTGAATTTATGGCATGTCTATCATATATCAGCAAAACTGTTAATCAAAAAAACAAACAAACTGCCTTTTATATAATTCAGACATCTTGAGGAATACAAATTTCAAAATTCATAAACAAAGGTTATTATGTCAATGAGTTCTATACACCTTCACAAAGTAAGAGGGTTTGACAAAAGAAAATATTTTACCAGCATGTGGGAAGAGCTTACTTGGTGCTCTGTCTCAGTTTTAGAGAGCTCCTCAATCTTCTTTTCCAGTTCGTATATATCCATGATGTTTTTAGAATTCTAATATAAAATAAGATAGTATTCTGAGAGGTAGACCATAAAAAAAAATAAGAGAACATCACAGTCTTTTTTAGGAAGTGGTATTTTCATCATTAACATTGAAATCCATTTTAAGCTAAGGGACGAAACTTTAGACTCTGTCCAAAAAGAGCACGATGCTTTTCCCATGACCATCCAGGGATACTCTTCCTAGGCCCTTATCTTCCCTTACACCTCGGCCACTCACTCCCTTGTCATACCTTCAAATGTGTCCTTACCAGCAACTGTGACCTCTCCATTTTCTTAATCGCAAGCATCTCACTCTTCAACTGGCACTTCTTGTCTTTTCAGATTGCTTCTTTGACAGCAACACCCTCGGTCGCCCCGGGAGCCTGTAATCCATTGGTCCTACCACTCTCTACTTACCCTTCCACCTTCCCATGAACTCAGTCCCCTTCGCAACCACACCAACTTCCCCACCTCGTCCCCACAGGCCAACACTGGCTGACCACTTGGTTTTGTAAATAAAGATTTATTAGGACATAGCTGTGCTCAGTTGTTTTGTATTGTTTATGGCTTCTTTCCCACTAAAGTGGCAAAAGTGAGTGGTGGCAACGTAGGCTTTTTAAAGCTTAAAAATATTTGCTATCAGATCCTTAACAAAAAGTTCACCAACTCCTGGCTTATTTCATCCCCTCTCTCTCCTTGAACTTCTGATACCTCCTCCAACATCTTCCCTCTCAGCTGATGACTTTTCTTTTATTTCACTGAGATTTATAAACAAGCCAGAACCTCCATATTACCTGAATAGATGCAGTATACTGGATGCAGTATAAAGCATTTGCTGATCTGACCACTTCTCCCCACTTTTACTGTTACTGCTTCAATCTAAGCCTCCATCCTCTTTGGCCTAGATTATTACAAGGGTTGGTCTCCCTGCCTCTTCTGTTGCTCACTACTGTTAATTCTAAACCCAGCAGCCAGAGTCATCTTGTGACAACAGGAACTAGAGCATGTTACTCCTCTGCTCAGAACTATCCACCAGCTCCCGTCTCACTCTGCAAACAGCCAGAGCCCATGCAAAGCCTAGGTGAGACCCTTCCACCTGGCTCCCTGCAGCTCTTGTTACCTGTTCCTTCTACTGCAGCCACACTGGCCTTGCAGACAGGCTGCAGCCTGAGGACTGAAAGCTTGCTATTTCCTCTGTCTGGAACACTCTTCCACAGATAAAGCTCCTTTCCAGTTTTAACCAAATGATTAACTTCACAGTGCTACTTTTCCTAAGCACCCTGGTTTAAGTTGCATTCCCACACAATTTTGTTTTCTGCATTCTTTCTACCATCCACTAATCACCATCTAACATGCAAGCTCCACATGGGCTATTTTGCTTAAGCTTGTATCCTCAACATCTACAATAGTGCCTAGCACATAGAGGTCTCCCAAAGAATATGGGTTAAATAAATAAATGAATGTAAGTAACTACTCAAACTCTTAATGCCGTTACTCTTGACATGCATCCAATTTTTACCTCCTAAAGGAATCTTAGCGAGCAGTGACATATATATGCCTTTTCTAATGTGAATCATTAATTGCAATACTACGTCATGAGAAGGGCTCTCATTCTGCTTCCATCTCAATTCTAAACTGGCTTGCAACAATTCTTTTATGCTAGTCAATCATCCTACATATGTAGAGAAAAATATCTTACATTGGGAGCTTAACTGTAAAGAACTAGTTTCACAAAACCCTGGCCTTATAGCTGTAATACATCTGAATCTAATGTAAGTTTTTTTCCCCCAGTCTTTAATTGTTCCTTTCCAACCCAGTATGAAATTTTTTTAATGCCTACTTGGCCCATATTTTGGATAACTCCCCAGACTATTCATCAGAGCTTAATAAATACCCCTGATAAATTTACATAAAGCCCAAATAAAAAACTGTGCCTAATCCTTAACATTCAAAAGGTTCCTCTGGAGAATTTCCCTCCAAAATAGTAACTTACTAGTAGCTTTATTACCTGCTCTTTCAATGCTTTAATTCTGTTGCTTAAAAAATAGGTTGCACAGGATTTTTTTTAGAGAGATTTTACTAATATTTCCTAACATATATGAGGTATATTATGGCTAATAAAATGGCTTCACATGCAATATCTTAATCGCCAAAATAACTGTAGGGAATATGTATAAACCTAAAACAACAAATGGATTTTTCAATGTCCGAGTTTCAGTGAATTTAAGATCTGGGTCTTAGACTCAAGATTTTTGCCACCTACTTCAGTGGGATAATAATGGAAAATTATTAGATAATGACTACATTTTCCTTCTTGATTTGTACACTTTTTAGGTGGGTTAATTTCCTTTCATCTTAAATCTGAACTTCTTGTATCCATTTCTTCCACAGATAATTACAAAGGTGATAACATATTTATGTCCAGACTTGAAAATCCTCTTCATTCTTCTTCCCTTGTCATTTGCCAAAGCAACCTGGTCTTGGGCCCACAAGAAACTGAATAGTCACATGATTTCTATTTCTCACAGCATCAGACCATGATTCTATGATTTCAATATGTTTATCTGTGCTAGTGTTTAGTGATTTCAACATACCTCTTCTTGGAGAACCCGAATCTCAAGAATCAGGGCCCGGTTTTCTGTCTCCTGATTCATTGAGAAAAGTAATTTAAAAGTATTTAAGAAGTTTATTAAGTACCGCATATTTACCTCCAAGGTTATTCAAATTCTTGCCCTTTATCAACTTTAAATTTAGCATTGACATCAGCAACAAGCCTAATCTGAACATATCCTTAACACAGGGTTAAGCCTTTGGCTGGCAGTTTTTTGGCATCTGTGAGAAGTCAGTCTTGTCCTTGACTTAATCTAACTATGGCAGTTAGCAAGGGAAAGACAGAAAAAAGAAAAGGAACAGCCTGGATGTTCCTGCAACTTTACTACATCCACTTATGACAGGTAGTGTGAACACATCTATTTAAACAGCACCTTGAAATCACAGACTACAAGCTTCCTTCTTGAAGCTGTGGATGTTCCCTGATTCAACCTTATGAGAACATGTGAATTTCAAAAACTATTTTATAATGAAGATCCCCAAATTCAGAACCAACAGAAGGAAAAAGTATTCCAGAACAGGATATATGTATGCCAAAATGTTAATGGTAAATCTTATGGATAGGATAGGGGAAGGATTCTGTGGGATTTTATTTTTTCTTTTTTAATATGCATTTCCTTATTTTTATAGAGTGGACAGGGATTACCTTTATAATATAGAAATAAAAGGGAAAACATCTCAGGCTAGGATGTCAATGGTATAAGAACAAAGGAACACACACACACACACTACATAATTGGAATCACAAGACCTGGGTTCAATTCTAGCTTCACCATGTATTAGACAATTGACTTAGAATAATCAAAACATCTCTGGACTTTACCCATAACTCTTTTAATTTTTTAAAATGAAGAACAGCGAGTTCTGTTTCTACCTCATCGAATGTCTATGATGACTAAACTGAAATATTAACAATTCTTTTGAAATCATGAAACACTATAAAATGTAAAAGATCAGGATTGTATATACAGGACTCGGCATTGTTAACCGTAGCAGCTAATGAGGAAAGAGGACATTGTAAAATATGTAAAGTTCATGCTTTACATATATGAACTCATTTAGCCTCTCAGCCCTATGGTAGTTCATTTCCAGGTCACACACGGGGGCACAGAGGCTTGAAGGGATTCTACGGATGGCCCGAACAGCCAACTGTTTAAACTGTGTGAACAGCCCTGGAGTCAGGACTCACATGCTGGCAATTTCACTCCCAAGTGTAGGAGTTTGACCATTTCTCTCCATGGTCTCCGTGAAGAAGCTCCTGGTGGTCCCCACTTGAGTCCTTCCTGAAATGTATTCATAGGGACTTGCAGGGTTCCCTGACACTCAATGAGACTTGTCCCCACATTTTACTATTGAGGCAAAAGCTAAGCTGTGTTGGCTGTAGAAGGTCACAAGTGACACAGGCAGGGAGCCCAAGTCTCCTGAAGGCTTACAGACCTAAAAATAAATGATTTTGAATGACTTTCAGTTGACTCCCACCATTGTTTGCAGTGGTAGAATACTGCTGGTATATATCAGGATTTTGAAGATTATAGCTAAAGCTCTAGATAATAATATTCTCAAGAAAAGTGATTTATCTGGCAGTTGAGTTAAAGCTTAGCCTAAATAATGTTTCGCTCTAAAAATTACAAGACTGTGCTTATTTAGCTTAAGGACTCATTTATGGAGCTTCTTAGTGATCAGTAAGTACTGAGAACAAGGTGAAAGTTTGACAGAGACTTTTTTTTTTAATTTAAATGGTTTTTAGCATCAGGTATTTATGAATTCACCTATCAACTTCAGGAGGCATTCCAGAGATCCCCTAGATCTTCATAAACCATTGTGAAATGGCTAATTTACAAAGAATTTTTATCTTGGTTGGACAGGAAAACACAATTTTTAATCCTTCCTGCCTTTACTTTTCTAAAGTATTACAATTCATTTATTAGCCTGACTTCTGAGTTTTGCCTCCAAATAAGCCCTCCTGGATTTCAGTTATGTGAACTATGTGCCAATTTCGAAGTATGTGGATGACTTACCAATTGTTTGTTCTGGGCTAGGACAGTGGTCTTCTGCTCCTCTGAAGCATTCATACTAATTTTCAGTTCCTCCAGTTCTTCTTTTAACAGATTTGTTCTCATAATAGCCTGGTGGGCACTGTGGGGGTGCAGTAAGAAGGCAATGAGTGAAACCTCAAATATAACCGTCAGAGATACTAAGTAAAGCCAAGGACTATTTTTGGACCCAAGTTGAAAACCGCTAAAGGCTTAAACCAGATGCCAACAATAGTAAAAATATACCCATAATCTTTTACAGTCCTCAGAAAAGAAAGGCATTTGGGGGAGAGTGGTGAGGGAAGGACACAGGAAACAAACATATTCCTGAAGATAAAGATTTGGAGACACCCTTTGAAATCCATCACTGGCTGAATCGCATGGCTCATGCCTTCTACTAAAGAGATGTAATATTAGTTAATGCAATTCCACAAATATTTATTGAACAATACCATGTTTCCTGTGCTGTACCTTGCAAGGCAGCCTATGATGGTGGGCAAAAGGGGCACGGTTTTTGCCTTTGCAGGGGTCGCATACTAATAAAGGAAGTGACAACCAAACAAATAATCACAGTTTTAAATATTTCATTTTGAAAGTTTATTATAGCATTGTTTACAATAACAGAGCATTGGAAACAACCTAAATGGCCAAAAAAAGGAAACCTATTAAATGGATTATGGTAATCCGTATCACGGAATTATCTATTTGTACTCCCACTAGATCATAAGTTATTTACTGAGCAAGGTCTCAAAGCCTACAGTTTCTTTCCTTACTAAGACATTGCACTGGCCCTTCAACAGATATTTACGGAGCTCCAATACTATGGCAGACATTATGCTAGGCATTGGGGAAGCCAAAAGCGAACTCAATCCTGAGACCTCTACCCTCCCAGTAGCACAACTACATAATCATAACTACAATACAGTGTGATACAAACCAAGGTTTGGAGTGAACCCAAATTCTGCAGACACTGTGTGAAAGGCCGACAGCTTAGGTAATGAGGAAGGGAGTGAAGGGGGGAACAAAGAGAAGCTTATTGAGGGGCTGCAAGCAATTAAATATTGTTGGAGCCCAGAACAGAAAATGGGAGGTAGAGATAAGGTCACAGAGGCCCCATCACGATGGGCTTTGCAAAGCAAATGAAGGAATTCGGATTGTGTCCCGAATACAGTAAGGACCCACGGAAGTGTTCAAAGCAGGGGCGTGACATTCAGACTGGCATTTAGGAAGATCATTGCTGGGGTTGACTGCAGAAAAGGCATGGAAACCAACGAGGGGCTGCCAAGGTGATCCAGGTGAAAGGCGATGTCACCTTCAACTGAGGGGCAGAAAGAAGTAAGTCTACTGGAAAGACTTGAGGAAGGTGAAATGAACAGAAATTGGTATGTAACTTAGACATGAAGCCTGAAGAAGGAGACAGGTTTCCAGGGGGCAGAAAACTGGACGGATGGGAGGGTTCATCTACAATAGACACGCTACTCTGCACTGGAGTGACCAGGCTCTTCACCTTAATGGGGTCACAGTTAACATAGAAGGCAAATTATACTATGATGGGACAACTGCACCATATCAAAAATATGCTGTGAGTGCTGCAAGGAAACAGAGGCTCTTCCCCATGGGTCAGGGGAAGAAGATGGTACAAAGGCTGAGTTTTGTAGACACTGGCCTTCTGGCTGCCCACCAGATTCTCTGGCCGTTCTTTGAGTTACCCAATACCTTGCTAATACATTTCCCTACTGCTTAAGCTAAGTAGAGTCAGCTTCCCGTTTTTGCAACCAAAAACCCTGACTGGCACATATGACCAAGGCAGGGTTTTTTCTAAAGAAACTTTGAATTATTATATTTCAAATAAGTAATCAATAAGCCAGTTGTGGAATGGAGAGTGAGGTAAGCATATTTTTTTATTTTATAGAATAGCTTGGAGGCTGACTAGCTGGGTAAAAATTTTGAGGATAAGGGGCCAAGGTCAGAATGTTTTACTGGCTTTTCAAGTTAACTTAGAACTTTTCTATTCAGAATTTTAGCACCTACAATACATCTGTAAATACAGACTTCGGGAGAACCTTGCCAATTTTTTCCTGATGCTCAAGCTCTCCCCACAACCTGTTTTACCAGGGTTTGACACTTACATATATGGCTCCTAGGTCCTTATCCCTTTTTATCTTAAGCTAAGGTCACAGATTTTCTTATCATTCTTCTAGGTTATAGACATCCTGAGAGCGCATCTTAAACCTGACTCATCAATGAATCTCTCATAATAATTAGCATGGGAATTTCCAAACCACCAAAAACTTTGGATAGGTTCACACTTGGCCCATAGGCATACTGGTTTTATATAAACAACTCTACCTTGAATGACATAAAGAACATCATTACTAGAAGAGAAGTGACAAACATTGCTAGTGGGAATGTAAAATGGTACAGTACATCTTCTTTGGAAAACAATTTGGCATTTCTACAAAATGCTATATATAGGCCACTACACAGCAATTCTACTAGGTCTATACCCAAGAGAACTGAAAACATATGTCTACATGAAAACTTGTACACAAATGTTCAAAGCAGCAGTATTTGTAATAGTCAAAAAGTGAAAATAACCCAAATTGTCCGTACCTTGAAGAATAAACAAACAAATGTGGTATGTCCATTCAATGGAATATTATTCAGCCATAAAAAGGAATGACATACTGATACAAGCTAGTCTTGAAAACATGTTAAGTAAAAGAAGCCAGACACAAAGGTCACATATGATATGATTCCATTTATATGAAAGGTCCAGACTGGCAAATCCACAGAGAGAGAAAGTAGATTAGTGGTTGCTGGGGGCTAAGGGGAGAGGGAAATGGAGAGTGGCTGCTAAGGGCTATGGGGTTTCCCTTTCAGGGTGATGAACTGGATCATAATGATGACTGCATATGCTTGTGAATATACTAAAAATATACTAAATAAAGTTCCCAGCACCCAGTACCCCACTATGGCTCACCTTTTTATCTGAAGGCGCAATTTGGTACAATCCTCTGACAACTGACTGTTAGCTTCTTCCAAGGTTTCTAATGCCAGTTTAAACTTATTATTTTCCTCCTCTAATTTCTGCTTGTTGAAATACAGTTCTGCTACACAGGTGATCAAATCGGAGACCTCTCTGCAGGTGAAAGAGCAAGTGAGAATAATTTGCAACATCTATAATCATTTTCAGTCAAAATAAGGTAGGCGGTTAGGCCCAAACAGGCTTAACTATTCCTGTAAGATTTTTCTACTTTAACCTCTTCCATCCTCATAAATGTAGTCCATCTATACAAGAAATATTTATTCAAGCATATATTACAACAGCATCAAAGATTTTTCCAAAATTGCCAGGTATTCAGCATCTGCCAGTCCTGAAGTCAACTTCCACAGCTTTTGTTTATTCCTTTCCATTTCACTCCCCAAATTTGTCTCCATCTACAATGAAGAGTTTTTATTTCTGCATGGGTTATGGGAGATCCTGAAATAAACTGACATTATTCTTTCAGTCAAGGGATCTTGGCAGATTTTAATAGGCCTTTAGGAAACAATTTCTAGAGTCTCATATTTGTAGCCTGCAGCTCATAACTTATATCTCTCCCAATATCTTCTACAGCTTATTAATGTTTGTGAATGTCACTCTTGCCCAACCCTTTGAGAGCTGGGACTGTATGTTTCCTAGGGTCCCAGGCCTACTCTTGCTCATTATCATCTTATCCAGTACTTAGCACAATTTGGTACATGGTTCCTACTCCTCCTTTTTGCATAGATATACCTAAAGTGGCAAAGATAAAATAAGAGAGAGACAGAATCACTTCTCTTTAACATCTGAAACTCACATGTCGCAGAAAATAACTTTTCTTATTCATATCTAAAAGTATCTATTAAGGAAGTACTTAAAAAATAATCCCAGAAGAGCTTAAGGTCAGTGTCATAATGCTACTTCAAATGGAGATTGTTTACCAAAGGAAACACATGAAGTCAAGGAGAAGGGTTTCATGAGTGAGAAAATGCTCACTCATATAGCACTAGTCTTACATAACTTGTGACTTTACTGCATTGGGATATAATAATTAAGAGTTAAAAAAAAAAAAGCTAAGGGACTCTATCATAAGTAAAATATGTAGCTCTGTGACATAAATAAGAAAAATAAATAATTGAAGCACTTGAGGAAGCGTTACACAAAAGAGCACTTACAAGACTCCTCTAGACATGTCTCCACCCGAAGCCTCGAAGCTCTGGGATGGAGACGCCGTTGTATCTGTGGTCCTTGTACCTGAAACACAAACAAGAGAGTTTTATGAAAAGCCCATTTCTCCAAACCACAAGAAAGTGGCAGAACAGTCCCAGAGAAATACATACATACCTGCTCTAGGTGACTGTACGCTGACCTGTTCAAAAACGGAGTCAGCGATGCGGCCACTTGAACCACAGTTCGCTCCTTCCCTACAGCCAAACAACAAAACTGGTGAGCTAGTGTTCTCTGCCAGACTAAAGCTTAGCTAATTTTTCAGATTTTCTGTAAATTTTAAATCTTCCTGAATTTTAAAATCGGGTGTTCATTCATCAATGATGTGGAGATCCACACTGTGCTTAGATAGGGTAACAGAAAGAAACCGAAGGTGGTACATCCACCTTCAGCAATGTTTAATCAACCATGAAAAAGAAATGTGAACAAAGAGAAAGGTAGGTGGTGATGCATGGGAGCCGTGATTAGGGTATGGGAAGTCCAGTGCGTTAGCAAGTCGACAGACTTTGCAAGTGATAAATGGACCCTGTAGAGAGGTTACAAGACCACAGCCTAAAAGGATTGGAAAGGAAACGGCATAAACAACTAATACTTTGGGATATGTTGATGGCATTCTCATTTTCTCTTTTTCATGGAAAACCAAGTGAAACCTAGGCTAGCTGTATTTTGAGCATCTGACTCCTGAAATTTGGGGAACCCTCTGTATGGGCCACTGTCTGGTGTACAAAGTCCAGCTCTAACCCCCAAAATACACATATTTAAATTTCAGCCACTTCTTTTCAAAGAGTCTCTATATTATCTGTGATTTAAGTTTTGTTACTTAATCTTTCTGAATGCCAAATCCTTAGGTTATCTCTCTGGTGCAGCCACAGAACTCTAAATTCTATTTACATCGCACTGTTTCAATTTGAGATGTCTGCCAGAGGTAGCTGGGCAGAATAAATCATACACATTCTTACTATTCCTAGCTACATACATCACTGGTTCTGAGTTTCTATTCCTGTATTTTGTAATTATAGCTCTCGTGTTTTTTTTCTTGTCCTTTACATTTGTTATATTAGATTTTTTTCTTTGCCCTCACTCCATTTTATAAATGGATTATTGATATTTTTATTATATAATCAAACTTCATCTGGAAAAGTGGGAAAATTCATAATATAAAAAGTTAAAACCATCATGTAAACATAATCATTGTAGAATATATACTTCCCTATTTTTTCCTATTTTCTTGACAAATATGGGATTATACTACATATATGGATGGAGGGCCTATTATTTGAAATAAATAGTTCTCTTGTCAAATATTTATCCAGTTATAATTTGAGTGACTATTTAGGATTCTAGTGTATGGAAAGATGATCACTTATTTGCCCAACCCTCTGTTTTAAAATATTTAGGTTGCTTATATTTATCACTATCAGAATAGCATTCTACACAGAGGTTATAGGATTGGTTATTTTTCTTGAAGTTAACTATTAACTAGTGAACTCAAACACATCACATATTTTTGAGGGTTTGATAAAACTTGAAAATTGCTCTTGAAAAGCTGTACCAGCTTGTGCTACTACAAACAATGTATGAGAGGGGGCTTAGTTCTCCACATGTCCAGACAACAGAGAATTGACTCAGTTTTTTTAAACTTTGCCAAACTGATGGGCAAAAATGGTATTCTGTCTTCATCTGCATTTCTTTGATTGCTAGTAAGATTAGATGTTCTTATATATTTTTATCTTGCCTTCACAATTAACTCATGTATGGCAAACAATGATTCGGTCATCTAGATATCCTAACATGATATGGAATCCTGCAAGTTTTGACATTCTTTGAGCTTGAAGTTTTCTTTAAGCAAATCCCTAGTATATAACAGCTGACAGCTGGGGACTGGTGTCAGAGTAAAAGCCACAGGAATTGGACTCCCTGGGAAAACCAGTAATGCTTCTCCAGTACCCACTAGGGTCACCTGAGGCTAGGGTGCTGTTCTCCTTCTCCACCTTTCTTTCTTTTGTCTATCTTACTGTTTTTTTCCTTTTCCCTTTAGCTTCCCTAAATTCTATATTTCCCTATTACACTCATTGCCTCAAGAGCCCCACTGACCTCGAATGAGCATTCACTCTGAGTTGACATGCATTTGGAGATTTGGTGGTGTGTTACCGGAGATGAGTCCTTGGTCTTCTTGAGAGTATGAGTTCAAGAACAGATGCAGAAATGCTATTGAACATTAAGAGGTCATTTGGAAAATAAAGTTCAGAAAAAAAGTGCATGTCCCCAGAGAGCTGGGCACAGGCAGACCCGGAGGGGGCCGTGCAGAGAACAACCGGGAGCCTTTTTTACAGGAATGGAGATGAATATTCACTAAGTGAGATTAGGTTTCAAAGGGGCCGGGAAGTCTTCCTGGAGCTCTGGTTTGCTCCACCTCCCATGTGGTGGAGGGATTTTTGACTATATTTTGTCCCCACTGGAACTGTCATGGTGCGGGGAGGTGTGATTTTTACTATGGCAATGAATTTTGGGGTGAACTTTGGGTCAATTTCCCCTCCACATTGGAACTACCTGGTTTTGGCCATTCTGTTGTCTATAGTCTCACTCCACATCCAGTGAGGAAAGCTTTCACAGAATGTGTGAAACATAAGGAAACAGCTAGTCAAATGTCAACACTTACCAAAGTCATCCTCCTCCTTCCCTGCTCATGGCCGGCCGGCTAGCTACCTACTGTATCAGGACTAACAATCTGCTGGACTCCTATGCTGGCTCAGTTCTCTGTGAGAACATAATATGTGCTGTCTCCTAATCAGCGTTAATGAATGTTATCTGCATCAACATCAACAACATACTAGGTTCTCGAAGTGTGCCCGCCACAAGCCCCCCATCCGCTCTGTCAGGATCAGCCTGACACATGTTCGATATGTAGATCATCAGGACGCACCGCAGACCTACTGAGTCACGGTGGGGGGAGGGACTTCCCAAATCCAGGTACCATATTGCTCAGGTGATTCCCGTGTAAGCTAAAGTGTGAGGAGTGCCACATTACAGTATTTCAATCGACAGAAAACAGCGATGAGCATCAATTGCAGTCAACTTTAAAACAGAGCCTGAAAACTCATCCTGCGGGGACTGCGATTACCCTTTGTATCTGCAGCAAGCTGCCCGTTCTTCCATGGTGGCATGAGAAGTTTCCAGATCCACACGCAGGTCCCTTGTCTCAGGATCAAGTGTGTTCCATAGCCCCTCAAGGCCACCATCTTCAGAATCTTGACTTGTTGTTTGTCTTAGGTAATCTATTATTTTGGCCATCCCTACTGAGCCTTAGGAAGAAGAAAGGCAAATTAGTTTTGAGAGATGGGTGATGATTACTTTTGTAAGTGACGTGCTTGACTCTTTCAGATCCCTGAGTCCTGTAAGCTGGCATGTAAAGTGCTTTGGGCTGTAGTGTGAAGAACCTAGTGTCAAACCTTGGCTCTGGAATGTAATAGCTATGTAGATTTGGGAAAAGGACTTGATCTCTTTGAGCCTCAGTTTCTTTCAGGGAAACAGTTCCTTAAATCCTTTTCAAGCAGAAAGGCTTTCTGGATATAAATAAGTCCCACTCTTCCTAACACTGTAACAGGGTGCATGCTAATGTTAGGCTATAAGAATGTTCATTCTTCATACAATGGGGAAATGACAGCCTCTTCAACTCCTGGTGTTAGGAAAACTGGACAACTACATGTAAGAGAATGAAACTGGATTAGTATTTAACTCCATACCAAAAAGTAAACTCAAAATGGATCAAAGACATGAATGTAAGTCATGAAACCATAAGACTCTTAGAAGAAAACATAGGCAAAATTTCTTGAATACATGAGCAACTTTTTCCTGGGCACATCTCCTCGGGCAAGGGAAACAAAATAAAAAACAAGCAAGTGGGACTACATCAAACTAAAAAGCTTCTGTATAACAAAGGACACCATCAGCAGAACAAAAAGGCATCCTACAGTATGGAAGAATGTATTCACAAATGCTCATCTGATAAGGGGTTAACATCAAAAATATATAAATAACTTATACATCTCAACACCTAAAACAAAAAACATGATTAAAAAATCAGGCAGAGGACCTGAACAGATACTTCTCCAAAGAAGAAATACAGATGACCAACAGGCACATAAAAAGATGCTCCACATTGCTAATCATCAGGGAAATGCAAATTAAAACCACAGTGAGGTATCACCTCACACCAGTTAGGATGGCCACTATCCAGAAGACAAGAAATAACAAATGCTGGCCAGGATGCAGAGAAATGGGAACCCTCCTACACTGTGGGTGGGAATGTAAATTGGTATAACAGTTGTGGAAAGCAATATGGAGGGTCATCAAAAAACTAAAAATAGAAATGCCATTTGATCCAGTAATTCTACTTGTAGGAATTTACCTGAAGAAAACAAGATGGCTGATTCAAAAAGACACATGCACCACTCTGTTCATCACCAAGTGCTAACATATGAAAGCAACCTAAATGTCCATCAACAGATGAATGGATAAAGAAGATGTGGCACATATACACAATGGAATATTATTTAGCCATAAAAAGAAAAGATATCCTGCCATTTGCAACAACATGGATGGATCTAGAGGGTATTATGCTCAGTGAAATAAGCCAGGGAGAGAAAGAGAAGTACCAAATAATTTCACTTATTTGTGAAGTGTAAAAACAAAGCAAGACAGAAGGAACAAAATAGCAGTAGACTCATAGACGTGGAGAAGGGCCTAGTGGTTACCAAGGGGGAGGTGCTGGAGGAGGTGGGTGGGAGGGGGAAAGGGCACTATAATTAGCAATCACAATATAGGTTGGTCACGTGGACAGTAGTACAGCATGGAGAATACAGTTGATGATTCTGTAACATCCTACTACCTTGATAGTAACCTCACTAGATGGGGTGAAGATTTAATATGGGTAACTGTTGAACCACTGTGCTGTATATTTAAAACCAACATAAGATTGTATTATCAATGATACTTTAATTAAAAAAAAAGATGTTCATTCTGATGCTGATTATAAGAGAAAGAAAATACTATCCAAACACAGATTGGTTGAATATATGATACATCCCAAAAGAGTATACAAAGAAAATTTGTTGACACAGGCAAGTACTCAAAATTACTTAGTGAGATAAAGCAGATTACAAAACAGATTATATTCCCATGCATATTTAGGGAACAAGTCATATATATCTTAAGAAAAAAAGAATGACCAAAATCTTAAACCATTTTCAGCAATCAATTTGTGGTAGGGACGTAAACAGGCGCTAGAGGGTCCCTTACCATCCCTACCGCCTGATGCTTACCCCCTGGGGCAGTTTCCTCACCTTGTATGTGGATATAGCCTGTGACTTGCTCCAACCACAGAACATGGCAGAGGTGATACATGTATCCAGTGTGTGTGTGTGACTAGTTACAGAAGATCTCAGTGCCTGTCTTGCTGGAGTCACTCACTCCCTTGCTGGCTTTGAAGAAGCAAACTGCCATGTGATGGGCTGCTTATGTTGAGAGACCTAGCTTACAAGAAAGTGAGAGAGGCCTCCAGCTGACAGCAGCAAGAATCTGAAGCCCTCCATCCTATAACTTCAAGGAAATAAATTCTGCAGGTCACGCCCCAACGGAGCCAAAGACAGCTGCCCCAGTCAGGAGCTTGACTGCAGCTTTGTGAGTTCCTTAGCAAAGGACTCAGCCAAGCTGTGCCTAGACTCCTGATCCAGAAAGTTTGTCAAATAATTAATGTGTGTTGTTTTAAGCCTCCAAGTTAACCATAATTCAGCAACCAAGAGATGATACAAGTAGTTTGGGTATCGACATTCTTGAACTGTTGTATATGTATTTTTGAATAAAACAAATGAACATTTCTATTAGTCATGGGGAACCAGGATTTTCTCTGGGTGTCAAAGAAGATACAAATATAGTATCTGTTCCTAAATAAAACTCCTATAGTACTGAATTTGCATTGGAAGAAAGGCAATGAACTCATAATATATTTTATCTTCAAAAATTTGAGGAACTTTCCAGGTCTGACCACTGAAAAGGCTTATAAACAACACTCATCCCTTTCCCCCAGACTGCAGTCTCTCCATATTATTTCCAATGAAAAAGAGACAAGGATCCTTGAATAAATAGTTGATTCCAAGGTTAGGACAGGAAATGTACAACATAAGCCTAGAGACTTTTATAATATCAGGGAAAACAAGTGAGCTATTAAAAATGATGGGGACATGTCAAAAGTTTTAGTACCTGGGACATCTTGTTATACCAGGAAGCAATGAAATGCTCAAAGAAAGATGGGGACATACAAACAGACATAAAAGCCATCTTGAAGAATATCCTGCTGGCTAAATCTGAAACAATTTGAGCATCAACATAAATAATTATAGCAACAGATTATAAGCCATTCAATATAAGAAGAATCCAGAAATTCACAATGACATTAATTCATTAATTAGGTAGAAGGTAAAACTCTTGTGGTAGATTGACAAGTAATAAGTATAGAAAGAATGATGGAGACAGAAAAATTCCTATTTGACAACCATCATAATAATCATTGATTTAGGCAAGGAATATCAGTGGGTGCTGTGTTTCTGATCACCAATTCCAGTATGTGGGATTTTTTTTCCCTACACATTCAAGCAATTCTTGGACACCAGTTAGGTATCCCACAATTCAGCTCAATTCTGACACTACCCGGTGATGGTGTGAGATCCCACAGGTTAAGAGCTCAGTCCTGTAAGACTGACACCCCCCAACTCCCCACCTTCAGATGGCAGTTGTTAAGTCCAGGTTGTTACCTGTGCTTCTGACCAACCAGCTATTGATTGGAGGTTCCCATGGATTCAATTAATAAGCTAGAGCAGCTCACAGAAATCAGGGAGATATTTTACTTCTAGATTACCAGTTTATTATAAAAGGATGTAATTGAAGAACAGTCAGCTGGAAGAGATGAATAGGGTAAGGTATGGGGAAAGGGCATGGAGCTTCCATGCTTTCCCTGGAGTGACACCTTTTCCAAATGGCTACATGTTCACCAACCCGGAAGCCCTCCACACCCTCTCCTTTAGGGCTTTTATGGAGGCTTCATTACACAGACATGAAGGATTAAATCACTGGCCATCGATGATTGAATTCAATCTCCAGCCCCTCCCCCGCTCCCCGGAGGGGTGTGTGCCCAGCAGTGAGGTTGAGTTTCCAACCTAAACACATGGTTGGCTTTCCTGGCAGCCAGCCCCCTTCCTTAGGCGGTGCCTAAAAGTCACCTCATTAATATAACAAAAGACACCTTTAAATTCAACAGTTTTAGAAGCTATGTGCCAGAAATGGGACAAAGACCAAATATATATTCATTATAAATCACAGTATCCCAGATGCTAAAACTAGTGAGTGAAATTTTGATGAGGAATAGGATATTTATATAGACTCAAAGTATGTTCCCATAAATTACTTATCACAAAGGAAAAATAGTAACTCTGCAGTGGGGAAAGTTGGCAGATACCACAGTAATCAAGTGATCAAAGTTTAAGTCCTGGTATAGTGTGCTGGGAAGACCATACACGATTTCTGCAATGTCTGCAAAAAATGCATGACCTGAACAATCATGAGGAAGGAGAGACATTCTACAAACTGATCCACACCTTGACAAATTTCAAGGTCATAAAAGTCCAGGAATCTGAGGAACTGTCCCAGATTTGAGGAAGCTAGAGACGTGACAACTAAATGTGATTCTGAATTGGATCCTGTGCCAGGAAACAAAAAGCTATAAAGTGTATTACGGGGACGACTGACAAAATTTGAACATAAAATTTTGAATTAGATCGTATTGCATGAATGTTAAATATCCTGATTTTGATCACTGCGCTCTGGTTATGCAAGAAAATGGCCTTGTTCATAGGAAATAAACTGTTGTACTTGGGAATAAAGAGGTGTAACATCTACAAATTATTCTTAAGTTGATCAAAAACACAACCAAGCTTTTATCCTGCCTCTCCAGGAAACAAGACTCAGGACAGCCTAACTGTTGAAGAAACAAGGTAGAGTTTCTCTTTGTAGAGTATCCCAGCTGATAAATTAGAAAGGAAAGAGAGACTATCAACATTTGCAAACCCAATGGAAGAATAGATCAAGGCCTTCTGGTAAAAATACATAACAGCATTTATGTAGAATTTCTGCAAAAAGATAAATAAACCAAAGTCTTATCTAATCAAATCTCTAAATATAGGGGACAGAGGAACAGGTTAAGTGTTCCTACAGCCGCACAATCACCAAACTTCAGATCCAAGAAAACTCTGTAAGAGAAAAGAACCAGTACTGTTAACAAATAACTTAAAACACAAAAAAGAGAGATAGAAAGGGAAGGCAGAGACAAGACAGACAACTAATTACGATGAACAAACCTTTCTTGGATATTGACTTGAACACTTAAACTGTGAAAGAAAAAATAATTTTCTCAAAGGAGAAATTTTGAATACTGACGGGATATTTGATATTAAGAAATTATGTTACATTTTTAGTCATGATAATCACATTGTGGCTGAGTTTGGAAACAGTATCTTTTGCATATGAAATATGAAGTCTTGGATTTGTCTCAATATAATCCATAGTGGAGAAGAGGAAAATGGGTGGGGTTAAAATGAGGCAAAATTGGTTATAACACATATTTATATAGAGGCTTATCACTCCCTTCTACTTCTTCATGTATTCGAAATGTTCTATAATAAAAAAGGATATTTTAATCCAAATAAAACATATTAACAGAGGAAACTGTGGAAGGTTATACAACAGACCCCTAACAATGGTTACTCAGGGAAACAGGATTACTGATGGTTTTCCCCTTTCTGTTTGCTTAGGCATGACTGATTTTATTAAAATGAGCATGAATCACGTACGCACTAAAAATTGTGGAAAATTTTAAAAGAACACACCTTGAAAAAAAAAACAGAAGTGAAAATCTAAAATTAAAAATTTGGACCTAAACTCGTACAGTGGTTTTATAAATACGAAATATCTCTTGTGAGGTAACACCCGTGACATGGCTGGTAAATTAGTCAATAAGCTCAATAAACCAAGACACTGGTCAAACATGCAAATTAGGCACAAAGAAATTAAAAAGAAATAACAAGCAGCTAAACAACCATCCTTATACCCAGATTAGGTTGCATCCACCATGCTTATAGATATAGAAACACAGAGCACCACACACACACTATTTCCCTTTCTCTCAGTAGAAAGCAGAGATGACTCGATGACTACTACCAAATGTTCGAGCAGATAATTTTCAACTAACCTCTGCATTTTGTGTCACATGCATGAAAAATACTGGTGAGTAACTCTTCTTTATGGGTCCTGTTAAAGCTGTAGGTTACATCCTCCTTACCATCATTAGTTTCTAGTTTCCTTCTTACTAGAAGAAAAAGTTTGCAAATCCAGATGCTTTCCTGTGCTGCAATGACTTATTGCTTTTTTGTATTAATTTTAACAAAGAAAACATATTTAAATGAAGAGCAAGCCCACAATAGTGGTTAGTGAACTTGAAGACTCCAAGTAAAACAAGTGGTCCTGAAAGGTCTCTTTTATAAATTTTATGAACATAGAAAAAGGGAAATTAATTTTGCCTTATAAGATTTAAAGCACTCTGTGAGAAAGCGACTAGTATAACACAAACAGAAATATTTTAAAGAAAAATAGAGGGAAAGCAAAATCTAGCTATACAGAAAATGCATCATTTTACACTGTTCTGTCTTTCAGTGCCTATCATATACGGGACTCTGTAAGCAATCCCCAAAATAGAGTTCCTAAAATTTCAATTAATATTGGCCTGCAAAATTGACATTGTCCCCTGGCCTACCTTTTGGCTTTACAATGGAACCCACACTTTCTTACATTTTACTCTTGCATCAAAAAAAAAAAGGCATAAAGGGTACTTTTTAGCAAGGCACCTGAGAACTATAGGCATATTTCACTTTTTTTGTACTTTGCAGATATTGCATATTTTATAAACTGAAGGTTTGTGGCAATGCTGCATTGAGCATATCTGTGCCATTTTCCCATTAGCACTTGTTCCCTTCATGACTAAGTCCAGTTTCAGGAATTCTTCCAATATTTCAAATTTTTTCATTATTACTATGTTTGTTATGATGACATATGATTGGTGATCATTCAACTTACTATGGTAATTGTTTTGGGGCATCACACAACTACAACCATTTAAAACGGCAAACTTAATAAATGCGTGTGCTCTGGCTGCTTCACAACTGGCCATTCTCCTTTCTCTCTCTCCCTGTCCTCAGACCTATTCCGTGACACACAATATTGAAATCCATCCAATAACCCTCTAAGTGTTCAAAGTGAAAGGAAGAGGTATGTGTCTCTCACTTTAAATCAGAAGCTAGAAATGACTAAGTCAGAGACTAAACCAGAGCAAGGCCCAGCTCTCTTCAATTCTAGGAAGGCTGAGAGGGGTGAGGAAGCTGTAGAAGAAAAGGTTGAAACTAGAAGTTGGCTCACTTAAGGATGGAAGCCATTTCCCTAACATAAGAGTGTAAGATGAAGCAGCAACTGTTCATGTAGAAGCCTCAGCAAGTTACCCAGAAGATGTAGCTAAGGTAATCAGTGAAGGAGGCTACACTACACAACAGATTTTCACTGTCGATGAAATAGTCTGCTATTAGAAAGGATGCCATCTAGGTCTTTCATAGCAAGAGAAAAGTCAGTGCCTGCTATCAAATTTTCAAAGGACAGGTTGACTCTCTCGCTGGGCACTAATGTTGACTAACTTGAAGCCAGTGCTCATCGACTATTCTGAAAATCATATGGCCTTTAAGAATCATGCTAAATCTACTCTGCCCCATAAATGAAACAACAAAGCATGGGTGACAGCAGATCTGTTT
Source organism: Smutsia gigantea (assembly GCA_032199065.1). Taxonomy (NCBI): domain Eukaryota; kingdom Metazoa; phylum Chordata; class Mammalia; order Pholidota; family Manidae; genus Smutsia; species Smutsia gigantea. The sequence goes on from JAVSCE010006720.1 coordinate 252,991, forward strand.
ACAACTTGCTCTACTGAATATTTTAAGCCCTCAGTTGAGACCTACTGCTCAGAAAAGATTCAAGATATATACTGCTGATTGAGAATGCATTTGGTCACCCAAGAGCTCTGATGGAGACATGCAATGAGATTGATGTTGTTATTGCCTGCTAACACAACATCCATTCTGCAGCCCAAGAATCAAGGAGTAATTCTGACTTTCATGTCTTATTACTAAAGAAATACGTTTCAGGGCTATAACTGCCATAGATAGTTCCTGTAATTAATCCAGGCAAAGTAAATTGCAAATCTTCTGGAAAGGATTCACCACTCTAGATGCCATTAAGAATTTATGATTCATGGGAAGGGGTTAAGAGGAATTTGGAAGAAGTTGATTCAAACCCTTATGGATGACTTTGAGGAGTTCAAGACGTCATTGAGAGAATTCACTGCAGATGTGGTGGAGACAGAACACAAATTATAAGGGAGCCTGAAAATGTGACAAATTGCTTCAATCTCATGATAAAACTTCAGTGGATAAGGAGTCACTTCTTATGCATGAGCAAAGAAAATGGCTTCTTGAGCTGGAACTTATTCCTGGTGAAGATGCTGTGAAGATTGTTGAAATGTCAACAAAGGATTTAGATTATTATTATTATGTTAATTTAGTTGGCAAAGCAGGGTTCAAAAGGATTGATTTCAAATTTGAAAAATCTTCTACTGTGGGTAACATGTTACCAAACAGCACCACATGCTCTAGAGAGATCATTCGTGAAACCAAGTCAATTGATGCAGTGAACCTCATGTTGTCTTACTTTAAGAAATTGCTACAGCTACCCCAAACTTCAACCACCACCATCACCCTGATCAGTCAGCAGACATCAACATGGAGGCAAGTCAAAATTCATTTGACTTACTTTACTGTGATTCACTTTGATTTATACTGCAATTCACTTTTTTGCAGTGGCCTGGAATCAAATCAGCAGTATCTTCAAAGTATGTCTGCATGTGAGCTTTAACTCCCCTATATGTATTCCCAGCATGACATGCTGACTTGCCATGGAGAAAGTTTGTTTTTGGGTCAATAGAGAAATACCAGTGATTATGACTGTAAATGCAATCCAGTATTTCTACCAGGTTTTTAATTGAAAGCACAGAAAATACTTATATACTTAGATTTTCCTTTAAGAGAAGAAAAAAATGTACTTTAAAAAGGGAAAGATGGATGCTCCCATCCAAGCTTTAAGAATGTGGATTAGTTTTTAGGTCAAGTATTCTGAACTTATTGCTTTATTGAAGAACAAACATTAAAATGAATATTTACCATCTTCACTCAGAGATAATTTTTTTGCCACTGAATCCTGGGTAACAAATTCAAAACTTTGATCAGAGGTAGAATCAGAGTCAAGTGTTAAGGCATGAAAATTATTTTCACTGCAATGGTTATTCAAATTATTGTTAGTGAAGCGCTCCCCTTTTCTGATCTGTGATACCAGTGATGTATAAGTCTGGGAGCTTGGTGATCTTGGCCTTGAGATGTTTTCAGAACTTGCGAGGATAACAGAGCACACTGCATTTTCAGCAGAGCTGAGATGAGAGATGGGTGGGCTCCTTGGAGACACTATTAGAGGAGATGAAATGAAGGCATCATCTTTCTCAGAACTGGAAAAGGGAGTATTGGGCACATGGGTGTTAGAAGCAATCATCTTCTTCAGTACCTCCTCAAAGTCTTTCCTGGTGTTAGTCTGTGGACTATTGAAACTGCTGGATTGATATTTGGTAATCTGTCGAACTGGACTGGAAATCTCTTCTCTCTTTTGGATGGCTAGGATTTTCCTACAAATGCTTTCCACTGGGTTATGCCGCTTCTTGGTTACCTTCCTTGCAGAGGCCATTGTTTTCCTTCTTCCAGTTATACAGACGAAATGGCTAAAGTACAGGCAAAAGTACACATTTTAAAGTTAGCATTGTCCTAACGATAATTTAGCAGTAGGCTACTTATTCTTGAATCCTCTTTGGAGGCATCAAGATATCTTTAGACAACTGCTTTCAACTTCCCATGTTTAATTTTAGCAATCAAATTTCTAGGAAATAAGAGCTAACACATGTAAGTATTGACCATGTGCCAGGCATGGTACTAAGTTCTTTATATGTATTAACTTGTTTCATCCTCAAAACAACTCTATGAGGTAAGCATTATTACTTTCATTTTCAGACAAAGATAGAGTAAGAGACACGCCCAAAGTCACTCCAGGTAAGTGCCAGAGCCCAGACTTAAAGCCAGGTAGTCCTGCTCCAGAAGCTACTCTTAACATACCGCTTTACGTTTATAGCGGTATGTCAAATATAATGATGTTGAGGAAGCAAGCAACTCCCACTGAGTGCCTGTTCCACTCTCATCTGTTGAGAACCTACTAAATATGCCCTTTACTAGGCATTTTATATGTATTATGTCTAAACTTCACAGAAACCCACTCAGATGTGTGGAAATATACACCTTTAACAAATAAGAAAACTGAGGCTCAAAGAGATCAAGTAACATGCTAATGGTCACATCTCTAAGACTGGAGCCAAAGAGGTATCTGACTCCAGCATAACTTTGTTTAATAGCAGGATATGTGGCTGTAAAAAGACATGATCTCACTTATTATATAGTAATGAGGGAATTTGTAAATAAATCCAAAATTTTGCCTAAACTGGCAATTAAATTTTAATCTAGCCAGAGTTAGAATCATTTGAATAGTTAAAAATAGTTGAACAAGTTACAAAGAATTTGAAAGTTAATATTTTTAGGATCTTAACAAAAATTTCCAATCAGATCTTTTTGAAAAAACATCTTAGTAGGAAATCAGCAAAAGGTATAGAAATTTTAAAAGAGCTATAATTGGAAGAGGTATTAGACTGGGAAAAAAAAAAGATACTCGAACTCCTCTCAATCTGCCTTCATTTTACTTCAAGATGATAGCCACCAGCTCTAGCCAATGAGGTTTCTACCGACTTTCCTATTTAAGGTAATGATCATCTTCGAACCTTTATGTTGCCACTTGACAATATCCTCCTTTCCATGTTTTCAAGGGTTACTTTTCAAAGCCAAACCTTCAACGCATTCTCCTACTTAAATTCTGGAATCAGTGTATACTCACAGGACTCAACTCTTTCTGGTCTCTCCTAGGTTTTATAATTGTATGGTCTATTTTTAATCATTCAATAAAATTTTATCTTCTATTCTTGGACCATTTCAAATGCGTAGGCATATTGTCTCCAAAACAATTTTAATCTTTGTGTTCAAAAGCCATAATGGGATTCTCCTCTAGATACTTAATAATTATTGCTGGCATCATTTATTGTCCACTATTGTATATAATACATACAAGTACCAGGCTTGCAGACTTGTCCCCCAGCCGCTGTGACTGCTGACTCGTAATTACACACAGCTACCACCTTTTCAGGAGAATTTCCCCTGGCCAAGTGGGAGCTGCTCATTGCTCAACCAGGAGGTTGGAAGTGAACTAGCGGGAATTACAGAAGAGGATTCCGTAATTCCCACTAGGATTCCTGTGAACATAACCCATTCCAAATCGACAGTTGACTGTGATGGTAACATAGCAGAAGCCATCTGATTTCCCCACTCAAGCAAAGGGCCTGACGAAAGACTGCTTATGTATCTATCAGTGTTCTGAACGCGAGGTGGGTGTTTTTCCCTTCTAGAGCCAGGGAACTGAAGCACGAGCTGGGCATGGGGCCATAGAAGCCCTAGAACTGGAGCCTCAGACTCCCAGCTCCCGCCTCCTCTCCTCGCTGAACACTCATGTGGGAAGCTGATCAGACCACAGTGAAAGGCTTTCCTCTGTGGCACTTACACCTGATCCAGATTAATGTTACTAGCGTAAGACACCCGTTTCTATTTGCTTTTTCAAGGCATTCTTCTTTCACCATCTATTTTCTAAACTTCCACGACTCGTCTAAGGGGGCCCCACCCCATGGTTCATAAACGAAACCTTACAAAGAGTGCGCTTAAGACACTAGCTCTTCATGAGCTAACAAAACTTCGCAAGATTAACTTGTTTGCTTTTTCTAACATAGCGCAGAACATCTGTGGGAGTTCAGTAAGTACATGCGATGATAAAGAATTAAAATTTTGTGCCACCTTCTCTATATATGGCCCGGAATTATCTCCTGTTTATCCAAACCTCTTTTAGTTTTAGATCCTAGCAGAAAAAATTAGCTGCAATCTGCCATAACACGTAGATACAAGTCTAACATGCTTTGTGCAATATCTGTCTTTCAGGAAAAGTCGTCACTGAAAATTGAAAATGGAAAGTTAATGGTAATAGTATTATTATTAAGTAATAGCAGTTAATAGCAGAATCAGTTGCTTGGAGTCTCTCTTTTAAAAGGAATTTCCTCCTTATCTGTTTTAGTTGGTTGAATATGTACTATGTAAAGGTGGTGCACATATAGAAATCCCAATGGCAAGTTCTCTGAACCTTAGGTGCACTCCATATAAATATCCCTTTATGCATTCGATCAATATGTATTAAGTACCAAAAAAATGCAAATGCCTGTGCAGATAGGGGAAGTACAATGATGAGCAAAATGGTATCTGCTCTCCTAAAACTTGCAGTCTGTGAGGGGTACAGATATGAATAATACAGCTGCTAGGATTGCGAGATTAAATCCAGGGTGCCCAATACAATTTGAATTTCAGATAAACAGTGGCTAATTTTTTAGTATAAATATGTCACAAAAGTTGTACAGGAAAACATATTAAAAAATTATCTGTTGTTAATCTGAAATTCAGATTTCACTGAACAGCTTGCACTTCTGTTGGCAAAATCTAGCAATCCTAAAGCCTTCAGATAAATAATTACACACTAGGAAAGAAAAGTGCCAAGGGCTATGAAAGCATATAATGGGGGGTTAGCCTAGCTTGCGAGTGAATACAGGGAAAAATTGGGGGGTGTCTGTGTAATGGTATACATATTTTTTCCTAAATCCATAGTTATAAAACAGAAAATTTTAAATGGAACCACAAATTGGATACAGAAATTTCCATTTGGATTCACATTACTTACGTGTAATGTAAAATAATCTTAGAGATTACCCAAACCAATTATTTCACTTAATCTTATTTGTTTCTCTAACAGGCCTATGACTCATGGTTTTGTTTCTAGAATCTGTCCCCTTATTACTCTTGCTTGAATTGCCTTGTTGGATATAGTAAAAGCCCTTGAGTCAATATTTCTGAATCATCTCCCTGATCCAAAATCACAAAGCAATAATTAAAATCCTCTGATGCATGGCAACATCTATAAAACAAGTATGATTTGTTTCTTAACTAACATTGGGTTATTCATCAGACACCTAATTTTCACCAGTGACATAACTGCAGAGTTCAATGTTAACTTCCAAGACATATGCACTCTTTGACACTTACAGAAATCTTCTACCTTTGTCCTTACTTCCTCAAGCAGTCTTCAGTGGGTTAAATAAGTTCACCATGCATGTATAATACAGGGAATATTTCATATTCTTTAGGCATTTACCAACAAACCACATAAGGACATACTTTATACTTTTCAGTATCCATATTCTTCTATCACTAAGAAACAGCTAAACTTCTTTGCAAAGAAAGACGTAAGATATATACAGATACACAGAAGTGGCATTCTTGAAAAAAGCAGGTCAAGTAATTCAAAAGCTCATTAGAAAGGCTTCTGAATCAAACTGACTGAAACAAAGATAATTTTGACAATGTCAGTATCTTTGTATTACCAACCATTTAAATTTTTTCCTCTGTTGACTGACTTATTTCTTGAATATTAAACTTCAAAACTTTAGATCAGTAGGCTTATTTAAAAAAAAAATTCAATACTTAATTATGAAATCCAGGTGAATCTTTCACCTAAGTGTCTCACTTGGTGGATTAATTGCAGCAAAACCCTTCATTACTGTATGTGACATATTTAAATATATGTGTGTACATGCACATAAACAAGGGGTTCCTTCTTCCAAAAGAGCCCTTCACTTACAATTAAATGCCAGTAAACTCTTCATTGAAACATAAGAAACATCTGCTAAGATGTTCCTAGTAAACGTCTTTACTGAGCCTAGTGGGAGGGCAGAGCATGGTTCTCTACTTCACCAGTAGATTTTATATTTGCCAAATCACATTGATTTTAGTCTCTTGTGATTAAAATAATAACACTTTTGCCTGCCCTCTCTAGGATAGATGGTAGCAGATGTTAAAATGATTTGCAAACCAGAAGTCCTAGATTTAGAAAATGCCCAGTCTCATCTGCAAACCTTTCGATTGCTAAAAAAAATGCAAGCTGGTGTGGAATGTAGAGCCCTTCCTCCCACTATTCACTTAACCTTGTTATATTAAGCTCCTTGGCTGGGTCACACCAAACTTATTATAAACATCTCATGTTGGAACAATTCCTGAAATAGCAGTCACACATATGCTTCTGAAAACTGTGTTCTTCTGTTTCAGTTCTTATTATATGAAGTCTGGTTTTCTTCTTGGAGACCAGGAGAAGACCTGGGAGAGATGTCTGACTCCAAGCACTCAGGTGCTCCCCCGTTCTTACCGTCTACAAAGCCACATGAACACTTTGTGCTAACACATTTCACATGACCAAGCCTAGAAAGGACGATTCTCGACTTTACCTATGCAAAAGCCCCTTTGAAAACAGTTCTGGGATTTGCCTGGGATGAAAGCACTGTTTCTGAGGAATCCGGTTTTACAGCTTTCAGCTACTCATCCTTTCTCCCAGTCACTTTATTGTTGTGTGGTTTTTACCGCCAGATTTCTTCAAAGTTTTCAATGAACTCTGTTGAACCTCCATGTAAACCAATATCAGAGGTTTGTCTCATTTGCCGCAAGCATTCTGAGTTTGCAGTTGGAGGCCAAGACAGCAATGGCTACATTGAGGATTGCTTTGCCCTATTTAGGGCAGAACCTTTCTTGACCTTAGATGAATAAGGGCCAGCATCAGCCAAAGATTATTTACTTGGGGACAACTCACCACCTTCTGTCCACTTCACTCTACCAGCACTTCGAGACCCATCTTCCAAACACTGTGACTCAGAAGGAAGACCCTTCAGGCTCAGGAGATGAGTGGAGCTCACCCCTCCAGGCTGCTACAGAGGGATGCTAAGCCCCAAAGCTGGAATAAAGGGAAGCTGCTGATTAGCTGCACCTGCCTTTTCTGGCTCTGGCAGAGATCACAGGAGGAGGAGGGGAAGGAATGACACGTGGGGGGGATGAGGGCACAAGCTTCAGGTGCATCCAGGCCACTTCGGTGCGCTCACCACCATGATAACAAAATAATACAGACCACCCAGAATACACTCTCTCTAATCAGGGGGAAGGAAAAGCCACTTTTTAAAGTTAAATTTCCTATGTTTCTATCGGGCCAAGTGCTATATGGTTTCTAAAGCATTGATTTATTCATCATTATGTCTTTTATGGGACCATATCTGGTTGGGAGACAGCATATCAATTATGCAAAGTGCAATAGTTAAGCAAAGAAGTGAGGACTGGGACACGAAGCGCCATGGGAGGCCTGGATAGGGTGAGGTCAGTGTGGCTTGAAAAGCATTTGTGAAGTAGGTGGGTCATAAGCAAGCTTTAATTAATAAAGTATTTTGGAAAGAGGGGCTTGGACAAACCTGTGAGGTGGGGAGAGACCAGTCAAAACGCAGTGGTGAGACTAAGCTTGTCAATCGGGCAGCACCGGGTAAACAGTCTGATGGAAATGGGAGAGGTGGGCAGGTATGAACAAAATTTAAGTTTGAGACGTTGAATACAAACAGCTGCAGAAGTGAATGAAGTCTTCTGCAAAGCCATTTCCCATTCAAGGTGACACTATTCAGCTAGAATGGCATCTTAAAAACAACACCATAAAACCTACCACCAAACAAACAAACAAACAGAAAAGCAAACCGGAATCAGAGTTCTAAACCTGTACCCCGAAGCATCCTAACTGGAGCATTTTGTTCTCAAACTGGCAGTGTTGCTCCTACTCGGGGCCTTCTCCGCCCAGACCACGACTGGCCCTCATCACATACTTCCACGGCTGTAGCACTCGTGATTTCCTACTTCTCCCCTGTTTTCTCTCTTCCCCAGCTCTGTCTGGGGTGCTCTGAAAATCTACTTTTTTGAATATCTAGATTTACATGTGTTCCTTTAAGCCTTCATTTCTGTCACTAGGTAAGAGGGAGAGGAGTGTGATAGTTAAGGGGTGGGGCTCTGGATTCAAAGAACCTGAGTTCGAATCCCAGCTCTGCTACTTATGAGTTGGTGAAACAAATATGAACTCTCTCTGTGCCTCAGTCTCTTCATCTGAAAAACTGCATCAATGTCATGAACGACCTCCTGGGTTCGCTGCAGGGATTCAGGGAGATGACACATGGATATTGCACTTTCTGAAACTCCTTTAATTTATTCACATATTGAAAGTCCTCTTAAAGCACAAAATAGTTCCCAGAAAGAAATGACCAATTAACTGGTTCTTCTCATTAGACCCTGTTTAATAGCCCATGAAATGAACCATTATAACACCCCTGCTTATGATCTGCTTATCAATCCACAGCAACCGAAACTCGCAGCACCCAGAGAGATTTTCCTCCGAGTCATAAAAGAAGCCAGTGGTGGAGCCAGAAATAACATTAAAATTCCGAATCCCCTAGACCATATCGCCTGTCTGGTAAGTCCTACTTTTACTTCCTGTCCCACAGGAGTGTATAGTACCTGATGTTTCTCAGAGCAGTGAACGGGGCAGCCTGAATTGAACGAACGTGTGAGTTCATTACTTCTTGGCTGTTCGCCTCATGCTGGCGCTCATAGAAGATCCTCCCGCAGCTCTGCCTACAGGTGGGACGAGCTGGGATCCCCCATTCCCGCACCAAAAGCAGCCAGAAACGAGCAGCCTCCCAGAACAGCTTCGCCGGTTCCAAACATGGGCTCCGCTAACATGGGAGAGACAGCCGAGGGGCACCATGCAGACTCAGCCCAAAAAGCCAAGACGGGGCTTCAGGGTTTTGGATGTACTGGAGGTAGAGTGGATAACAACATACTCGCTTGCCAAGTCATTTCCTTTTCAGACACATTAACAAGACAGGGCCCCTGGTATTGCCAGGCTTGAGAGCAACTGCCTGTTTTGTTATATTTAGAGAAACTCAAAAGGGTGCCAGCCCCTGGCTTCAAAATAACATTTCAAAGAAATGAAGTTGTGTCACATGAACAGGCAAAAAAAAAAAAGGGGGGGGGGGAGTTTAAATAACACATATCCCATTCTCTATAATGCAGTCTTTAATGTTAGACGTCAGCCAGTGGCTTATCTCTAGGATTAATCTCTGTTTGACCCATGGACTCATTTTGTCTAACCAAACGCGTGAATTATTAGAAGAAAGAAGGAGGGAAAGAAAGAACACAAGATAGTGGAATACTCCCATAGTAGAGGCATGAACAAACAAAACATGCTTTTTTTTCCAAAACCTGTTCTATGTAAAAAGCACTATTTCCTATAATGTACTCTATAGTGCCCTCATATTAGAGGTGTCGGTGTCTTTAAATTGCTCGAATTACACTTTAATAGAAATTCAGGGTGTTCAGGAAGACGCTTTTCATAAAGATTCTGCCCCACGAAGAAAAGGATAGGGGATTTTAGTGATCCATGGGCACCATTCAGAAAAGGAGCCGCACACAGGTGAATACTTTGGAAGGAAAGAATGGGCACTATTTGTTTGGAGGGAGGTGGAAATGCAGCACGGTCCTGAGGGTACACACTAGCTGAATGAACATCATTGTTGCTTTGCCAGATCTTCCCTCCGGAAGTAAATCAAGACCCACCTGTCCTTGCTCGGAGTCCCAGGACGCTGACCTCTATTGACAGCATAGAGCTGATTCCTCTGCCCTTTGATTCCCACTGAACTTGGCCAGTAGGTGGCGCCCACAGGGACTAGACGGGCAGAAATAGAAAAGGCCTGGGATATTTACTCTTCTGGCTCCTGCCAGGCGGCCCTCTCCTAAGAGACAGTCCTTGATTGGTTTTGTACTTTTTCCCTCTCTTGGCCTTTGCTGGAAATGGTAATAGCTACCGGGGGTGCTCCCCACTTCATATTGTTTCCCTTACCCCGCCCACACCTCCATGAATGAAATTCTCATCAGCCTCCCCCTTAAAAAAATGTGCCATCTGTTTCCTAAGGGATCCTGGTGGACATACACTGAGTTTATTTTAGTTGTCATGTTAGTTTCCATGGCTCAAGTTGGTTATCACCCACATTACACAAAGGGCGCACCTCTCTGAAAATATTTTGTCTTTATTTGTAAACTTGGTGTAGCCTCTCCTTCTGGTTAAGGACATGCAGCTAATTCAAAGAAAGATTTAACTAAAAGGAAAAAAAAAACTCCAAAAACTTTCTTTCGAAAATATTTATAGCTATTGCCAAAGTGGTTTCCACAGAGGTTGTATCCACGCATCGTCTCCCCAACTCTGTGACCCTGTTTTGTTCCCCACACCCCTACCGACACAATGGGTTGATCTCTGCCAATCTGATAGGTGAAATACGCTATCTCATCACCTTCATCTGTATTTCTCTCCGATTTCATGTGTTTAAAGTCATTTTTGTTCCCATGTCTATACTGTATTTGTTTTCTTTGGTCATTTTTCAATAAGAGCTTAATTTATCATTTTACAAAAGCTCTTTAGATATAAAGAAATTTAGTTCTTTGTAATATGTGCTAGAAATACATTTGTACAATTGCCATTTCTACTTTCTGTTTATGGTATTTTTTGCTCCACAGATTTTTTTTTTGGTATCATTAATATACAATCATATGAGCAATGCTGTGGTTACTAGATTCCCCCAGTATCAAGTCCCCACCACACACCCCATTACAGTCGTTGTCCATCAGCATAGTAAGATGCTATAGAGTCACTACTTGTCTTCTCTGTGCTATACTGCCTTCCCTGTGCACGCCCCCCCCATGTTATGTGTGCTAATTGCTCCACAGATTATTAAAAAAAATACAGTCAAATTGCAAAGACCTCTGTGTGATTTCTGAGTTTGTGTTACCTTTCTGTAGGCCTTTCTGACGCCAAAATCATAAAAACATCCCTTGTTCTTTTCTAGTAATTTTATGACTCAGTACATTTAGAATTTATTCTGGTGTAGAGGGAAATAGGATTCCACCTCATTATTTTTCAGACAACTATCTGCTTTTTTCCTCAAAAGTTACCCTAAAGATGTACTTGCACATATTTACAAAGATAAATGTAAAAATGTATGTATTATAGTATTATTTGAAATAGCAGTATATTGAAAACAATCTTTGCATCCTTCAATAGCACACTGCATTCACACATAGGAATAAAATACAGATGTTTAAAAGAAAGAGGTTCCATGGGTATTGATATGGAATCTCAAAATTATGTGGTCAAGCTATCAATCAGCCTGAAGTTGAACAGGGCCTATTCCATTCCCGAGTTTAAAAAATACACAACAAAAACAAAGCAAAACACATGCGCACATGCATAGAAGAAACTGGAGACAATGACCTTGGGAAGGGAAGCTGGGAACTGAGGAACAGGTAGAAGAGAGGGTTTTTTTTTTGCATTTTTTTTAACATATACATGTCCAAAATCCTGAATTTAAATAAAGAGAAGAGAAAAAGTAATAGATCTTTGAAACTCAAGTCATTATGTTTTGTTGGCTGATATATTATTACCATATTGTAGTGTAGATTTGTAAGATAATGTCATTTACAGTATTAAAACCTGTCTCCTTAGTTCAGCAAAAATACATAGGTGTGAAAATGTGAATCAGTAGTACCCTCTGCTGGTAATGAGTTGAAATTCAATGACTCAGAAATGTTTAATAAACATAACCATGATTTATGCTCTATTTCATGATTATAATCGTATACTCAGAAAGTATATCATAAGAATGATAATATCTTTTATTACATTTTGAAAAAACACTAGGAATTCCTTAAAGTTAGAAAATCACACAATTTTATAGCAACCCACAGTTCCAGTGTTTTAACTTGTCTGAGTTAAATGATATAGAAATACTGAGTTGATGATGTGGGAATATCGAGAATAGAATAGTAACTATTTTAAACAATAGTTATCACCAGATTGTATTAAAGTGAGATTCCTTGTGTACGTTTGTCCTGTCAGTCTGTATATTTTCTTTTTTTTAAATAATTTCTTCTTTATCATTAATCTACAATTACATGTGCAATATTATGGTTATTAAACTACCCCCTTCATCAGGTCCCCCCCACCAACCCCATTTCAGTCACTGTCCATCAGCATAGTGAGATGCTATAGAATCACTGCTTCTCTTCTCTGAGTTGTACAGCCCTCCCCACGCGCCCCCAACATTACATCTGCTAATCACAATGCCCCTTTTTCCCCCTTATCCCTCCCTTCCCACCTATCTTCCCCAGTCCCTTTCCCTTTGGTAACTATTAGTCCCTTCTTGGGTTCTATGAGTCTGCTGCTGTTTTGTTCCTTCAGTTTCTTTCTTTGTTCTTATACTCCACATATGAGTGAAATCATTTGATACTTGCTTTTTCGGCTTGGCTTATTTCATTGAGTATAATAACCTCTAGCTCCATCCATGTTGTTGCAAATGGTAGGATTTGTTTTCTTCTTATGGCTGAATAATATTCCATTGTGTATATGTACCACCTCTTCTTTATCCATTCATCTACTGATGGACACTTAGGTTGCTTCCATTTCTTGGCTATTGTAAATAGTGCTGCGATAAACATAGGGGTGCATCTGTCTTTTTCAAACTGGGCTGCTGCATTCTTAGGGTAAATTCCTAGGAGTGGAATTCCTGGGTCAAATGGTATTTCTATTTTGAGTTTTTTGAGGAACCTCCATACTGCTTTCCACAATGGTTGAACTAATTTGCAGTCCCACCAGCAGTGTAGGAGGGTTCCCTTTTCTCCACATCCTCGCCAACATTTGTTGTTGTTTGTGTTTTGGATGTTGGCCATCCTCACTGGTGTGAGGTGATATCTCATTGTGGTTTTAATCTGCATTTCTCTGATGATTAGCGATGTGGAGCATCTTTTCATGTGCCTGTTGGCCATCTGAATTTCTTCTTTGGAGAAGTGTCTATTCATGTCCTCTGCCCATTTCTTAATCGGATTATTTGCTTTTGTTTGTTAAGGTGCATGAGTTCTTTATATATTTTGGATGTCAACCCCTTATCAGATACGTCATTTATGAATATATTCTCCCATACTGTAGGATGTCTTTTTGTTCTACTGATGGTGTCCTTTGCTGTACAGAAGCTTTTCAGCTTTATATAGTCCCACTTGTTCATTTTTGTTTTGTTTCCCTTGCCCGGGAGATATGTTCACGAAGAAGTTGCTCGTGTTTATGTCTGAGAGATTTTTGCCTGTTTTTTTCTAAGAGTTTTATGGTTTCATGACTTACATTCAGGTCTTTGATCCACCTTGAGTTTACTTTTGTGTATGGGGCTAGACAGTAGTCCAGTTTCATTCTCTTACATGTAGCTGTCCAGTTTTTCCAACACCAGCTGCTGAAGAGGCTATCTTCTCCCCATTGTATATCCAAGGCTCCTTTATCAAATATTAATTGAATGTATATGTTTGGGTTAATGTTTGGATTTTCTATTCTATTCCACTGGTCTGTGTATCTGTTTTTGTGCCAATACCAAATTGTCTTGATTACTGTGGCTTTGTAGTAGAGATGAAGTCAGGGAGCGTAATTCCCCATTTTATTCCTCCTTCTCAGGATTTCTTTGGCTATTCGGGGTCTTTTGTGGTTCCATATGAATTTTAGAATTATTTGTTCCAGTTCATTGAAGAAAGCTGTTGGTAGTTTGATAGGGATTGCATTGAATCTGTAGATTGCTTTAGGTAGTATAGCCATTTTGACAATATTTATTCTTCCTAGCAAAGAGTATGGAATGCATTTCCATTTCTTAGTGTCCTCTTTAATTTCTCTTAGGAGTGTCTTGTAGTTTTCAGAGTACAGGTCTTTCACTTCCTTCATTAGGTTTATTCCTAGGTATTTTATTCTTTTTGATGCAATTGTGAATGGAATTGTTTTTCTGATTTCTCTTTCTGTTAGTTCATCGTTAGTGTATAGGAAAGCAACTAATTTCTCTGTGTTAATTTAGTATCCTGCAACTTTGCTGAATTCAGATATTAGTTCTAGTAGTTTTGGAGTGGAGTCTTTAGGGTTTTTTATGTACAGTATCATGTCATCTGCAAATAGTGACAATTTGACTTCTTCTTTACCAATCTGGATGCCTTGTATGTCTTTGTTTTGTCTGATTGCCGTGGGTAGGACCTCCAGTACTGTGTTGAATAACAGTGGAAAGAGTGGGTATCCCTGTCTTGTTTCCGATCTTAGATGAAAAGCTTTCAGCTTCTCACCATTAAGTATGATGTTAGCTGTGGGTTTGTCATATATGGCCTTTATGATGTTGAGGTACTTGCCGTCTATACCCATTTTGTTGAGAGTTTTAATCAGGAATGGATGCTGAATTTTGTCAAATACTTTTTCAGCATCTATGGAGATGATCATGTGGTTTTTGTTCTTCTTTTTGTTGATGTGGTGGATGATGTTGATGGATTTTCGAATGTTGTACCATCCTTGCATCCCTGGGATGAATCCCACTTGATCATGGTGTATGATCCTCTTGATGTATTTTTGAATTCGGTTTGCTAATATTTTGTTGAGTATTTTTGCATCTACGTTCATCAGGGATATTGGTCTGTAATTTTCTTTTTTGGTGAGGTCTTTGCCCGGTTTTGGTATTAGAGTGATGCTGGCTTCATAGAATGAGTTTGGAAGTATTCCCTCCTCTTCTATTTTTTGGAAAACTTTAAGGAGAATCGGTGTTATTTCTTCTCTATATGTCTGGTAGAATTCAGAGGTGAATCCATCAGGCCCAGGGGTTTTGTTCTTGGGTAGTTTTTTGATTACCGCTTCAATTTCATTGCTGGTGATTGGTCTGTTTAGTTTTTCTGTTTCTTGCTTGGTCATTCTTGGAAGGTTGTATTTTTCTAAGAAGCTGTCCATTTCTTCCCCATTTTCCAGCTTTTTAGCATATAGATTCTCATAATATTCTCTTATAATTCTTTGTATTTCTGTGGGATCTGTCATTATTTTTCCTTTCTCATTTCTGATTCTGTTTATGTGTGTAGATTCTCTTTTTCTCTTAATGAGTCTGGCTAGGGGTTTATCTATTTTGTTTATTTCTTCAAAGAACCAGCTCTTGGTTTTATTGATTTTTTCTATTGTTTTATTCTTCTCAATTTTATTTATTTCTTCCCCGATCTTTATTATGTACCTCCTTCTGATGACTTTGGGCCTCATTTGTTCTTCTTTTTCCAATTTCAGTAATTGTGTCTTTAGACTATTCATTTGGGAATGTTCTTCCTTCTTTAAATAGGTCTGGATTGCAATATACTTTCCTCTTAAGACTGTCTTTGCTGCGTCCCACAGAAGTTGTGGCTTTGTGTTGTTGTTGTCATTAGTCTCCATATATTCTTTGATTTCTGTTTTGATTTGGTCGTTAACCCATTGATTAATTAGGAGAATGTTGTTAAGTCTCCATGTATTTGTGAACCTTTCTGATTTCTTTCTAAAATTTATTTCTAGTTTTATACCTTTGGATCTGAGAAGTTGGTTGGTAGAATTTCAGTATTGTTGAATTTATTGAGGTTCTTTTTGTGGCCTAGTATGTGATCTATTCTGGAAAATGTTCCACGTGCACTTGAGAAGAATGTGTATCCTGTTGCTTTTGCATGTAGAGTTCTGTAGATGTCTGTTAGGTCCATCTGTGCTAGTGTGTTATTCAGTGCCTCTGTGTCTTTACTTATTTTCTGTCAGGTTGATCTGTCCTTTGGAGTGAGTGATGTGTTGAAGTCTCCTAAAATGAATGCATTGCTTTCTATTTCCTCCTTTAATTCTCTTAGTATTTGTTTCACATATGCTGGCACTCCTGTGTTGGGTGCATATATATTTATAATGGTTATATCTTCTTGTTGGACTGACCCCTTTATCATTATGTAATGTCCTTCTTTATCTCTTGCTGCTTTCTTCGTTTTGAAGTCTATTTTATCTGATACAAGTACTGCAACACCTGCTTTTTTCTCTTTGTTGTTTGCGTGAAATATCTTTTTCCATCCCTTCAATTTTAATCTGTGTATATCTTTGGGTTTGAGGTGAATTTCTTGTAAGCAGCATGTAGATGGGTCTTGCTTTGTTATACATTCTATTACTCTGTATCTTTTGATTGGTGCATTCAGTCCATTTACATTTGGGGTGATTTTCGATAGATATGTACTTATTGCCGTTGCTGGCTTTAGATTTGTGGTTACCAAAGTTTCAAGGGTAGCTTCTTTACTATCTAGCAGTCTAACTTAACTTTTTTGTTAAGTCATTGTAAACACAGTCTGATGATTCTTTATTTCTCTCCCTTCTTATTCTTCCTCCTCCATTCTTTATATACTAGGTGTTTTATTCTTTGCCTTTAGTTAGTATTTGGATGGTCTGCTTTCTTTGCTATGATTTTATTTTCTCTGGTGACATCTTTTTAACCTTAGGAGTGCTTCCATCTAGAGCAGTCCCTTTAAGATATCTTGTAGAGATGGTTTATGGGAGGCAAATTCCCTCAACTTTAGCTTGTGTGGGAATTGTTTAATCCCTCCCTCATATTTAAATGATAATCGTGCTGGATACAATATTCTTGGTTCGAGGCCCTTCTGTTTCATTATGTTAAATATATCATGCCATTCTCTTCTGGCCTGTAAGGTTTCCGTTGAGAATTCTGATGAGAGTCTGATGGGTTTTCCTTTGTAGGTGATCTTTTTTCTCTCTCTAGCTGCCTTTAATACTCTGTCTTTATCTTTGATCTTTGCTATTTTAATTATTATGTGTCTTAGTGTTGTCTTCCTTGGGTCCCTTGTGTTGGAAGATCTGTGGGCTTCCGTGGACTGTGAGACTATTTCCTTCCCCAACATGGGGAAGTTTTCAGCAATTATTTCTTCAAAGACACTTTCTATCCCTTTTTCTCTCTTTTCTTCCTCTGGTACTCCTATAACGCGAATATTGTTCCGTTTGGATTGGTCACACAGTTCTCTTAATATTCTTTCATTCCTAGAGATCCTTTTATCTCTCTCTGCCTCAGCTTCTCTGTATTCCTGTTCTCTGATTTCTATTCCATTAACAGTCTTGCATCTCATCCAGTCTGCTGCTAAGCCTGTCAATCGCTTGTCTCAATTCTGCATTGTCTTTCCTGACTTCCCTCACTTCCTCCCTCAGCTCTTGCATATTTCTCTGTAGATCCATCAGTATGGTTATGACTTTTGTTCTGAATTCTTTTTCAGGAAGATTGTGCATTTCCATCCCTTCAGGTTCCCTCTCTGGTGTTGTCTGGGTCTGGATGAGTTTTGTTTGTACAATATTCCTCTGTCTTTTCTTGGTGATAGAAGTGGTCGCTGGTAGGTGCCACGTATGTCAGCTGGGCTCTTTAAGACTTTTAAAAAGAAAAAAAGAGAAAGAAGGAAAAGAAAGAAAAGAATAGAAAACAGAAAGAAAGAAAAAAAAACGCCCACTGGGAGTAGATTCTGTGAGGATGCTGTAGGTGGCGCTGTTGCTCCACTATTCTGCATCTGCGGCCACGCCGTTCTGCAGGGCCCTTTGTAGCTCTGGCTGTGGCGGGAATGAATGGGAGGTTGTTGATCTCTGTGGGAAATCTGAGTGCGGCTACTCTTTCCCAGTCGCCAGCCAAGGGGTCCAAAATTCCCCAGGACTCCCAGCCTGCTGGGCTGAGGGTGCTGGGACGATCCTGGGCCCTTGTCTCTTTAAGACCGCTAAAAAAAGAGCACGCACTTTTCTTTTGTCCCAGGAGCCGGCTGCGAGCAAGCTCAGTTCCTCCACCCTCTGTCTCTCCAGTCTCTGATACACCGCGCGATGTGTGTCAGCGCTCCCCGTGCAGATCACCAGGGCTGGTTATTTAGTGGGCCTGTACTTCCACTCCCTTCCAGCTCTGAATCCTCTCCTCCCACCAGTGCGCTTGGGTGGGGGAGTGCTCGGGTCCCACCAGGTCATGGCTCCGTATCTTACCTGCCTCGCGGGGTGCCGAGTCCTCTCAGGTGTCGCTGCAGGCTGTGTGCTGTCCTGTATCTTCTGGTCTCTTTTTTAGGAGTAGTTGTATTTGTTGTATTTTCATAAATACATATGGTTTTGGGAGGAGATTTCTGCCACCCTGCTCACGCTGCCATCTTCCCGGAGGTCCCCAGTCTGTATATTTTCAAAATTATAATTCATTCATTCAAAAAATACTGAGTACTTGGTGTACCCAGGCTGATGATACACAGTGAAGAAAACAAACTTCTTGCTCTCAGAGAGCTTACTTTCTACCAAAGGAGACATAACTTTAACATCATTGACCAAAAAATACAGTATGTGATAGTCTAATAAATAATGTTGAAGAAAGAAAAGTAGAATGTGAAAAATGACCTTGGAGGGAGGATTACAACTGTAGATGGGGTAGCCAAGGAGGAGTCATTACCTTGTAAGTAAGTCAGTACTTATCTTCACCAGAAGGTAATTTGAATGAAGACCTGAAGGAAGTAAAAGAGCTAGTCGCAGATACTTGAGGAAATGCATCCAGGCAGAAGAGCAAGTGCAAAAGTCCTGAGGTACACGTTAGCCTATCATGTTTGAAAAACAGCAAGGAGGCCAGTATGGTTGGAGTGAAAAGAATAGGGGATAGTAGTAGGAAATGGGGTCAGAGCATTAACTGGGGAGAACAAATTAGGTAGCATCTTAGGGGTTAAAGGACACTGGCTTTTACTCTGAGATGGCAAGCCATTGGAAGGATTTTAAGGAGAGCAGATATATGCTGTGAGTAAATGAATAAACAGTAAAGAGTCAAGGATAGAAACAGTGAGATTTGTCAGATATTTATAGCAATAATCCAGGAGGAGACATGATGACACAAAGGGATGAAAGGTAAAGAGCTGATACATAAACACCCAGATCAGTTAAGTACACCATTAGATGAGACGGCATATGCCATCAGACCTGATGTGTGGTATGAGAGCAACAGAAAAGTAAAAAATGACTGCAAGATTTTGGCCTGGGCAACTGGAGGCAGGTAGCTTGTTAATTGAGATTCTTTAGAGGGAGGGACAAAAAATCAGCAGCTCAGTTTCAAACTGCTGAGTATGAGATGCTATTAAATATTGAAATGGAGGTTGTCAAATAGGCAGTGGATAGATGGTCTAGATTCAAGGGAGAGGTGCAGGTTGGCCGTATAAATCTGGGAGTCCTCAGCATGAAGACGGCATGTAAAGCTGTGGGACCTATTGAGATGACCCAGGGAGGGAGGCAAACAAAACAGAGAAGTTCGAGGCCTGAGCCCTATGGCATGCTGACCATTACCAGTGTGGCTGATGAGGTAAGGAAGAACCAGCAAAAGAGACTGCAAAGGATCAGCAGAAAGATGAAAAGTGGAAGGTGAAAATCTAGTGAGTGTGGTGTCCTGGTAGCCAGTTGGGAAAGTACTTCAAGGAAGAGAAAGCTGCTGCTGATAGGTAAGTAAAAAAAAGGGTTAGGAAAGGTAGATTAGGAATAAGACAGCTGGTAACTGGTGACCTTGATGAGCGCAGTTTCCCTATAACATGTGCAAAAGACAAATGTTGTATGATTTCACTTATATGTGCTATCTAAAAAGCAAAACAAGCCAACAAAAAAAAACAGAAATATATAACCCAGTGAAAAAGTTGGCACCTTTGTCTTCGTATCATATTTGTCTCCTCTGGTGTCTTAACCTTTGGGCCAAAAGGAACAAAAAGCCTTGCAGCCCTGCACACAGGATTGTACAGCATCAAAAGGAATTTTGCTTTACAGCTGGAGATTTCTGCCAAGAGCTCCTTATCCAAAGGTTGCCTCCTCCAGGAGATGGAGAAATACATATGAAAATAATGGTTGCCTTGTCTAAGAGTCTTAGGAACCTTGTGACCAGACCTGGGTCGGCAAGTCAGCTAACCAAGAACGCAGAGTTGCTCAGTCCTCCGGGGACCTTGCTAATGTCCACAGCTGCCAGTCACTCCCTGGCCTGCTCCCCCTCCTGCTCTCCCTTCCCCTTTCATGAAAGAAGCTTGCACTCTACCCTGAGTGAACATGGTGCTTTAGGACATGCGTCCATCCTCTTGGTCTGTTAGCTTTTCAAGTTGCTTTCCGTGCCCTGGCACCTTGTCTCTCAACTTTCTGGCATGTTGTGCAGAGAGCGGCACGAGCTTGGGGCTTTGGTAACAGACTCATAAACACAGAGAACAGACTGGTGGTGGCAGAGGGGTGGGGGGGAGCGAATAGATGAAGGGGAAAAAAATGAGTGCGAATGTTTGGTACGCTGATCTGGGTGATGGTTACACGGGTGTATACAGAGGCCGAAATTCACCAAGCTGCACGCTACGGTTTGTGCATTTTATTGTATCTACTTCAGTAGAAATACATATATATATTTTAAAAGCAAATGGGAGGAGAGAAATTAGAGACTGTGGGTCTGGACACTGCTTTTTAAGAGTTTACTGTGATTGCCATACAACCTGTGTCCATAGTTAACTAAACAGCATCGTGCACTTAAAAGTTTGTTGAGAGGGTAGATCTCGTGTTAAGTATTCTGATCACACACACAAAAAGCAAAGGGACATTAAGGAAACTTTTGGAGGTAATGGGTGTGTTTCATTTTTTGATTATGATGATGGTATCACAGGTGTATGCCCATGTCCAACTCAGCATATTGTATACATTGATTTTGTGAGCTTTTTGCTGTATTAATTATTCCTCGATACAACTATAACAAAGGGAAAAAAGGAGTGTGCTGTGACAGGGAGAAAGACATGGACAAGGGCAGAAGAAGTGGAGTCCAAGGAGTTTTTGTTTGGGTTTTGTTTTTATAGTTGAGAGAAATAATAGTATGTTTGCATGCTCCTGGCAGTGATCCAATCCAGAGGGGGAAATTGATGCCCCAGCAGAGAGAGGTGGGAATGGTGTGCTGTCCTCAAGCATGTGTCAGAGGTTGAAGCCGAGTGCTGGGTGGGGGCCAGGCTTCGCTGGCTGCAGAGACACCCATCCATGGGACAGGCAGGGGACCAAGGATGGGCACAGAGGCTGACAGGTGGGTAAGGGGACAGACGGTGAGAAAGTTCTCTTCTGATTGTTCCAATCATCTCAGCAAAGCCCAAGCAGAGGGAGTGTTGGAAGCTCGAGGAGAGAGGAGGAAGTATTAAGAAACCCAGGAAAGCAAGCAAGAGGGGCTGCATGAGGGAAGCAGGCATACTTGCTGGACAGCATCAGAGCCAGCACGAGATTCACGGTCCTGAATTTCCAATGAAACCAGTTGCAGGCTGAGTGCTTTCAGCTGCACGGGTGCAGGCACAGAGGAGGTGGAGACCTGGTTAACCAGGGCTGTGGTTTATCCAGGCAAGTAGGATGAGAGATACGAGGGGTATCTTAGGGCCCAGTGGGGATGAGGGAAAGCACGACATGAATAGGATCAGATCACTGGATTGAAGGCCCTGGCAGGGTGGAAGAATGGAGACGTTGGGGTCCTGACTGTAAAGGGTGAGCTGGAAAGGTAGAAGAGAGCAGTCAGAGTGCAATCCAAGATTCAAGACGTGACACGTCTGTGGCTACCGGCAATGACAAGGTCAAGGGTGTGGCGTGGCGGTGAGTGGCTGTGGTATAACTGGGTAAGCCCAAGGTTTATGTTCTTTCTCCCTAAGGAGGCTTCACATGGCATCTAGCGACTGAGCTGTTTGACTTCGGTCCTCTGCTTATATACCTGCCTGGGGTGTACTTAAAAGAAAATTCCCCTCGGGTCATTCATGTTTTCAGATTAGACACCAGTATACCGAACAGTACACACATCAGTATTTTTTAAATGGAAGAGGTACTTCATTCCTCCCAAATGTACAGTTAAACATACTGGCACTAGAGCCCTATTTAGTTTACAGGACAGACTGTGTTTTTCTTTTTCCTGCCTGGCAGGTGAGAATTAGTGTTAGGATTGTGCTACATAGATACTGCATTCAATTTCTGGTTTTTTTTGATAGACAAAATGGAATCACTTACTCACCATGACTCTCCCCCCATAAAACTGCTCACAAAGTAACTAGCACCAAGTTGAATAATAAATCAAACCCTCTCTGTAAAACTTAGCCACTCTCTCCATACCAACACTAACAGACTGAGCTTTGTCAGGTTATGGGCCAGATGAAGTTTCTCAGACAAGTACTTTACTCTGGAAAATCAGTAGCCAGGTGTGAAACGGCTACAAGGGAAGCATGAGCCTGACTACTGACCATAACATGTATCAGCCTCGTGGAGGACATAAGAGGAAGACATTGGTTCTTAAATCTGCATTAAACTTCTTTCCTCCAAGATGTTATCCATTGTCTATGGTATCTCGCTGAGACAGCTACACTGGACTTAATTTCCTAACACTCAACAAGGCATTTTTATCAACCAAAAGGGAAACCAAAGGGTGCTGGGAATTTATTTATTTATTAAGGTATTATTGATATACACTCTTATGAAGGTTTCACATGAAAAAACAATGTGGTTACTACATTTACCCATATTATCAAGTCCCTACTCATACCCCAGTTCAGTCCCCGTGATCCCCCACACCATGTGTACTAAACATAATACCCCACAATCCCCTTCTTCCACCCTCCCCACCCACCCTCCCACACCCCTCCCCTTTGGTAACCACTAGTTCCTTCTTGGAGTCTCTGAGTCTGCTACTATTTTGTTCCTTCAGTTTTGCTTCATTGTTATACTCCACAAATGAGGGAAATCATTTGGCACTTGTCTTTCTCCACCTGGCTTATATCACTGAGCATAATATCCTCTAGCTCCATCCATGTTGCTGCAAATGGCAGGATTTGTTTCCTTCTTATGGCTGAATAGTATTCCATTGTGTATATGTACCACCTCTTCTTTATCCATTCATCTACTGATGGACACTTTGGTTGCTTCCATATCTTGGCTATTGTAAAAAGTGCTGCAGTAAACATAGGGGTGCATATGTCTTTTTGAATCTGAGAAGTTGTATTCTTTGGGTAAATTCCAAGGAGTGGGATTCCTGGGTCAAACGGTATTTGTATTTTTAGTTTTTGAGGAACCTCCGGGAATTTATTCTTTTTCAGCCATCAGGTCAGACTGATTTCTGTTGTCCTCTACTGGGACAGGGCAAGTGCACAGTGTATCTGGGCCTCTGCTGAGACCCTGAGGCGTCTGCTCCCTAAACACTATTCTAAGTGTCTGATACACGTGCATGGAGGGCACCGTGAGAGGGAAGAAAAAGAAAACAAAATAGTCTGTGACTTTCATTCTTTGTTTGTGAAAAATCACAGTAATATATTTTGTTTTATCTTGGAGGAAGGCTGTATAGGTCAATTCGTTGATGTATTTACTTCTGAATGGAAATGCGAATTTATTTATTTTTAATTTTTTAATTAATTTATTTATTATTAAGGTATTGTTGATATACACTCTTATGAAGGTTTCACAAGAAAAAACAGTGTGGTTACTACATTTACCCATATTATCAAGTCCCCACTCATACTCCAATTCAGTCACTGTCCATCAGTGTAGTAAGATGACACAGATTCACTGTTTGTCTTCTCTGTGCTACACTGTTTTCCCCATGATTCCCCACACCATGTGTACTAAACATAATACCCCTCAATCCCCTTCTAAATGTGAATTTATTTGAGCACCCAGACAGAAGAGCACTGATGGCCACATCTGTCATCACCATTACTTGGGTTTTCAGCCTCCCTTGAAAAATGCCCCTCCTGCCAAAACAGGCAGATTCCCTCCGACTCTGCTAGTTGCCCTTAGTGGGAGAGATGGGTAGGTAGATTCATTCATGTAAGTTGCCCTTAATAAAGTCAAATTTGCCTTTAGGAAGCACGTCCAGTTTCTCATCTTTGCTCATGCACCTACCCGCCCCTGCCTCTGATGGTCTTCCACGGCAGTGCGTGTCCCCTTCCCGCTGTAATTAACCACCAGGGGAGCAGAACAGCACCGCGGTCAGAACCATGGACTCCAGATTGAGACTGCCTTGGTTTGCCTCTCAACTCTGTCTCCTGGACTGTGGCTGCACCTCTCCACGGCAGCTACCTTCCCTGTAAAAGAGCAAGAAGAACAGTATCAGTGTAAGGATTAAATGAATTACTGTACATAAAATACATAGAACACTTCATAGCATGTTGCACAGCACACAGCTGAGTGTTAGCTTTATCATGGCCAGAAATATATCAGACACCAAGCAGTTTATGTCTTATCCATCTTCATTAGTTATCTAGTGCTGGGAAACAAACCACTCCAGGATGTAGAAGCCCAGATCCATAAACGTTTATTATCTCATGGATTCTGTGGGCTAGGAATCTGGGACTGGTTAGCTGGGTAAGTCTACTTCCAAGATTACACTCATCACTATTGGCAAGACTCAGTCCCTCTCCACATGGGCCTCTTAGCAGGGCTGCCTCACAGCTTAGCAGCTGGCTCCCCCAGGGTGAGCAAATGGAGAGAAGAATCCCTCACACACCACAGAGAGAGAGAAAGAGAGAGACCAAGAATAGCAACAGCCTTTTCAAAGCTAATTTTGGAAATGATATCCCATCACCTCTGCCATTTTTCTGTTCATTCTTATCAAGTCACTAAATCTAGCCCCCACTTAGGGTGAGAAATTAAACCCAGGCCGGGGTCCCTGGAGATGGCCCACCATACCAGCACCTGTGAACTGACTTAGAGAGTGTCCCTAAATTGTTTTGCCTACATATCTTGAAAGGGAATATTAATTTTACCAGTGAGAACCAGTTTCTAACATCTACCTTCTAAACAAACATACAGACACAGTTTTGCCAATAAAAACTCATATTTAACATCCAGTATGCTAACTTGCCAAAGGTCTAGGTGACAGGGGAGATGGGAGAGCAGAGAGTCTGGCTTTCTCCGTGCCGTGCTAGGTGACGCACCTGGGACACAGCATGGAGAGCTGGTCGGTTGGCGACCCCCCAGAGACACACCTTCAATTTATTGGAAAGTACATAAAACCATGCCAGCTATGCTCAAGTGTTTTCAACTACACTGAAGACTTTATAACATCTTCCTAAAAGGTTTTCCTGTAAGTCCTACCAAAGTCCTGTCTCTGAAAATCTCTTATTTTAAAAAATATGGCTATAAATAAAGACATAAATAAAGAATGAGTAAGAAGAAAATTGGTAGAACTTAACGTATTTTTCTAACTTACATGAGTCTCAGAATGGAAAATGCAGACAAGTGGATGTCTGTGTTGAATCACATGGAACAGCCGCTCAGAACTGAGCGAGTATTTTGCTGACTTAATAAAAGCTCTTTGGCAGGTCAAAAAGCTGTGGTGGCATTTCTGCTTTGCAGAGTTCTGAGTAGTTCATCTCCTGCCAGCTCTCAAATACAACTGAAAACCAGGGGTATCCAAAAGTTGACAAAATAGGAAGAGTATAAAAATAACATTTACATTTAAAAATGAAGGTTTTGACAGCAGTAGACTCATAGACACTGAGAAGTGGTTACTAGGGGAAAGGGGTTGGGGCGGGTTGTGGGGAAGGTAAGGGGGATAAAGGGGCACAATAATTTGCAATCACAATGTAAGTTGGTCACAGAGATGGTAGTACGACATGGAGAATATGGTTAATTATTCTGTAACATCTTACTATGTTGATAGATAGTAACCACACTAGATGGCGTGAGGCTTTAATAATATAGGAGATCTGTTGAACTATACTGTGTTGTGTATTTGAAACTAACATAAGATTGTATATCAACAATACTTCAATGTAAAAAAGAAGGTGTTGAGCAAATTAAAGCAATTATATACACTACAACCTCAGAGAGAAGAGGAAAAAATTCTTTAAAAAATCCAAATTATTAACAATGGAGGTTCTGAGTAGTGAAATTTTACTTTTCTTCAACTTCCAATATTTCCAAAATAAAGCCTTTTGCAGGTATGTGTGTGCGCAGACACACACGCGTGCTTTAAATGGAGCTTTTCCATATCGCACTTTCAATGTCAATAAGAAGTTTAAAACCATTCTAGAAAGCTAGGAAGCTGGAATGCAGCTATCCCTGAGTCCTCTAAGAGATTAACATCCAAACCTAGAAATTCCCTCACTGCATTTTAGATGCAGCCCCTTCTGACCCAGAACAAACACCGTAGCAATCTAATCTCTTTCGAAATGCATAGTCCCACTAAGATCCCTAAGAATCCATATCTCTTCCAGGTTTGGGGCTGGGTTCTGACTCGTGCGTGGACCCATAATGCCTCAAATGCTACCTGCCTATTTTTTTCAAAATGTTTCCCCAAGTGGTAAAAGTATTAAATATGAGTTCAATCTGATCACAAATATATCATTCCTGCTTTATATTTCCTAAACTTGGGGAAATTGCTATGGCAAGCCACTTGTGGGCTGGAAGCAGACTCTGTCTGTTGTGCACCGACCCACAGCTGCAGTGATTGAGAATTACGGAGACCTCCGCTGACCCTTCTGGGTACCACCCACTATCTGGAACCACACCAGAGGTTTGGGGAGAATCTGAACTCATGTAACTATCTGTGCGGCTCATGTGTGGTGATCTGAGTGAATTAAAATAAAAAGTTCAGTTCCTCAGTGACCGTAGTCACATTTCAAGTGCCCCACAGCTGCACGAGTCTGGTGGCCCCTGAATTAAACAGAACAGAATACCGGACGTTTTCACCATGCCAGAAAGTTCTATTTGAAAGCGCTGTATTTGATTATGAAAAGGTTACCTGATATCGGAAAATTCTGGTCACTTACTTTCTGACACAGATGTGTACGTCATATGAAAGTTTTCTTGTCCCCTGGAACTAAGAATTCAAAAAGGAATAGTATCTTGGGATGGCCTTTTGGGAGGTCACCGGCTGGAACAGTGATGGTGAATTGCTGGGATCTCTTACCTCGCTTTTCACGGACTTCCCCAACTTCCCATAAACCCGCTCAGTGGGAGTTGTGACACTAGTCAAAAACACTAATAATGTGGGACCCTTGATACAGACATTTTCCTGCCTTTTGGAAAAAAGAGATTATTACTTTCTGACACAGGATTTTGTTCTTGTAGAAGTCCACCTCTTCCATTCTGAGTTCCTTGATTTCACTTCCTTCTGTGATTCCCTCCTGTTCTTGGTGGTGTAGCTCGGCGGCTAAAAGTCCTGACTCTGGAGCTCGACTGCCTGGTTTCAAATCCTAGCTATGTTCTTTACCAGCTGTGTGACCCCGGGCAAATTGCTTAACCTCTCTGTGCCTCGGCATCAGCAAAGTGACAATGGTAATATTACAATATTAGGAGGTTTCATAAACATTCCAAGACTTAAAACCTCTAAAATGCTTAAAGTGGTACCTGTCACAGAGACAGTACTCAATGAATGTCAGCCAGCATTAAGTCATCCAAATGGTTTTTCAACAAATAAAATACTGTCTACTATGCATTGTCCTAAGCTAAAACAGTGACCCTGTCTCCTAACTTTCCACAACACACTGCTTTATTTGGCAGGTTTTAAATTCTATCATCTAGTAGAGAGGTTTCTGCGGAGACCAGCTTTTGGAGGGCTGCTGGGTTTCATTATCCTCGCAGTTCTAGCCCCTGGAACAGCACAGCTCGCTAAATGCTACCTAACGTGACAGAGAGCCTCCATCACACTCCTTCCTGGAAAACAACAAGGATACTCAAAGGCCTCAAGTCAGCATGGAATTACTGTTTGAGATGTTAGTTTGTTGTGCTAGTTTAAACTTTAAATAATTGTGCCTCAGTGGCCTAGGTTGTGGAGAAGGAAAAAGCCCCAGAAGCTTCAATGTTGCCATGAGTCCTCTCTGCAGGGGAATGCATTCCCCAGTCCATTTAGTCCAGTTATGACCCAAGCATATGTTAAAAGGCACTGATAAGGTAGACCTGGAACAGCAGGTCTTAAAAATTGCACCCAGGGTCTACCTTAGCTTTTCTTTTCTTTCTGTTTAAAACAGCAGATTTTAAGCTGTCACAAAACAGGAAATAAATGTTTTGCAATTATGTAGCTATTTCCTCGGACTTTTTTCTAGTTTTATAATGCTGCGGGTATTCATTCATGCAGGCATTCATTCCACAAAAATGTATTGGCTCCATCTATGTGCCAGGCACTGTCCCAGGCACTGAGCTGTACAAGGAGCACGGCAAGGTCTGCTCCCTCCTGCTGCCTGCAGCCCAGTGGAGGGAACGGACTTTAAACAAAACAGTAGCACGAGTCATTATTTAAATTACAATTGTGAAAACTGTCATGAATGAATGTTGAGTGGAATCACTCATTCATGTAGAACCAGGATTGACTTTCCTGAGGAATTTGCACATTATGACACAAAAGGTAAGTCATTAAAAAAAAAAATTCCCCTGAGCATCCCTGTCTCATTAAACAGGAATGTAGGCAGGGGGTGATTCCAATCTGCTGCCTTCCGAGGCACCCTCACCACCACAACCATTAGGTTTTCCAAAACCCTAGATCATTGCTGTTGTGAGGGCTAAAACAGTGCATTGCAAGGGGTCCTTGCACCCACCTGCACCAAGCCCCAGGAGCCTTTGCTCCAGCACACACTGGCCTTCTGCTGGCTTTGCTGGGTCTCATGTCAACCATGCCAAGCATGTTACTATCTTTGGAAACCCTCACTTGCTTCCAAGCAGGCACCAACCCCTTATGTGTTTTCAGCCACACAGTGCTCTGGGTTAGGGCAGTCCCCCTGTTCTTGCTCAGGGTCCAGGCTCATAAGGTCTGTGAGTATTTTCTTAAAGATGCATGAAATGTCATAGAGAATATTTAAAATTTTGACTTTTCAAGTAAAAAATATATATATATATATATATATTTCTCATTACCTTCTAAATTATCTGAAGACCATCTTGTGTCCAGAAACTATCATGAATTTCAGTGCCTGTGTGTAGGTATGTATTTATAATCACTTTAGTCAAAGATTTACCCAAAGGAACAAGTTTTAAGTTTTAATAAAGTATTCCTGAAGCTTACACTTTCTTTCTGTGAGTTCAGTTTGATAAACACTACTCTATTCTATATTTTACTGTAATGTAGGTCATGGTTAATAAGAGGCCTACATAACAGAGACCGGATAAATCTACAAGAAAAATAACTAGGCCCTGATCCGTGTTTATGACATCCAATTGACATTAACGTTATTTTAAACTATTTTATTCACCCCCCCCCTTTTCTTTTGGTCTATGTCAGAATGGATATTTTCCTCCTTTCCTTTCCCAGACTCCAGTGGGTGTCTAACTTTGGCACCCTGTTTCTGCATTCCATTTTTTATTGACCACAAATACTTCAGTCTCTCCTATACGTCTTTGAATCCGCTTTATTCTCATATTGGCTCCCTCATTAAATGAATTAAATGATTTTTTGACACATGTGTCTTCTCTATTTGTATGTGTGTCATGCTGTTGGCTTTTCCAATATATACTTTGAAAGTCTCACTGAGATGTCCGCGTGGACTCACCGGCCAGAGCCAATTGAACTGCCTTAGAAGTGCACCTAGTGGGCGGCTTAAGCCCAGTCATCTGTCAGTAGAATTTTCCCTCTGACAACTCTCTTCCTCTGTTTCCATTTCTTTTAATGCTGTGTCCTCGTTTTTGTTTCTTTTCTTGGCTGTTAACCAGTCCGCATCTTATCTGACTTGTGATTGGGCCATTTCTCTTTTCTTACTGGGTCCAGGAACTAATGCATAAGGACAGTAGCACGCTGGTAAATGTTTAACAATTGGTTCTTTGAAGTGGGGAAGGGGCTGATTTCTCGGATAAAAAAACTCCCAATATGGCCAATGGTAAAGTGCCAATGTGATGGCTCTGAACGCAACGTAAGGCAGAGATGAGCACAATCCACTCTTGCGAGCTGGTGGGACTGGCCACAGCACACAGCTGGTTGTGGACTACTAGGCAGGCCTAGGCTTCATAATCAAGACAGCACTCTGAATATTCCCAAGTTCTTGGAAAACAGTGGTTAAGCCACATTTTTTTCCTATAGTGTAGTCCAGGGAGTAATACATCACGGACTTTCAGGCCGGTCAAGAAAGCACCATGTATAGTCTGTGACCCACATGGCTGATGATTTGTTACTCACCTTTGACAGCAAGAATTGTGATAACTGTGAGGGATGGGTGAGGACTTGATAATATGGGTGAATGTAGTGACCACATTGTTTTTTCATGGGAAACCTTCATAAGAGTGTATATCAATAATACCTTAATAAAAAAAAAAGAATTGTAATGACTGAGAATCTGGTTTCGTCCCCTGTCTCCTTGGTGCTCTATCTCAGGGTGATGTGGATCAATTTTCCCATTGGCTGAAGCATGACAAAGAATATGGGCTGTTAGTACTTTTCTTTCTCTGGTCGTCGATTCATGAGCCCATACTGATTAAGAAAATATTTTTTGCCCGCTGGGAAGGGGAACAGCGTTTTGAGAATTGACCAGGGAGTTTTGTGTTTCTGTATTGACTTTTGTCCTGTGAATGAGACCTGAAGGCACAGACTCTCTGATGGCTGTGGGTCTGTTACGGAGAACGAGCATTACCTCTTTTTGATGGAAGGGGAAGTATAAATAGGTTATAAAGCATTAATAAATTACACTATGTTTTTGAAAGGGGGATCCAGACCAGTTATTTGCAAGACTCAGCCTGCCAAAACTTACACTAAAGGAAGTAACAGTATGAGTAGGCCTATGTATAGATTAAAGAAATTGAATAAATAAGTAATAAACTTCCAAAACAGAAAACAGCAGGCCCAGATGGGCTCACTGGTGAAGTCTAACAAATATTTAAGGAAAAACTTAAGCCATTTCTCTACAATCTCTTTCAGTGCATGGAAACACACGGAATACTTCCTATCTCATTCTATGAAGCCAGCAATACCCTAATACCAAAATTAGATAAAGGTATTACAAGAAAAGAGAATTACAGACCATTATCTTTCATGGACATATATGCAAATATCCTCAACAAAACATTCGTAAATCAAATCCAAAAAGGTATACAAAGAATTTATATATCATTATCTAGCGGTATTTATTTTGGGTATGCCAGGCTGGTACAACATTTGAAAATCAGTTGATGTAAACCATCATACCAATAGACTACAAAAGAAAAATTACATGACTGTATCAATAGATGAAGAAAAAGTATTTGACAAAATACAATAATCATTTAATAAGAAACTCTTAGTAAACTAGAAACAAAGGAGAACTTTCTCACCTTGATAAAGACTATCTAAAATATCTACAGATAGCATTATATTTAATAGTGAGAAACTTAAAGCTTTCCCACAGCTCAGGTACAAAGCAGTAGCATCCCCTCTCATTGTTCCTTTTCCTTTTCAATATTATACTAGAAGTCCTTGATAATGCATTAAATCAAGAAAAGGAAATAAAAGGTACAAAAGAAGACATAAACCTGTCTTGTCCACAGATGGCATGATCATCTATGTAGAAAATTGGAAAGAATCTACAAAAAAAATCCTGAAACTAATAAGCAATGATAGCAAGGTTTCAGGATATGAGGTTAATATAAAAAAGTCAATTACTTTCCTGTATACCAACAATGAACAAGTGGAATTTAAAATTACAAACATCATACCATTAGCATCCTAAAAAATGAAGTATTTAGGTATAAATCTCACAAAATATATGGAAGATCTATATAAGGAAAACTATAAAATTTTGGTGAACAAAATCAAAGAACTAAAATGCAGTAGTCTTACCTTATCCATGGGGGATACATTCTAAGACCCCCCCCCAGGGGATGCCTGAAACCACAAATAGTACCAAACACTATATATACTATGTTTTTACCTATACTACATAC
Source organism: Smutsia gigantea (assembly GCA_032199065.1). NCBI lineage: Eukaryota > Metazoa > Chordata > Mammalia > Pholidota > Manidae > Smutsia > Smutsia gigantea. The sequence continues at coordinate 284,942 of JAVSCE010006720.1, forward strand.
CTATGATAAAGTTTAATTTATAAATTAGGCACAGTAAGAGATTAACAACAATAATAAAATAGAACAATTACCACAATGTACTGTAATAAAAGTTATGTGAATGTGTTCTCTCTCTCAAAATATCTTATTGTACTATATTCAACCTTCTCCTTGTGAGATGACAAAGTGTCTATGTGATGAGATGAAGTGAGGTGGATGATATAGGCCTTGCAGCACAGTATTGGGCTATAACTAACCTTCTGACAAGATGTCAGAAGGAGGATCATCCACTTCTGGACCTTGGTTAATCGTGGGTAACTGAAAATGTGGAAAGCAAAACAGTGGATAAGAGCGGACTACTGTAAAAGAGAAATAGTCCATATTCATGGGCAGGAAGGCTCAACATTGTCAAGGTATCTGTTCTTCCCAGCTTGATCTATGGATTCATTGCAATCCCAATCAAAATCTCAGCAAGTTATTCCATGGTTATTGACAACTTGATTCCAAAGTTTATGTGCAGAGGCAAAAGACCTAGCATAGACAACACAATACCAGAGAAGAATGAACAGCGCCCAGAATGGCAAATGTATTACTAATTCTTCCATTTAAAAAATCACATTAAAAGTGAATTGATTTTAAAGCCAATATAACAAACATACACAGAAATTCAAAATGGAAGCCTACTTCTCTAAAATTCTTATACTGTACATGAGATGGTATGGTACAACTTAAAGATAGTCTGTCGTTAAAGATGTATGCTGGAAACCTTAAAGCAATCAATAAAAACAAAACAGAACAACAGAAAATGTATAACAAATAAGCAAATACAGGATATAAAATGGAACCACAATATTCATGTAATCCCCCCAAAAGAGCAGAAAAAGAGGAAGAAAAAAAAAAGAACTGATGGGACAAATGGAAAATAAATAGCAAGATGGTAGAATGAACACAACCATGTCCATAATAACTATATGTAAATGATTTCAGCCCTCCAATTAAAGGGGCAGAGATTATAAGATTGGATAAAAAGGGAGACCCAAATGATGGGCTAAAGCATCATAACCTGGATCTAGAAAAATATAAGGACAAGGGAAAATTCATAGGCAGGAATAAAGTTTTTATTAAACTTTGTATTTATTGAGGGCTTACTATATGTCACGCACTCCTTTAACAGAGGAGTCAAGGGGTTACAAGGATAGTTAAGGTTGAAGAACAGGTTTGCTCTGTGTAGCTGAGAAAACTGGAAGGATAGTAGGTTCTGTTTGGAAGATAATACTTTAATCAACATTTCAGAGGTGCAGTAGCTCTGAGAGATGACAAAATCTAGTTCAGCTGTGTCACACTTCAAGTGTGCATAACAAGGCCCAGGTTGTTCAATGCAAATGTTCCAGCCTTACCCCTATACTCCCTCCCTCTAGATTTGGGAAGGGGCCTGGGGTGAGCATCTTTAAAAGAAGTCAAGGGTATAACTATGTACATGAGTGGCTTACTTAGAGTACAAATAAGATTATCCAGAAGATAGGGTATCCATCCTCATTTGAAGAACTAAGATAATGACAAGATTTTGGATGGAGAGAAAAAATTGTGAACCATATAAGGAAGTTTTCAGCTTTTGTGTAATGGAAGGTCTAAGTAGGTGGTAATGATGAAGTCGAGAAGGCACAGAAGAGAGTGACTTGAACCTAACTTGGTGTGCTCAAGATCTGCAGAACTGCCAGCAGGTTGGCTTGGCTAAAGCAGAGAATATTCGGACAGCAATGATTTGGTGAAAAGTGCTTCATGTTATTGAAAAATGTCTCAAGCGATAATAAAAAACAAAACAAATTTGATGAGTGAAACCAAAGGTAATAATAGTAGCTAATATTATTGAGCATTTAATGTGTGTTAGGCACTATTCTAATTACTTTATGCATATTAGCTCTTTTGGTCCTCATGAAAACTATAGGGATTTTAATCATCAAGTTAGGAAAATAGGCTAAGACAGGTTAATATCTCCAAATGCCACACAGATACCAGTTAAGAGGCTGAGAGATGAGGAGAGTTTGGAGTAAGGCATTATAATGTCTTACTTAATGTGAAAAGCAAAAGACAAATTTGGGAAATAATAAAGAGAAAAGTTTATAGAAATTATAAATGATGAAATCAGTGGGAAGTGAAAGAGAGGTAGGACTTGAGGTTGACTGGCTATTTTTTGGGCTACTAAAGAATGTTTCTTAAGAAAGATAGAAAATGCAAGAGGAGGCCTACTAAGTATGCAGGATGTGGTGGGCGTGTGTGTGTGTGTGTGTGTGTGTATCTGTTGAGAAAAGGATTTAAGAGTAAATATAAGTCAATTATACGTAAGATAAAAATTCCCTACTGAATTAGAAATGCCTTTGGGTTAAAACATGGGAATGTTCAACAGAAATATGAGTAAAGAGTTTTTGAAGCAGGTGGCACTGGAGTGTAGGTGTTATTCAAGCCAAGGAATGCTTTTCACAGTAGTAATAAAATACCAATAGTGGCAGAGCAATAAAGACATTTAATCTTCTCATATAACACAAATGTTAAAGGGAGTTTCTTCCCAGTTTGGCAAGGTAGCTCAATGATGTTACCAACAGCCTAAGCTCTCTGTTCTCTTTCTGCTTTGCCATCCTCAATATATTGGTTTTTGGCCTTGGACTTGTCGCTCACTCACGGCATCAGTGACACTCTGGACTAGATAATCGTCGTGGGGTTTGTCCTGTGCATTATAAGGTGTTTGGCAGCATCTCCAGTCTCTCCTTACTAGATGCTAGCAGCAACTCTTTCCACCCCCTAGAGGTCATAATAAAAAATGTCTTTAGACATTGCCAAATGTCCACTCTCGGTCGAGGATCACTGGTCCATAGAGCAAGGATGCTCTTCAGAAGGACAATAGTCATTGAGATGGATCTTGAAGATTGGATATCATTTAGGCAAGCAAAGTTGGGGGAAAAGAAATTCCAAGTAACACTCTGCAAAAATACTGATGGAAGGTTCAGGTGGGTTTAGGCACTTAGCATGGACTCTAGCCTGGCTCACTTGAGAGCGCATGAGTACAAGTTACATTCCTTTGAGTAGGGGGGAGATATCTAATCAGAACTAAGGGGTGGGAACTGTGTGCTGGGTGGGTTGGGGCAAGTGGAGATTAAAGGCAGGGATAACAGCAGTCCAGGAGGAAGGTCTAATAAACGACTAAACAAGGGCTGTGAGTGTAGGAACAGAAGAGGCAGGACCATGACAGAGGTCCTGTGGAGATGGAACTGGGAAGGCTTGGTAATAACTGAATATGGGCAGCTCATATCTTCCTTCCTACTTTAAGTGCTCTCTGTGAAGACATGAACTATATTAGAGTTTGGAGCCTGGATGACTGGGAGAATGTTGATGGCATCTACGGAGAGAAGGAAGGCAGCAGGACGAGCAGGTTTAAGAGGGAAGATCATGTGCTTGGATTTGGACTAATTGGGCTTGAAATAATAGTGATGAACCAGATATGGGCCTTTGGAAATAAAGTTCTGGAGATTAAGAAAGAGATTAGAACTAGAGGCATAATTTTGGAAATTATCAGACTAGAAATAGCAGCTGAGATCACCTAGGGAGAGAATATAAAGCAAGGAGAGTCAGGATCAGATACAGGTGAGAGGACTCTCTTGACTACACGGAGAAGGCATGAGGAAAAAGCAGTGTGATCATAATTAGTGGAAAAGGACCTGCCAGTGAGGCTGGAGAAGATCCAGAGAAGCCTAAGGTCATGGCTAGGCAGAGTTTCAAGAAAAGAGGCCAGCTTTGTGAGTCAGGGTGGGTAGTGCCCTGAGACATTACAGAGAGCTGGTGGAAAGATTTACAAAATCCTTTCAACACAGATGGGAATTACCTTATTTTTAAAGAATTTGGAAGAAAAATTCTATAAAATTCCCTTGGAATTCTTTTCTTGGTTAATAGGCGATGTGTTTTTAATATTCTAGAAATCCTTTTGTTGCACTTTTAGCCCATATCCTTCATTTATTCTTTATGGAAAATAAATAGCTGATACTCATTCTAAGGGTAACTGGGATTGAAGATCCATAGGAGACATGTGTGGGGCACACAGTGTCCTCTAATACTGAGCACTGTACATGTATTAACTCATTTCTTTATTGTAATATACCTCCAAGGTAGATACTCCTTTTCTTATACTAGTGAACTTTTAAAAAATCTGGATTTCAGAGAGATTAAATAAATTGTGAAAGGTTGTACATTACAGATTAGTGAAATACAAATTAGGGATACAAATTCAGGTTTGGCTTTAAAGCCAGTGCTTTCCCCTAATCCATGTCATGCCTTTCATGATCATTTATTAACCAACTCCTTGGTCTTTAAACTTACTTTAGAGATTTCTATAGGACTAGGCTTGAGTCTGATTTGCTTTTTGAGGGACCTAAATAAAGAATTAAACTAAGAAGAAAGTATGAAGGAGGTGTAAGAACACTAAGCATTTTTTATCTTGTCCAGGGATAGTTTACCCCAAAATTATTGAGTTATTTAGGGACAGTTGAATGTGGGGATTACTACCTCCTCCATGTTCAACAGGAAATCCTTGGGTTACTACTGCCCTCTTTGGATCCACCATCCTGGGCATAAGGGATCCCCCAAGTTGGTATTCCCCAGCTTTGGATGGGGGTAGCCAACCCTCACTGATAGAGTGAGTCTAACTTAAATGGGGATTAGGTTGTAGAGTGCATACAACAAGGATGGAAGAAACCCACTGAATCTAAATTGTCCTGGAAAATCTTGTAATTTCCCGTAAGTACAGTATAAATGATTTTTGAATATTGAACCCTGTGTGTGTGTACACCTATATAAAATGAGTACAAGTATTATAGGAAATGTAAAAAAGATAAATCTTTGAAGTATTTTTTATTTTGAGAAATAAAGTGTGAACCTTTTTTTTCCTCTGAATTTGTAGAGTCGAATTTTAGAGTAGACGTCCCTCTACTTTTTACGACAGAAAGTATCATGGCCTTCCACTAATTCTCCTACCCAAGTCCCAAGACCTGAAAAGATCTGCGAGGTTCCTGCCTCTAGGTAGGATTTAAGAAGATACAAGAGGTAAGTTCTGCAAGTAGTTGGCATATATAGTTCTCATAGTGATTGTAACAACAAACTTTGTTTAATAACAGTGAGAACGAAAGGAGTTGGGTTGTCTGGGGCTCTGAGGTCAATATCAAAGTTCATGTCTCTGGAGACTGTTAGGAATTCTATCTCTTCTTCAAGTTCAAAGACACTGCCCATGGGTAAAGATAGGGAATACTTTTGGAGAATTCAGCTTCTTTTATTCTCTTTTAACTGGGATTTTCTTGAAGTGTACTGCTGCTGCTGGGTAACAGTCTTGGTCGATGATAACCCTCTTCATTTGGGAAAAGCATTTTTGGTGCTAGAAGCAAAGCTTTGAAGGGTTTACACGTAGCAGGGAGGGGGTACTCTGGGACCCTTCTTCCAACGTGGGAGGGAAATGGGAAGATGGACAAAGCCAAACTGCTGTCATTCTCTTCTGCGGATGTTAACTCGCCAGGTCCCCTTTCACTGCTAGCTTCTCTTCAAGCTCTTTGTCTTTGCATCTCCTCTGTTGCTATTATCAAAGGAATCCTTCATAGGAAGGCCATTTGATCTTAGAAGTCATTGCCTGGCATGCCCTAGAATTTGCACACTAAATCATCCAGGTCTATTGCCCAATTGCTCTCTATCCCCTTGTCAGGCTCCATTTTCTCTTCAAACAATTTACCACTTGCCACCTAAGTTTTAAGATAACTTTTATTGAGATATATAATTCACATATCATAACATTCACCTAAAGAGTATAATACACTGTTTTTTAGTGAATTCACAAAGTTGTGAAACCATCACCACAATCTAATTTTTGAACATGTTAATCACCCCCAAAAGAAACAGTATACCCACTACCCACTAGCAGGCACTCCCTTTTCCCTCCTCTGCCTAGACTGGCAGCAGCCATCTATGTTTTTGTCTCCGAGGATCAACCTGTTCTGGACATTTCAGATAAGTGGAAACATATAATTCGTGGTCATTTGTGACTGTGTTCTTTCACTTTGTGTAATGTTCTCAATGTTAATTCGTGTTCCAGCGTGTGTCGGTTCATTTCTTTTTTTTTTTTGGCCAAATAATATTCCATTGTATGAATATATCATGTTTTATTTATCCATTCATCAGATGATGGGCATTTTGCTACCTGAGGTAATGTTTATTTTCTGTTTCCCACACTAAAATACGGTCATGTGAGCCTTAGAACTTTTTGTTATTGTTTACTGCTCTATCCCTAGTGTGTTGCCCAGTGCCTGACATGTAATAAGAGATCAAGAAACTTGTTGAATACATGGCTCAGTCATTCATATGCCTAACAAGCATTTGTGGAGCCCTCACACACATGTGTATTCAACTCCCTCTCCGAAGAAGGCCAGTGGGTGTAGGAAATGAATATGACAAAGGATCTGCCTTCAAGAAATTCATCATCTGAAGAAGTAACATCTGTGCAAATACTTAAGATGAAGAAAATCGATTTTAATAAATACAAACAAAGCACAGTGCACAGACGAAGGGTTCACTTCTGCAGGAGGGACTCGGCCAATGACTTCATAGCAAAGATTTCACCTGAGATTTACAAAAACAGGAGGCTGCCTGATTGCCGTCTTGTGAGCTGGGGTCCACCAGGAAGGCATTTAAACTATGTTGCAGAGCCTGACCTGAGCGTTAAAAACATGCAGAAGTGGCCGAGCCGGAGCTGTTGTGTGGAGGTGGGGAGGAGTCCGCCCGGAATAACTGGGCTAGCGGGCAATGTTCAGATCAGAAAGCATTTTATGTGCTCAATCAAAGGATTAAGATGATTTCCCCTACATACATAAGAAGCTGGCAAAAATGGTCGTATCTGAGGGTGGACTGAGGGCCTGGAGCAAAGGGCTGGAGAATCAGAGACGGGCAAACTTTTACAAAGCAGGCACAGATTCTTAACGTTTCCAAAAATGCGATTTAAAATTTCTGCTTTACAGGATAGGGGTCAGGGGCCTGCGGGAAGGTTACTTCGCGCACGGTGGCAAGTGAGGTGGGCAGGCAGCCAGCCCAGCGGGGCACCGCCATCAAGACCTATGATGTTTCCCCGTCCTCCGACATCCCACGTCGGGGACAGAGACAAAGAGTCCCCGCCCTCGGAGACACACGCCCAGGCACTCCTTCGGGGGTAACACGCGGTGACTTGCTGGAAACGCGGGCACAGGCTCCCCCCCCTCGGAGTGCGTGCTGAGCAAGGCGGGGGCCGGGAGCCACTCATCCGCTGGGGGCGGTCCGGGGGAAACACAGCCTCGGGCCTCTCCCTGCTGATGCAATCTGCCGGGAGCCGGCCGTCTGCGCCGCGAGGGGCCAGTCTGCCACCCCGCGCGCCACGTGTGGAGCCGCCGCCCCGCCGCCCCGCCCGCCTGGGCTTCGCTCCGCGCTGCTCGCCCGGTGCTCTCCGCCGACGGAACGATGAAGGTAACTGCTTAGGGTTCTGATGGTGTGTCACCGAAATGTGTGTGTGGGTCGAGGCAGCGATGCCCCAAAGCCGCCGTCGGCAGAAAGGGTCCCCAGTGGTTTGTTCCCACGCACCACTCCTCGTCAGTCATCGTTGGTCGAGACTTTCCGTTCTTTCCAGACTTTGTTCACCCCCCGCTCACAGGATGTGTGCCTCCTCGGGCTTTTTCACAGCAGCATTTGTGAGCGGACCGAAAAGGCTGCCCGCAGCTGCCTCCGCTGTCCGTTTTGGCGGGTGGAAAGGAAGAGGACGCTTTTCTGAATGTCTGAGATGCCCAGGAGGTGGGGGGGGGGGGGTTGGAGAAGAGGGCTGGGGGTGTCTCTGGCGGTCCGCCCGGGCTTCCTGCTGCTCCTCGTACGCCCTTGCTGCAGGGGGACTGGGTGAGGAGGGTCGCAGGGGCTGGGGAGAACTGCCCCATCGCTCTTAAAAGCAGAAGGCCCCTGTTTGGCTTGAGGAAATCAAAGCTACGAGAATTTACAGATCATATAAGCCCAGGGGCATTTTTTAATTAAATGGAGTGAACACCCTAATGGCCTTATCTTCAAGATAATTAGCCTAGCTGCCCCTTACTTCTCAAAGTTTGGGTGTAGAAAAGAAGTTTTCGGTTTTCCTGGGGTTACACATTGGAAAGCTGCAATGACATTAAAAACTGAACAGCAGCTTTTCTAAAGGAGATGCAGGACGGGCAATCTAATGTCTTGGAAGTAAGTGATATGCAGTCTGAACTTTTAGGAGAAGTAAAATGAGTTTCGAAGGAGGGACCTGAAGTATGGTTCTCAACTGTGTTTGCCCACTGCGCACCCCAGTCCACAATTTCTGTTACAAGAAATAATAGGTAAATGGTGTCTTTATCACCAAACAAAATTTTCCACAAGACTAAGCAGGCACTGAATGGAAACTACAGTTTTGTATTAAAAAGAGATGGTGCAGATGTGCCACAGTGAAAAATAATAGCTACCTTTTTCTTCTGAATTCAGGTTTTCTATTTCTGACTTGCTTACTCCTGTCTAATTTCAGCTGAAAAATACACTTTGGTTAAGTATAGCATTAGTAAGTAAAAGGAGAAAATTATGAGAATAAACAGTCTTGATTTTCCCTGCCCTATGTGGAGTTGTAGTAGATTATGCATTATTGTAAGTTGATGGCTTTAACATGAGGCCAAAAGCCCCTGTCCCTTTTACAGCGTATTTTCATAACACAGGAAACTAGAGGATATCTTCACATCTCATTTCTGTTTTCTGATATTGGACTGAGATTAGGAAACAAATGGTTATATTCTAGATGTGACCTAAGGAGTACATGACAGCCCTTTATGTTTGTTTTTATTATTTTAAAAACCTTTCTACTTACCTTTTACCTAAGTATTGCTATCATGGTCATTATTTTATTTTTTTGAAATGTTATTTGCACACGGCACCATTATCTGTTCCCAACAATATTTCCAGACTCGTCCTTGTCTGGGAGTTATGTTTTAAGATGGACACATAGGTTCTTGTCTGAGACCACCCCTTGTAATAAAACATAGATCAACAGGAGAAAAAACAAACAGAAGTTTAATAACATTTGCATCTCCTGTATACCTGGGAGAGACCCAGGAAAACTGAGTAACTCCCCGAAGTGGCTCAAGCCACCCCTTCAGTATCATCTTCAGCTAAAGACAAAGGAAAGAGGTTGGCCGGGGGTGGGGGACTTACAGGAGGTTATCTGGCAATGCATGGCAAAGAAGAGTAATACTGTGAATTTAAGTCAGTGCCTTCTCTAGAGATTAGTCACCCTTCTCTTCCTGGTGCAGAGAGGTAGATTCATTTACAGGTGGTGATTTCCATTGTAAATGTAAATTTCTCTCAGAAAAGGGCAGCTTCTACAGTTTTCAAAGGTTCTCCTGAGTCTGCAGCCTCTCAAAAATAACCAGTCCAAAATAATTCTTATGCCAAAGAGGCATCTTTTGGGATGGTTATATTCTGCCCCCTGCAGTTCCTTATTTCTAATATCAAGATATAGACCAGAGAAATTAACAGCTGGATAGTAGTGTGATTCACCTGAGAAGTCTGACCTTATGAGTAAACTATGTCTGGGCATAAATGAAGAATTGTGTCTAAACTATGGCCATCTTGAGTGTTTGGGCTGCTTATCCCTTTTGGGGTTGCAGATTGTCTGCTTCTTTGAATGGTCTCTTCTCAGTGGATTTGGAAGATGGAAATGAAGAGTTTTCCCTATTTCCCTATAGGCTTGGCAACCGCAATTCCTCTAAATGACAGGTGCCGCCCTAGGGAAACCCAGTGGGATGTTCGGCCTTATGTCCAAGTCAGGCCTTATGAAGTCAAGATATAAAAAAACTACAGTGAGAATCTGGAACCTTCCATGATAAACATCATTATCCTTTACTCTCTATATGATACATCCTCTACTTTCTATATGGTAATATCATTTCTTTCACAACAGTAGGAAACTGTGGCTGGTCTGCTCACTTCACAGTTGTAAATGCAAGCAGTCTTTGTGTTGTAACTTTGTCTCCTCAGCAGCTGTCCAAATGCTCTAAGCGTTTAACATAACATATGATAAACATTCCTACTTGATAGGCTTTCCTGATCCTCTGTAGCCCGCTTGGTGGCACATGTCAGTGTCCATTCAACTAAGACTGCTGTAATTAGTTTCTGTATAAATCAGCTGAGACATAAATGTGAGATACAACTGAAATTCTTTAAATGTCTCAAAATTAAGAATGTGGGATGCTCTGATTCCTAAACATAGCTCTTTCAAATATTTGCATACATTTTTGTCATAGGATCAAGTCTGTGATTTACAACGTTAATGTTGAACACTGAGCCAAAGAGGATTTGTTTTTTTCTGCACTACCAGGGTCCAAATACCAATTGCATTATGCTTCTAATTATTTGCGCAAATCTACAAGCTGAATATTACCTCGAGAAATTGAATACTAACATCCTTAAAATAACTTAGGAATGAGATCACCTTATTAATACACTATGGCACATAATATAAATACTTTTCTGTTGTCATACAGGCTGTGGCTTTCTTTTGGGGAAAAAGCTATTGTGCAAAACATTATTGTGTTTAGTGATTAGTGGGGGAAGAAACATTTTAAGGAAAGAGATAATCATGTTCCAAAACTATTGGAAAAAATAAAGAATAGAAGAAAAAGGGAAGAAAGTAATAAAATAGAGAAAATTAGAACAAGCAATAGCCCATAGAAGTTAAACTAAAAAATACATAATTCTTTGTGATGGAAAAATTGTGAACTACTTATAAAACTGAGCTAGCTCCATGAACAATAGCCCTGTATTTCATTTAAAACGAACCAACTCACTAGTCCTTTATTGTGATATGTAGATCTGGATATTTGATAAATTGCATTTATAGTCTGTCCCTTAATCTGGATAAACGTTTTTGCTGTTGTGACCATAGATGCCCTAACAAGCCTAGGATGTCATTGGAGAGTTCAAATGCTGACTCCTTCTAAATCTAGACAGAAGGAACACCTGTTGGGATGGTCTTAGCCAGACATGTGACAAACGTCTCTTACATGACCAACAAAGATCTCAATGCAGCTTGGGCACGAGGCCAAGGATGGATTTGCACAGGATGATCACTCAGCAGTTAGCAGTCCACCACTACCTTAAAGGGTGATTTTGCCAAGTACATTTCATCTCACTTTAGCTTGTTTGGATTGTAGTCTCTAGATTTTAGTTCCAGAATCTGAAATCACAATAAGTGTTTCTTTGAACTTTGAGGATAAAAGGTAGAGTTGAAATGGAGCTATAACGTCTACGTGGGGAATCCTCATGCATTACTCAGGGATTTCATGGTTTCCAGTATTGGTGAATGTTGTGTACTTGTAAAGTTATGCTGGTGTTACAGAAGAAACATATCCAAGCTTGAGGAAGGACTTTTTTGCTTGAGATAATTATGTTTCACATTTTTAAATGTTATTTAAATTACATAATATTGGATTGTAACCTCAAAAGAGTTGTTTAAAGAAAGCATTGTGTAGAGGTTATTAAACTCATTTTACAGGTAAGGAAAATGAAGATCAGAAAACGTACTAGACTTTCTTAAGATCACAAGTAGCAGGACATAATGAGAAACTAGGTATTTTGACTGTGAGTCCAGTATGCTATCCACTTCACTGGTGGTTCTTTCTTAGGTTTGATGCACTTTGTAAGTCTTATGAAAAATACGGACAGTCTCCCCAGCAAAATGTACAAACACGCATAGGCATAACGTTTTGTATTTCAAATTTTTTTATTAAAAGGAGAAAAATAGCATCTCTATATATAGCATAGAAGACTGGTGGAAACTACTGAAATGATCTAGTTATTAAGAGCTGTGGAGAGCTATTGGCTCATGGCTCTGCAATCATCTGAGACATAAGAATATGTAAGCAAGAGGTGCACATCCTTTGAATATTGAGAAGCTCCAAGCCATCATCTGCCTTCAATTGAAACAGAAAAGCGGTCTCTTTGTTTTTTAGCAGCATGTGCATGACCAGTTTTTAATTTTAGACTCAAGGTGTATAGTGCAGGGGGGGGGGAAGCTTTTTCCTCTACCCTCTTAGATTCAGTGCCCAGGGTTCTGCAAATTACACTGATAAAAGATTACAAGAGAAAAACAAGTTTAATAGCACATGCAGTGTGCATGCATGTGAGAGAAATTCAGCGATAAGTAACTCAAAGAGATGGTTAGAACTTGGGCTTATATAGCATCTTAACAAAGAACAAAATGTTTGTAGATAAGTGATAAGACAAAGGCAAAGGTCATAGGCTTCCAAGGGCAGCCAACTATGGAAAGGTAAATATATGGAGGAAACCAATGGGGTAAGGTTTCCTGTGTAGTTTCATCTCATTATTGGCTTTCAGTCTTAATGGCTGTAAAAATTCTCTCGGAGAGGGGATTTATGGTAGTCCTCATTTCTCAGAAATATCTGATTTTAGTCAGAGAAGGGAAGCTCCAGGAAGGCTTCTTGCTGCATCTCTTGGATCTCAAGTGCCTTCAGCTCAAAATAATCCTTATGTCAAAGGGGCAGGTTTTAAGATGGTATATTTTAGTCCCCTACAATAGTTATAGAACTTGATTTAGAGAATCTGCACCCTAATTTCTTTGAGCTTAATCTAGTTTTGAGAGTGTACATGGTTATCTTGTTGAACAGGATTATTACACAATTTCTCAGTAGGCTTTAGTAGTCTGCGGCACTTAGCCTTCCCATTTCTTGGGTAACTTCCCTACCTGTAGTGCCTATCAAAAGAGCAGGCCTACATGGCTGTGTGTTCCTATCAGGTGACCCTTCCTCAGCCCCAGCTCATGACAGCAAGGGTGGATATTTGACTCAATCAAGTCCAGCCATCTTTGACCTCTTTCTTATTATCTTGTCCCCCACATTCAACCAGATACCATACCCTTTGGGTTCTGTTTTCTCTGTATCTGTATGTTCTCTCCTATTGCTGAAGTGCTAATTTATGCTGTGATGACCTTTTTTTCCCTCTCTCCCATTCCTTCTTGCTTGAATTATTTCAAGTCTCTCAACCAGTCTCAAGCTTAATTTTCCACTTCTTTAAGCCATTCCCCCACTCAAAATACCTCTGTGACTTCCCCATTGTCTACTGACAGCTTAGTATATGAGGTCCTTTTCTAATCTTTTCCCCCATAACTCTTATGGGTGTGCAGTCCTTGAGGCAGAATGCTTTTCCTCTGAGTGAACGCTTACATTTCCACATTATTTGTTTCTGACTCCTCCTTCACCATTTCTACTTTTCCCCATCTATACATTCACCATACCTCTCAACCACTCACTATGTGGCTTCCTCCCCAGGAGTTTCTTAATAACAGTAACCGTGTTTTACAGTGGAATGCATATGGATGGACAGTGGGAAGACAATAGGAGGGTTTCGTTTTGAAGTCAAGATATAAAATAATGATCATATTCTGCAGTCTCTCTGCCCTTATTTTCCAATTCTCTGGCATGAAGCTTGCACCACCATTGGTACTTTACAGATAGTAGTTGAGGCAAATCAATTACCTATTTCTCGACTTCCAGGATCAGATGAACTGATTCTGTTCTCTACTTTTGTTTTTGAACAGAAGACACATTTTTTTCCACATCTGGATTTGTTTGGAGTCAAAGCGTCAATTGGCTCCCCAAAAATAGAGGGTTATAAAAATTCAGAGAGCAGAAGGTATTTACCTGTTTTAATGCCAGTTGCCAGACTCATCTTGTACAGTTGCTATTTTGTGATTGATTTTTTTATAGAATGTCAGTGGTGAAACTGTATTTGATTGTAAATAGATTGTAAGTGTAGATTAGAAATATATCTGGGAAAATTCATACTTAAATTCAGAACAATATGAACTTAACACTATGAAATTCATAACAGACAAGCCCAGCAATGCCAGTCTGCTAAATCACTATTTTCGTATTCAGGCAATATAAAGGAAAACTGTCACATCCCAAGGAACTGACTTAGAATCTAGAAGAAAATCATGTGTCTGGAAGTGTTAACCAATTCCAATACTGTTTAACGTGGTTTTTTTTGTTTGTTTGTTTAGTTGTGAACAATGCAGTTTTAAAGCAAACTAATTAATGCCTACACTGACAAACAAATCCAACAAAAGAGGCACTTAGAGGCAGTGTTCACTGAATACTGGAATTTTGAAAGGAAGAAAAATCTATTAGGTCATTTTAGGCATTTTCTTCTGCCGAAGAAGGATTATTCATTTGAGTTTACTTTTCTGGCTTTCAATTCAATTCCACTTAAATACCTCAAGAACCAGGATTTCTCGAATCTTCTGTGAGCACTTCAGCCACCTACTATATTCATTGTTTAAAAGTTCCCTGATAATTAACTTATTTCCCTCTTCTTTTTGGTGATACCCATCAACTATTTATGCTTGGCTATGCTGATAGTTTGTCTTCAGTCTTCATGTGACTCTTTTTTAAATATAACATTATGTTTCATTATTTGGTTATAATGCACAATGTTATTAACTAAACTGGTGTTTTCTTTTTTCAGTAAGAGAGCAGATATTCTATTAAGTTATGTCAGTAATTCATATAGGATGGCAATAAGGTTTATGCTCCCTTAATAATTTCACACATTCCTCTTAACATTGATGTTGCGCCTGCTGGTCAACCAGACACATTCCCTGCTCTTGACCAATGTTCTTAGAACATTCTTTGCATCAGCCCATTAGTCTAGCACTTGATGTTCAAGTATAACACTTTGAAGCCGGGAATGAGGGGTCATTTGCAACCACGTGAACTTAACTGTGTAGCTTGAAATAGCTTTAATGGTCCAACATCATAGTTAATACTTAGTTTAATTGGAAATGCCTTGTATTGACTTGTACACGTGTGAAATGACGCCTAACAAGAGTATTTATTGCAGCATTGTTTTTAATAACAAAAGATTGAAATTACCCATTATTCATCAGGTGTAAAAAAGAATGAGGTTAAAAACAATGAGTGGAGGGAAGAATGAGTAACCTCTCTATACAGAGATAAGAGGAAAATCTCCATGAAACTTTTCACTGTATACATTTATGTGTTCTTTGATTTTTGACACATGTGAATTTATTATATTTAAAATTGAATTTTAAAAAAGAAATGGAAATGCCTTGTAGTGAAATTAGTAGTTACTCTTGAACCATCATCAAGAAAACTGAAATACTGCGTAATTCAGCACAATTTAGTTAAGACCAAGGATATAACTTGACAAAATGATAAACTGTTGTATTTAATTGTAACTAACTGAAAATGATCTATTGTGAAAGCAGGTTAAATATAATGTGCACACTAAACTGCATGGTAACTACTATGCTAAGAATATACAAGCTCTTCCTGAACACTAACATTTATATATTACAATAATAACCAGCAAACAGTGATTGACTCAAGTTTCACGTAAGCCCTTAGGTAGCTCTTACTAAGGCTACCATGGCTTTGTACTGGGTAATGGGAAATAGAAATAGTCTAAGCATTATTCTCACTCTTGAGAAATAACTCGATTCAGGGGGAGAGATGTATAAAAAGCAAATGTAATAAAGTATAATACTTGCTACAGTAGGCGTCTGCATGTACAACAGATATGTGAAAAAGATTAGGCAGAGAAATCAAGAAAGGCTTTACAGTGGAGGTGATGTTTGAGCAGAACCATGAAAGAAGGCCAGGTGAGCAAAGAAGTAAGAGTATTTAGATGCATTCATGGTCGACTTCATCCAACACCAGACTTCTGCATCTATATTCAATCCCTCATTCCCTTACCATAGAAGACCATGAGGAACAGCGTGCCTGGCTGCTCCTCCAGACCACTGGTAAACACAGAGAGGTCCAAGTATACAGCATTCTCCAGGGAACAAGCCAGTTGAGCTCCCAACAATGGCAACCTGGCAACCAGTGAAATTCACCACGTCACACTTTTTCACAACGCCTTCCATCATCTTCACTCTCTCTTGAGGCTCTGTGTTTTCTGTCTTGACTTAACCTCCACTAGAACCTCCTAACCAAATTTGTCCACAATACTCTCTGCAATTCAATATTAGCACATCCCCCTTCAACCTTCCCTTAGTATTTCCTACTGCCCCTGACCTTAGGTGAGGTCACTTCCCTACCATCCTCTATAGTGAATGTTGCTCGTTTTCTCAACCTTCCTCCCTTGGAATTGGAGAGGGACTGATCACCTTCACCCTACCCATTGCTGTTTCCATGTCAGACTCCTATAAAACCCTACTGAAACTCATACCATCAGTTGCGGTACCCTTGTAACTATCATCAAAAGCCATCCTGGTTACTTGGCCCATTTACCCACTGAAGATTTTTAGCACATGCCTCCTGATTCTCTTGTCCATCCAAGTCCTGTTTTCTCCTATTATTTCAAGGGCTATGGCAGGCCCATTCCCCTTTCTGGCATGTGGTCCCTTTAATTCCTCATCTCCATTAACTTGTTACATTTCTCATTTGCTACCCACACCTATGGTCATATCCCCAACTTTTGAATCACACAGAATTGTATGAAGTCCAATAGATTATTTTTGGTCCAAGATGTATCTAACATTTATGCAATTCTCTCCATTTTAGCTACCATGTGTCTGTTTCAAGACACTCTTATCTCTTCACTGGGTTGTACATGTTACCTCTTGCTCCGCCCCATTCCCCACCTCTAATCTGTTCTCCAGAGAGCAATCACATCTATCATCGACTTAAAAAAAAAAATCCTCAACCCCTTCTTGTTATGCTTTAAATAAAACCTAAAGTCCTCACCATGCTCAAGAAGTCCCAAAGGGATCACTCGCAAGCTCACCTTATTACCACTGTTTCCACCTCCTCTTCTCCCCCAGACTTGATCTTCAGGGCCTATGCCCTTGAAGGTCCCTCTGCACAGCCGATCTTCCTTCTCCTCATCTAACCAGCTCCTGATCACCTGCCCAGCCTCAATTGAGTGCTGCTACCTCAGAGAAACCTTTCTGACCCCCTATGATTCCCAGTCCTTCAGAGCACTAACTGCGGTTCATTGGTATTTACTGGTGTGACGATCTGGTGGTTTGGGGATTAATGTCTGACTCTTCCACTAGATTGTAGTTTCCTGAGGGCATATCCAGGTTCTTTAACCACTGTGCAACTGCATGCAGTCTAATGTGTGGCACATACAGGTGGCTGGAGAGTGTGGTAGGCTGAATAACGTCCCCCCTCTCTCCCTCATAGATGCCCATGTCCTAATCCCCAGAAACTTTTCTTGTAAAGGAGATTTTACAGATGTGATTAAGTTATGAATCTTGAGATGGGGAGATTATCCTTGATTATATGGTGGGCCCAGTTTAATCACAAGGTCTTTACAAAGGTGTTAGAATGGTCACAATCAGAAGGAGATATAGCAACAGAAGCAGAGGGGAGTGAGAGACAGAGATTAAGATTTGAATATATTACACTACTTGCTTTAAGATGGAAGAAGGGGCCATGGGCCAAAGATGCAGGTGGCTTCTAGAAGCTGGAAACAGATCCTTACTATTGGGTCTTCAGAAGGAATGCAGCCCTACTCATACATTGGTTTAGGACTTCTGACCTTCAAAACTGTGATAATTAATTATTTTAAGCCACAGAATTTGTGGTCATTTGTTACAGCAACAAATAGGAAACTAATACAGATTTTTGTTACCTGTAAATGGGATGTTGCTGGAACAAATACCTAAAAATGTGGAAGTAATTTAAAATTGGTCATTGGGCAGAGGACAGAAGAATTTTGAGGTGTATGACGGGCAAAGCCTAGATTTTCTTGAATGGGCTGTTGGTGAAAATATGGAAGTGAAAGGTGCCACTGGTGAGAAATCAGAAGGAAGTGAGGAACATGGTGGAGAAAATGCATAGAATCTTCCAGAATATCTAGAGTCATAGGTTATTGGTAGAAAAACAGATGTTAAAAGCACTGCTGATAAGGGCTCAGAAAGAATCGAGGAACATGATCACGGACAACAAAGGAAAGGGAATCCTTGTTATACTGTAGAAGAAATCTTAGTGGAATTGTGCATTACAGTTATGTGGAAAGCAGAACTTGCAAGTGATGAAGTTGGATAGTTAGTTAGTGAGATTTCCAAAACAAAATACTGGTTTCCAAGTAAAATATCAACACCCCTCTTTTCAGTTCCCTCAGGATGACTAGCTCAGATTGCTCTACCATATTTCTTGAACAACTGTTAGAAGAATATTCATTATGTGAGCGGGACGCTGCTGTAGGTCTTGAGCCATGAGGGTGAAGAGCAGAATCGCCACTCTCATGGCCCTAACAGGGAAAGGCCATGTCGCATGATGGTGTATGAGCACAGACTGGGGCAGGCTACAGGTTTGCTCTCAAGGGACCTCAGGCAAGTGATTTAGCACATTCTTATTGATAAAGATTCCTACCTCATAGGGGTGCTGTGAGGATGACATGAAATAACAAGTGTAAAGGTATGAGGCAGTTATAACAGTTCACGGTACGAAAGAGGTAGTATATAAATATTAACTAATCCTATCACAATTTACTCTTATCTAGTAACAAATAAAATATTTCAATTGGTGATGCAGTAGGAAAAAAATGAAATGATAGAGTAACAGAGTTAAAGGGAAGCTGGTACTAAGGCTGGTGAAGGAAAGCTTCACAGAAAAGGTGACCTTTGAGCTATGACCTGAGTACCATAGAAGAAGCCCAGCATGATCTGGAGGTAGAGGGTCCCATGCATGGGGTACAGCAAATGACACTTCCTGGTGTTTAGTGAGGGCAAGAGTTACAGGAGCAGGGCCACATTGTAAAATCCCCTTTAAATCAAGTGTGGATTTTATTCTAAATGCAGTGGAATGTCCTGGTGGGCAGAGGGGGGTGGTACTGAGCAACTTTAAAAAGAAACTTTTAAAAGTCATTGGTGAGTCAAATAATGTATGATGGTTACACTTTTTTTAAACACATTTTTTTATAGTTAATTATTGCACTATTTTCTTCCATTTACTTACTTTACTATGTGCTTATTATTAAATTCTTCCCAGCTTTCCAAGAGCCTCACATAATTTTGCAAAGGTTAAACGTCAGTTCCTTTTCTCTTCTCAACTCTTTTTTTCTGCTACCCTTTCTGTTCTTGCTCCAATCTGTCCTGATTTCTTGTTAGGCCAGCTGCACAGCTATCTTTCTAAGACTTCTTGGCATCCTCTGTATTAGGTCCCCAGATTTTTTAATCTTGTGGCTTCCTCTTTCTTAGTTTACTTCCTCATTGGTGTGGAGTATATTTCTCCAAAGAGTGCATGAGAGGTAAATGTTTTGATCCTTGCATGGTTGAAAATGCTTTTTTTCTATTTTCATACTTGGATGATACTCAACTGCGAATAACCTTCTAGGCTAGAAATGATTTGTTATCATAATATTACAGAACTATTTCATTGTTCTCTAGTTTCCTGCATCACAAATGAGAAGTCCAAGGGCATTCTTCTTCCAGATCCTTTTTACATGTAGCCTAGTTTGTATTCATTCCTGAAGCATAAAGGATCTCTTTTTATTGCTAGTGTTCAGAAACTTTATGATGGCATGAGTCCTTATTCATCCTAGGAAATTTTCAGGTCATTTATCTTTGATAACTTCTTCACCTCTTCTTTCCCTGTTTTCTTCTTAAACTTCTATTAGCTTGATCTTCAACCTTGATTGATCCTCTAATTTTAAAATTCTTTTCTTTCCTAGTGTCCAATATTTGGGGGTGTGTGTTGGGGGGAGAATTTCATCAATGTCAACTTCAACCTTTTCCTTGAATTTAAAAATTTTAGCCTTCATATTTCTAAGAGCTTTTAAAATTCTCTACTTATTCCTTAAAAAAGTATTTATTTTTTGTTTCATGAATGAAATATCTTTCCTATATTTTTGAGGAAGTTAATCAAAACCTATATTTTTGAGGAAACTAATTCTATGATTAAAATTTTGTCTTCTGCTCTCTGTGTGGTCACTCCCCCAATATCCCTTTTTTGTTTCACCTTTTTAAATTTTTTGGTGGGTGGAGTTGCCTCTTAGGTTAGGAGGCTTTCTTCAAATATCTGGTGACTTGTGGTAATCCATTTATATTCAAGAATGAGGCATTAAGAACCTAAGGGAAATTCTCTGTACATAATTGGCACCTTCTCTGGCCAGTTCAGTTATATTAGGACATGGGAGCAACTAGACCATTTCATTGGAAGACTCCCAAATGTTGTTAACTCTAGGTCTTTTCTCAGGGTGTTATGTACTTTTTGCAAGAAGAATCATCCATTCTGCACAGGACTTACTGCCAGTGTTCTGCAAGCCCACCCAGGACATGTAACTAGAGGTTTCATCATTTAATATGTGGATTTTCACTTAAACTCCCTGAAGAACAGTGTTTAGAATCCTTCAAACATGCATCTTTTGTGCTCATTTCTCCATTGAACACACTGCCTATTGCCTGCTGGAATCCAGAAGGTGTAGTTACCCAGAAGTGCTGGGTGGGCATGGAGACCCAGAGGTTGGTGTACATGAACCTTATACAGGTGACACTGGATGTTAAATAGGACAGTTGCATTCATCAAAGAGATGAAATTTAACTCAAAGCAAATAGGCTCCAGGGCTGAGCACAGAGAAACAAGTACGTCCACATCCCAGGAGAAATATTAGATGCATCCAAAGAGCTTTCTAAAGGATAGCAAAACCAATTCTGCAACTTATCTCTAGTTCTGCACCCTAACTCATTACTTATCTCTAATTTAGATTTAAGAGAAGGCTGGAGATTGATTGCACAGGTAAATAAGAATAGGATTATTTGGAAGAAAAACAGTTATTGGTCAAGCAAGGTGTGCTTGCTATGTCCCTTTATCCTAGAGGAGGGAGGGAGTGATTCTCAACATAATACTCAGCAAAAACTAAGGAGATCTGTGGGTTCATTTCCTACAGGGCCTGGAGTAGAGGCTGGAGATTTCTTGAGAGACTTGAATTGTGCTCGGTGGCCAGTGGGTGTGGGGCGATACATAGTTCTCCGAGTCTCCCCTGGACCATCAGCGGTGGCTGGGAGACAAGATGGGCGACAAGAAAGGGGTTTTCAACCTCATGAGCTCTGTGGACTCAGAGGAAAGGAAACATATAGAATCGCCTTGAAAGGACCCTGTCCAAGAAGGCAGCTTGCTGGAGCAGGCAGAGACCAGGTGCCAGAGGCTGTGTCGGGTATAATGCTGGAGCCAGAGCTGGAGAGGCATCATGAAGGGCAAGGGAGAGCATGCGTCACTACAGTGGGGAACTGAGGGCAGAGGGATCCTCTGATGGGGGCAGTGAGGGAAGGGAAGAAGGGTGTGTGAAGAATCCATAAATGCCCCATGATGCTAAAAAAAAGCCAGCATTTGCCACTGGAGGGGTGGGGGGCAATGTCTGACTACAATGGCCATAGGCAAATAGGGCCTTTCCCATCTCCTCTCATTCATGGTCCACACATGACCCTGGGGCATCCAGAAGCAGCAGCTGGGGAGTGGAGAGGAGGTGGAACAAGGAAGGTGGTGAAAGAACAGCAGGCCCCGTTCCAGCTGGACACGGCCCGTCCTGAGCCGACTGGGGTCGGGGGGCGGCTGCCAAGGCCAACAGCTTTCAGTGCCATGCCAGGTGAAAGTTTAATTTCTGATCAGACTAGTGTTTTGAATACTTGAAAACAAGACTGTGCTAATACTTAAAAGTGACTGGAAACACTATAGGATCAGCCTGACCATCCCCAGATGGGGAGATTGATTTAAAAAATGGGTTTAAAGGGCAGGGGCGAGAGAAAAATCTAACTTTTTCTGATTGTACTCTCCCAAGTTCATGCCTTTCAATAAATGGTTTTATGGATGCCTCCTCTTTGGAAGTCCCTGAGTCTTCCAGAGAGTCTGTGAAAGAAGTCAGCTTTTCACCAATATCTCCTTTGGACAATACGGTTCCAGGTTCTTCTAGCTCATGGAGCCCCTCACCTCTCCACTGTCAGCTGGCTGCCATCCGGAATGAGAGGCTGTCACTACTGCTGTCGTCTTCACTCCCATTCTCTTTTCTCTATGCACCAAACTTCTCTTTTAAAAAATGCTGTTTCAGTGACTCTGGAAAAAGAAACTGTGGACACCATGTTTAATTGGAATTCCAGGCAAATATTTTAAAGTTTAAATGATAACAGTCTCAGTTTTTCCAGCATGGCCACTTAACTTGTCTATATAGATTGCCTTACCTTCTTATCTTTCTCTCCCGTAACTGGAATGTTGGTCATTTCATTGTCCTCAAAGAGATGAAATTTAACTCAAAACACATGACTCTTGTTTCAGATAAGGATTGTAATAAGAGGATGAAGATCATAATTTAGAACTGAAGTGGCGTTTGGAGATTGTAGATGGTTTTTGGTTATTATGTCTCACATTTTACAGATAAGTGAGAAAATTTTATGTATATGTATAACCATATATTTTTATGGCATTTTATTTATATATACTTACAAATTTTACATATACATATACATAAACATATTTCAATTCTATATATTAATATAGAAAGTATATGTATATATGTATTTATGTGTAAATATTTTTATATAGATATATATATCTGCAAGTATATATTATAAGTTTTTATATAACTTCTCCATAACTTTTTATTTACAGGATTTCTAAACTTACTGTATTAGGCAGAGTTCTTCAGAGAAACAGAACCAGTAGCACATATATGGAGAGGCAGATTTATGTTAAGGAATTGACTCACATGACTGCGCGGGTCATTAGCAAGTCTGAAATCTGCAGAGCAAGCTGGCAGGCTCGAGATTCTGATGAGCCAATGTCATAGCCCTGGCTAGAAATTTGCAGGGTGGACCAGGCAGGCTACAGACTCAAGCAGGGTTTCTATGATGCATTCCTGAGGCCAAATGCCTTCTTCTGGAAACCTCAGTCTTTTTTTTTCTCTTAAAACCTTCACCTAATTTGATGAGGCCCACCCACACTATGGAGGGTGATCTGCCTTACGCAAGCTGTAGTAATTTAAAGGTTAATCACATCTAAAAAACACCTTAACTGCAACATCTAGACTTGTGTTGGACTAAACAACTGGGCACCATTGCCTAGCCATGTTGATGCATAAAGTTTACCTTCTCATTTACTATAGTTATGAAAGAATATTTTAAAAAACAGCTCTATGCTCTTTATCTCAATCTATCAGTGGTTAACCTTTTCCTATGCTTTTTTTTTTCCTCTCTCAAGTGCTAAATTATGTGAAAATAAATTCTAGCTGTTACCATACTTCTCACCTGAATACTTTGTGTCCCACAAATAGGGACATTCTCCTAATAGCACACATGACAAAATTAAAACTAATACAGTAAGATCATCTCATCTCTAATTCATATTCTAATTTTTTCCCCTGGGCCTCAAAACGTCTTTTATAGCTTTCTGCAAATTTGTTTTGTTTACACACTGCATTTGATTGTTGTGTCCCATTCATCTCTTTTAATCTAGAACTATCCTTTTGCTGCTTTTGTTTTTCATGACACTGTTTTGAAGAGTCAGGCCAGTTGTCTTGCAAGATGTCCCACATTCTGGATTCATCTAGTTTTTTCATTATTAGATTTGGGTTAAACCTCTAGTTAAGAATATGACCGAAGGGGGCTTGTGTACTCCTCATTGCCTCACATCAGGAGACACACAATGTATGTTAACCTCTGTTTGCCATGTTAAGCTTGATCACTTGGTGAAGATGGTGGCCACCATCTCTCTACCTTGTGATGGGACATTTTTTCCTTTTTTAATTCATATGTACCTAGTGGCATGAGATTTTGAGATTGTGAATACCCATTCCACTCTCCAGCAAACTTTCATCTGATGCCTTCAGCACCCTTTGACTGATTTGAATTGTATCATGGTCAGCACTGGTCAGCTGGCATTCTTGCGTAAAGAAGAGGTTTGCCCTTCTTTCCCTCCTCTCTCATTATCACTTATTTTCTTGCAATTTATTAAGAATGACTCACACTATTTTTAAATAAACGAATGGCATTTTGTGATCGCCTAAGTTGAACAAAGGGAGGAAATGAGAGAGTACGTTACCACATACCTGATTGGAAAATGTCTGGGGCTCTACTAATGCTGTCATGCAAAACCAGAAAGCTCTCTGTGCACAATTTTCTTGCTTATTTGCTTTGTAATAAACTGGCACAGTGAATGAGTACAAATTAAATGAGCTGATCAGGACCCTCACTGATTGCTGAGGTTGGACATGGACTGCACAGACTGCTTTTCTAGTTACCATCCGTTTTGTGCCCTGTGTGGTCTGAAGGCCTGGCTGGGTTCTGGTACCAGCTCTGCCTGCTCCTAGGTGTGTTTCTTTGGTTAAGCTTCCTGACACCCAGTTTGGTTACCTCTGATGTGAACATAAGAAAAGCACTGGAAGACTTTGTGTTCCTTGCGTTCAAAGAGGGCCCCTATCTTCTTCTCCACAGATGGTCAAGGCCTCTCAGTCTACTTCTGGGCAGAAAAAAAGATAACGAAGGAGGCCTGAGACTGCCAGGCTTGGAAAGGTCTGCTTGCAAGGCTGGCCCTTGGTCGGTGTCTGGGAGCTTGGATTTTGAGAGGGTTTCTGCAGTTCCCTGATAAGAATGGCTCACTGTGCCTTAACTATTTGTATAAATAATGTGGTTTCTGCTAAACATCTGCTTTCCTTCTGGGAGTCTGAAATTCTGGTATGTGCTAAGTGGAAGAAGCCTACGTGACCTGCCCCCAATAAAAACCTTAGGCACTGACTGAGCTCCCCTCGTAGACATTTTGCCTGTGTTATTGCAACTCTTTGCTGTAAGAATGAAGTACATCCTGTGGACCTCTGCTGGGAGGGGACTCCTGGACGTTTGCATGTGGTTTTCTCTAGATTTTTTCTATGTGCCTTATTCCTTTGCTGATTTTGCCTTGTTTTCTTTTGTATCCTGAAATGCTCCTAGCTGTCCGGGCTGGCATCCTTTGCTAGAGTCCTGTGAGCCGTCCTTGCAAATCATCAAACCTCTTCCAATTTTCTCATTTGTCAAATGGGGTTCATAATATCTGCCTTATATGGTAGTGGTGTAGGAAATGTGTGTGGAACTCAGGGCCTGATGTAGATGTGTGTAGCAGAGGGTGGAGTCATGTAGTGTGTTAACTGTGCCTATAAAGAGCATGTGTTGGTGTGTGTGTGCAAGTCTTTTTGTCAGTAACACTGACACACCCACTCAAATAAACTCTCAAATCTTTCAAGACTCATTTGATAAGAATAACAGGTTCATATGCCAGTGTACAAGGACCTCTGATTCTTTCACTAAAATGTGTATATGTGTATGTATGTTCATCATCTAACAAATATGAAATATTTGGGAGTTTTTTTATAGTCTCAGTGTGGCCCCCTAAAATTCACATGTTGAATCCTAACCTCCAAAGGTGATGGTATTAGGAGGTGGGTCCTTTGGGAGGTGACTAACCCTCAGGACTAGTATTAGTGTTTATTAAAGAGGCTCCAGAGAGACCTCTTGCCCCTTCCACCATGTGAGGGCAGAATGAGAAGTTTGCAACCCTAAAGAGGACCCTCACCCAGCCATAATGGCACCATGATGCTGGACTTCCAGCCTCCAGGACTATGAGAAATAAATGCCTGTTGTTTATAGGCTGTCCTTTCTGTGGCCTTTAGTTTTAGGAGCCCAAACAAACAGAGACAGTTTTCCTTTTCTTTGTCTTTTTTCATGCTTTCCTTTTATTGTACCTGGCAAGCTGTAGGGAAAACAGAAACTACATATTTTAATGCAGAAGGTTACAGGAGTGAGGAAGGGGCAGGGGATGGATTTATAGAGGAACCTCACAGTTTATCCAGTTGTGACAAATGGAAGCTATTAAAACAAGATGTGCCAAGGATACATCATAAATCTTCATTCCCTCTACAACTATTTTTTCTCATAAAGTTTGACTTTTGGCTGCCTTGGGATGGAGGGGGTGCTGCTGAATGTCTCATTAAATAATACAGAGATCTCTAAGGTATGCAATATCTCTTACGATCAAGAGGGCAAACCACCGAGACTGCATACCAGCTAGTATGCAAAGTGCCTCTACACAGCAAGCACCATGCATGCGAGTGGACTTTCAGGACAAGAATAAATCACACTCATTAAAGGCAGAGCACTGGGGAATATTGGCTCTTGGCTCTGTGGCTTCAGATTGAGAATAGTTTCATATTGAAAGAGTGATCCATCCTTGGGTCCCGGTCATTAATGGTTACATATTTAGAACATGACTGGGGGAAAATGGGGACTTTAGAGTGAAAACTGGTTCTGTCTTCCTGGTCTGTCATCTTAGTTGGTGTTCATTCTGCAGGTGGCATAATTGCTACCATTCATTGTCTACTCCTTTTTTCTAGAATTTACTCCCCCAAGGGTTTCCCTCTTTCAGTTCCTCCTGCTCCAACCCATTCTATCATTGTTGATAGAATGAGATCACATATAACTTCGTGAATCAAGAATTTTAAAAAGGTTTCCCACTGTCCAGACAGTTATTGGCATGCATGTTCCTTAACGCTGTCTCCCCCAAATGATTTCTCATTAGTCTCCTTTATCTTCTATTTCCTCCACCTTCCTGTGTCTAAACCTTCCTTACTTTTCACTGATACCTGTTTTAAAGAGTCATAGGATGATGATGAATTGCAATTTAGACCTGTTGTAGGATATTTTATTTAATCAGAAATAATGACCAATAGGGCATTGTTCAACTGGTTCAAAGCAGCTGGAATCACTATGGTATAAAACATATAACTGTAATAACACACACACACATATGCTCACACTTTTAAAACCATGTTTTTTCTGGCAAAAGATCGACTAATAGGACTAAATGCAGTTCTTCTCTGTTGAGATTATTTTTCTGCAGTAGGTGATCACATTATTGTAAAGCCATAATATCTACTTCCATTTTGTAAACTAATCACACTGAAATGCAACTGTGACTCTGTAGCAAAACTTTTGCATATTAGAAACCCTATATTATATCTGTTTTGTAAATTGAGACTGTCATATATTGGACTGACTTATAGCGGGAAAAAATGTATGCCTTCGTCATTCGTGAGAAAGAGTGTCCATACCGGTTTTTAAAAGTAGAGAAGTAAATTAACCAAGTTTTCTAAGGAGATGAGTTTTAGCTTACTCGAGGACTGCACCAAATCCAAACAGTGAAGCAGCCCCAGGGGAAGACAGCTTTTTCTGTACGTTGCTCCCATAATTTAAGGAAAGGCTGAAAAGCCAGTGGACCTGCTAGTATAGCAGTAGAAATGCTGGCCACATGGAGTGGTCAGTTTGCCAGAAGGATTTATGAAGCATCTAAGGTCCAATCACTACTTATCAGCAGTACAATAGGGTTTTAAGGAAGTCATTTCACAAAGTTCAGCTTTATAGAGAAGGGCAGTATCTGGTGACCCTTTCTTCTCTCTAAAGTTATAAATAATTCAAGTTTGGCAGACGCCAGATTTTCCCAAAAGACCTTCAGATTCAATATGAATCTTTCCCCTAATAAGATAACAAGCACAGATTGAGAGTGTACTGGATGCCAACATACGCTTTATGTGAATTATCTCATTTAGTCCTTAGGAAACCTCTTATTATTAATATCATTTCACAAATGGAGACATTGAGGCACAGAGAGGTTAAGTAATTAGACCAAGCTTGCACTGTCACTCCAGAGTCTCTGTGCTGCATCTGTGCATTATAAGGGCTTCCCTATAAGCTTGGGAAGCTTAGGTTAAAACAAATAAACAACTGTGGCATGTTCTGTTCAGTAGTTTACAAAATGCCCTAACTTATGTATTTCCATCTTACTTCTGTAGAGAAGGTAGCTGAGGGTCACAGACGTTAATGTGAGGTTTAATGACATTGGTGATCTGCCCAAGATCATATATCTATTAGATACTGAAGCTACAGCTTGAAACAAAATCTTGGAGTGAACTCAGAACTCTTCACTTAATAAGATTCACAAAAAGTTCCAAGGGGACTATCCAGAAATGTGTGGAAGTTAGAGGAACTTTGAAAAATATCTTGTAAATAAATACAGGCTGTTTTTGTAAATAAAGTTCAAAATATCTAGATGCAGAGCTTGAACAAATGGCAACATTGAAAATCTATTTTTGATTCTTTTATGCTGTAACACAACTGAATTTATATAGGTACCTGTTTTCTGTTCCGTCTCTCCCTCTCTCCCCATGTATGTGTTTGTCAGCACATCTGTCAATTCTTTTTTGATTACTGCAATAAGTTGAGTTAACATCCATCATATGTTTTCTAACTTAAAAACATGGTAGATTTATTTGTTTGATCAGTTTATTCAGAAATTACTTTTTGAGGTGCACACATTTGCCTGACTGTGTACTAAGCTCAGAAGGTCCAAAAGAGAATGAATTGCTGCTCAGCCTGGAGAAGACTGGTATGGAAACAAGCAGGACAATGATCAAGTGTCATTACTGCTCTAGTAAATGTAAGGTTCGGCTGGTGTCTCTAACCTGCAAAACTCATACCCCTGAGGATATAGGAAAACTTCCCAAAGTGGTATACTGGACGACAGTGTTAGGAAGACGATGAATTTCCAGGCTGTCAACCTTTATTTAAGTCTTCCCCAAGCCTATCCTGCAGGAAAACACTCAAGGAGGAAGCATGTTGCTAGTTCTGTTTTCCACCAGCCTGTTCACCAGGGCCCTCCTCCCACTCTTCAGAAGAAAAGCTTGCTTTCATTCACTCCAGATTGTCCAGCAGGCCCCCAGAGCCTAGAGAAATGGGAAGCTCAGGTTATTGTGTCAGGGAAGCCTCTGCTAATCCAGCCACATAATAGGAATGTCAGGCTTTACTCTGTTGCTGTTCCCTGCCTCAGGGTGGATTTGGGCATTAGAAACAGGAAGCTGTGGTGTGCCTTGCAGTTTTCTGCATTCAGACTTGGTTAAAGGCGGAAGCAGAGGAGCATTGGTGGGTTTTATCTAACTACCTCGCCTGTCCTGTCCCCGACTGGTGTATGAACCATCAGGGCAAGCGAGGAATATTGAAGATGGCAGGCCCTTATTTCTTCCAGGTGACAGACACATGGTATGGGCCCATGCTTTCTCTCTCCATATTAAAATGAGAGTATCTGAGGTTTATAAAAAACACCAGGAATGACAACTATATGAGGCATGTCCTTGGCATTTTCACCAGGAGAAAGCTTGATGGGCCCCTTATCCCATCTTGTCTCTGTTGCATACTTGGAATGATCTCAAAGATGAGGAGGTGATAAGTGCCCTGTTTACTTCAGAGAGAGAATGACACATCTCAAAGCATAAGGGACATATCCGAGAGACAATAGTATTTGATATTTTCTTGAGCGTATATTACACTCACAGAAAGCATTTTCATTAACTTATTCTGAAAGACGACTGTATTCCAAAATACCTCATTTCTCTTTGGTGCATATCTTTTGCTCATGGCCGATCATCAACCACTTCTCATTGTTTCCTATTCACCATGTACTTGTTAAAATTAATTTATCTTAATGGGAGTATGTTGTGGATTCCACTGCAAAGGATGTACTTAACAGTCGCAAATAAAACTTAATACGTCTGCTTTGCTCAGGCCCAATGCCTTTGCTTTTTGCTGTTGTTATTTCCCCAGAGTAGATTAACCTGCACTTTTAAAAGCAGAGCAACTACTTACTTACTGGTGTGAAACAAAATGTTCTCTAAAGCATTCCAGAATATAATACTCTGGAATTTAAAATACAAGTATCATTTAATTAGGATTAATTTTTTCCTCTTAGAAGTTGATACATGATTCTATTTCTGTAAAAAGCAAACTTAATAAGCTTATTGTTTCTAAAAATGAAATTTCTATTCTTTCTATCTAGCGTGTTTAGGGGTCTGTTTCTCTGTCCATTTGTCACTTCTTTTTAGGCACTCTGAGATGACCTAGAGACCTTGCCATGCAAAGGGTTTCTTCTGTGTACAAAGGAAGATGGGAAATGCCTCAGGAGCAGGTCAGGAAGGGAAAGCAAGAGCTGGAGAGCATCCTCATGAGTCCATTGCAGCACACTAGGCATCCCCCACACTCAGCTCGGGAGCCTGCCCATCAAGTCAGGGCTTTCAAAGTAGAGTATGTGTACCCAGGATGTGCGACAGAGGTACCAGGTGTCAGAATTATTGATCATGTTTCTCTAACATGTAGGAAAAAATTAAGTTGTGCTTATATTTAACTCACATGGGTTGAGAAGGGCACTGTCAGTCCATCAGATGGCCATGCTGTTGAAAACTTGGAGCAGTGTCCTGAGGGCAGCGGAGGGTCACCTGTACACCCTCGTGTACTCGCCCTCCTTCAGAGGATTGTGGTAGTGGCAACTGCTGTGAGCCTGGGTAAGGAGATTTACAGATTATGTCAGCTAGTGGGAATTGATAATCCTTGCAAAAGGGACAGCTGGTTTTAAAAGACGTCTGCGTACAAACACAAACGAAAAATTAAAAGCTTAAAACCAGAATAAGAAAATATTAGTCATATATAAAAACAAGATAGCTAATGTTTTTTTGATTCTCATTACAGGTTCCATTATCCATATTCTGAGATAAAAACATTGATGAATTAATCAGAACTTAAAAGCAGTGGGCCACAAAGTGTTCATATCCTCTAGAAGACTGTTTAAAAGGGATTTATACCTACCATCATCAATGATTACTTGGCCCTTGTGCTTACTGGACCGTTAGCCAAGGATGGTATGAGAAAACAACCATGATTAGGAGGATATTTTTAAATGCTAATTATTTCATGTTTATCTCATCTTTTTAATTTCTGTTTCTGTGTATGACTTATTATGTATTAGATGATTTCCATAAATAACTAAATAAACATAGATTAGGCTCATGTGCTGTTTTGGTTAACATTGCTCTATAACCAATCACCCTAAAACTTAGTGGCTTAAACAACAATATATTATTCTCTCTCGTGGTCTGTAGATTATCTGGGCTCAGCAGGGTAGTTTTAACCTGGGGCTTGTTATGTGGTTTTAGGAAGTCATTGGAAAGCTTGGCAGGGCAGGGTGGGCAAGATCGCCGATGACCTGGCTGGCAGTTGGTGCTGGAGGCTGGCCGGGAGCTCACCTGGGGCCATTGCTAGTGAGTCTGCGCACGGTCTCTTCATGGAACCCAGGCTCCTTGCTCCTTACAGCATGGTGGCTGGGTTCCAAGGGAGGGCGCCCAAGGAGAAGGAAGCAGACGCTGCCAGGCCAGTCAATGTGTACAACTAGAATTGGAACAGCATCACTTCTACATTTCTACCACATTCTATGGGTCAAAACCATCATAGGTCCCACCCAGATTCAAAAGGGTGGGGAAAATAAACTTGTGATGGGGAGCGGAGGAGTGTATACAGTGGAAGAGAATCCGGCCGTCTTACGCAGAAGTTTTAGTGTGCCTTGGTGACTTAACTGAATGGGGTGAGAATGGGAAGGGGGAAATCTAGAGGCATGATTTTGAGATCGCTCTTTTGTAGACTACAGGTAAATTTCGTTCCCATAAAATTGATGCCGGGGTTCTTGTTTGCGGAGTTGAAGAATGCGGAGTCAAGGTAGGAGAGCCAGGGCAGAGGCTTTTATTGAGAGAGACAGTGAGAGGACAGAGCTCCTGGCTCATGCAGGGAGGGAAGAAGAGAGCCTGGGGTGGTGCGTTGTCTAGGGGATTTATAGGCAGTTGAGGATTTGGGGGAACTGATACAGAGCTTAGGGTGTGGACTTGTTAAAAGTGACCTTAGGATGTTTGTCCTTGATGAAATAGTAAGTCCCTTTCAGCATGCTCAAGTGAATCTTACACATGATTACAAACAATTAGCATAATAAAAACATAGACTACTTCCCTTTATCTGGGGTACTCCCAGATCAACTGATCTCACTGGAATGACTCTAGAGCTTAATGTTTAATGCAGAGTTTTGGTAGGGGGTTTCCTTGCATGTAGTTACATTGCTCTGACTGTAAATATCTCGCCTTGCTTTTTCCGGAGGCCCTCACCCTACTCTGTCTAAGCCCATGGTCCCTGTCTCAAAATCATAAAGTCCTGATGAAAAATCCTGTGAAAATCCACATTTAAAAAAATAAATCAATTTATTTTATTGGTAAAAAATTGCTGATCAAAGTAGAAAACATGACCTTAAAGACGTTGTGATCATTAAAGAATGATTAACTGTTATGGGTTGAATTGTGTCCCCCACAAAGATATGTTGAAGTCCTAAACCCCAGTACCTGGGAATATGATCTTATTTGGAAATAAGGTCTTTGTAGATGAATCAAGTTAAAATGAGGTTAAACTGAATTAGGAGGGGTCCTCCATCCAATATGACTTAGGAGAAGAGGGAATAGAGACACACGAAGGGGGATGCCCATGAGATCACCCTTCAGAGACTGAAGTGCTACAGTCCCAAGCCAAGGAGCATGTGGGTTACTGGAAGCTGGAGGAGACAAGCAAGGATTCTCCCCTGTAAGTTTCAAGGGAAACCTGGCCCTGTCCACA
This sequence comes from Smutsia gigantea, assembly GCA_032199065.1. Taxonomy (NCBI): domain Eukaryota; kingdom Metazoa; phylum Chordata; class Mammalia; order Pholidota; family Manidae; genus Smutsia; species Smutsia gigantea. Next base: position 317,493 of record JAVSCE010006720.1, read on the forward strand.
CCTACTTTCCAGAACTGAAAGACAGGTTTCTGTGGTTTTAAGCCACCCAGTTTATGGTGCTTAGTTATATGGCCCGGGAAGATGATACAGTAACTACATACATATTACAAAGAATTGCTTGTTACGATTTCCTTGTGATTTGCCTTTCCAGAGACACGAAAGGGGGATTTCCTTGGTATGTAGGAGCTGTGTCTCCTCCATCTTTGTCTTCCCTATGCCAAAAAGACAGCATGCAAGTAACAGGTGTGCAGTATGTTTGGTGAAACAAACTGAGCCTTACTTACTTTTTCACAGACTTTACATTAAAAAAAAAATGGAGCACTTGGAATGCTAGATGTTTATTTTTAGGTTTTCTCTTTACATAGTATTCTGATTAAGATAACCTAACCTAAGGGATACCTTTAAGAGAAAAATCATGATTTTTACTTTAAATTAAAAAGTAGAAATATAACAATGGCTAACATTTTGATCAATTATGACATGCTAAGTAAGTACTGCCAAGTCTTTTATACATATCTTCATGTTGAATGTCATCACTGCCTTATTACTTAACTTATCCTGATTTTAAATGTGACTCAAAAGAGGATTAGTAACTTATCTAGGGTCATAGAGCTGATAAGGGATAGAACCAAGATACCAAGCCTCAACTATGATCAAACAAAGCACAATGCTCAAACCTGCACTAAAACCAGAGCCACGTGTGGTTATTTAAATGTAAATGAAAATTAATAAAAATGAAGCAAAATTAAAAACTCAGTTCCTTAGGCACACTAACCACATTTCAAATGCTCAGTAGCAAACTGTGGCTCTGTGCAGATGTGAAACATTTCTGTCACTGCAGAAAGTTCTACTGGAAAGCCCTGGTCCAATCTCCTAACAGTCATACTACATTGAAAGGCCCTATTATGGCTGGTTAAGGGAAGAGAAGGAAGGAAGAAAAAAGAGGAAAAGGAAGGAGAGAGATTTAGGGTGAGGCTGTTGGGTGGGGAAATCAGCCTGTATTTAGGAGTAGAGTGAACTCCGAGGCAAAGGTACTGTTCTATGTAAACTTTGGCAGTTGAAGTTCTGAAGCACATTAAATATATACTTTTTATAAAATTAAAGAACTGCAGTTCAACAGGTAGTTAAGTTTCAGCTGTGTGCGTTGCCAGGTGAACAAATAGATACAATTTCCCTACAGAAAAGTTAGAGCAACAGTAATCAAATAATCAGAATAAAGTAGAACAGTTATTTTGAAGTGGAAAGAATTCTATGGAAATAAATAACAGGGGAACCCACTGTAGCCTAGGTAGGGCCCAGGATTGTCTTTCCCCAGGAAGTGTCATTGAACTGGGAAAGGGAGGAGAGTCAGGGAGTGATGGTGGGGGGGGGGGGCGGGGAGGTTGTTTCAAGCAGATGGTCAGCTATGAGAAGTCCTGAAGTCAAAAAGAATGACTGACACTAGTTGAATGTGTGGCTGGGGAAATTGGGGGTGGTAAAAGGTAGCCAGGGAGTCAGAGGCAGGAGCCAGAATTTGGGATGGGTTGGGAAGCTTATTAAATATTTTGTCATAAGGGTGGTATAAAGCCTTGAGAATTTTTCAGCCAAGAAGAGAGATGATGCTCGGATTTGAGATGATTTTCCTGGTTGCCATGCTAAGACCAGCTTAAAGGGAGGGAGGGCTGGAGACACTTGAAAGCTGTTTCATACTAAAATGGCAATAATATGGCTGGAGAAACGGCAGCTGTCGGGTATTTGGAGCTAGAATGTGTAGACGTTGGTGATCACTTAGTTGTGTTTGAAGGACGACCTTAATGTTTCTAGCTGGGGCAACTGCATGAGTAGGGGCCAGTACCCTAGAGGCCACAGGCCAAATCCACTCTGTTCATATTTGTAAATACAGTTTTATAGGGACACAACGAGGCCCATTCTTTTACATATCGTTTATGTTTTGTGATACAGAGAGAGATTTGAGGAGTTGAAGCAGACAGCATATGGCCCTCGATGCCTGAAATGTTTACAATCTGCCCTTTCAAAAAGTGTTGACCACCTGAGGTAAATGATCATTACCTACATTTACTGAAGGATTAAGACTTACCAGGCAAGGTGCTAAATAATTTATATATGTTACATATGTTAAGATAATCTATCCCAGTTGGCAAACATGTGTTGCTGTTGTCCCATTTCACAGAGGAGAAACCGAGGCATAGATATAACATTCTTACTCACCCCATAGCTGCAGTCACACATAGATGCCAGTGTTGATAAGTGTTACTTCTAATCCAGACCTCTCATTTGAGCTTCCACAGGCTTATCTCTAACAGCTAGTCCCAGGTCACCTCAAAATTCAGTGTCCCCCAAACCAAATTCCCACTCATCCCCTCAGACCATGTCATCTTTCAGCATTTCATTTTTCTTGGTGAATATCACCAACCAGAGACACACGCCTGAACCAAGGAGCCCTCCCTGGCACCTTTCTCTCTCTCCCTTCTTCCTTCTCATATCCATTCTAAGGATTGCTGAAATCGAACTGCTTCTCTCCAACTTTATCACCTACCACCTGCTAAGTCCACCTTATTAATAGGATCACCTCATATGTGGGTTCTATAAGAGCTG
>JAVSCE010006721.1:0-18140 GCA_032199065.1 Smutsia gigantea
AATAGGCCTGGATTGCAATATACTTTCCTCTTAGAACTGCCTTTGCTGCGTCCCACAGAAGTTGTGGCTTTGTGTTGTTGTTGTCATTAGTCTCCATATATTCTTTGATTTCTGTTTTGATTTGGTCGTTGACCCATTGATTATCTAGGAGAATGTTGTTAAGTCTCCATGTATTTGTGAGCCTTTTTGATTTCCTTCTAAATTTTATTTCTAGTTTTATACCTTTGTGATCTGAGAAGTGGTTGGTAGGATTTCAATATTTTTGAATTTTCTGTGGTTCTTTTTGTGGCCTAGTGTGTGGTCTATTCTGGAAAATGTTCCATATGCACTTGAGAAGAATGTGTATCCTGCTGCTTTTTGGTGTAGAGTTCTGTAGATGTCTGTTAGGTCCATCTGTTCTAGTGTGTTGTTCAGTGCCTCTGTGTCTTTACTTATTTTCTGTCTGTTTGATCTGTCCTCTGGAGTGAGTGGTGTGTTGAAGTCACCTAAGATGAATGCATTGCTGTCTATTTCCTCCTTTAATTCTGTTAGTATTTGTCTCACATATGCTGGCGCTCCTGTGTTAGGTGCATATATATTTATAATGGTTATATCTTCTTGTTGGACTAACCCCTTTATCATTATGTAATGTCCTTCTTTATCTTTTGCTACTTTCTTCGTTTTGAAGTCTATTTTGTCTGATACAAGTACTGCAACACCGGCTTTTTCTCTTTGTTGTTTGCATGAAATATCTTTTTCCATCCCTTCACTTTTAGTCTGTGTATATCTTTGGATTTGAGGTGAGTTTCTTGTAGGCAGCATATAGATGAGTCTTGCTTTTTTATCCATTCTGTTACTCTGTGTCTTTTGATTGGTGCATTCAGTCCATTTACATTTAGGGTGATTATTGATAGGTATGTACTTATTGCCATTGCTGGCTTTAGATTCGTGGTTACCAAGGGTTCAAGGGTTGCTTCTTTACTATCTAACAATCTAACTTAACTTTCTTGTTAAGTTATTGTAAACACAGTCTGATGTTTCTTTCTTTCTCTCCTTCTTATTCCTCCTCCTCCATTCTTTCTATAATAGGTGTTTTATTCTTTGCCTTTAGTTGGTATTTGGATGGTCTGCTTTCTTTGCTATGATTTTTTTTCCCTCTGGTGACATCTTTTTAGCCTTAGGTGTGCTTCCATCTAGAGCAGTCCATTTAAGATATCCTGTAGTGGTGGTTTATGAGACGCAAATTCTCTTAACTTTTGTTTATCTGGAAATTGTTTAATCCCTCCATCATATTTAAATGATAATCGTGCTGGATACAATATTCTTGGTTCGAGGCCCTTCTGTTTCATTACGTTAAATATATCATGCCATTCTCTTCTGGCCTGTAAGGTTTCTGTTGAGAAGTCTGATGATAATCTGATGGGTTTTCCTTTGTAGGTGATCTTTTTCTCTCTCTAGCTGCCTTTAATACCCTGTCTTTATCTTTGATCTTTGCCATCTTAATTATTATGTGTCTTGGTGTTGTCTTCCTTGGGTCCCTTGTGTTGGGAGATCTATGAGCTTCGGTGGACTGCGAGACTACTTCCTTCCCCAGCGAGGGAAGTTTTCAGCAATTATTTCTTCAAAGACACTTTCTATCCCTTTTTCTCTCTCTTCTTCCTCTGGTACTCCTATAATGCGAATATTGTTCCGTTTGGATTGGTCACACAGTTCTCTTAATATTCTTTCATTCCTAGAAATCCTTTTATCTCTCTCTTCCTCAGCTGCTCTGTACTCCTGTTCTCTGTTTTCTATTCCATTAACAGTCTCTCGCATCTCATCCATTCTGCTGTTAAGCCCGTCAATCGCTTGTCTGATTTCTGTATTGTCTTTCTTCAGTTCCCTCACTTCCTCCCTCAGCTCTTGCACATTTCTCTGTAGGTCCATCAGCATGGTTATGACTTTTATTCTAAATTCTTTTTCAGGGAGGCTGTGCATTTCCATCCCTTCAGACTCCCTCTCTGGGGTTGTCTGGTTGATTTTGGTCTGAACCATATTCCTCTGTCTTTTCATGACTGTATAATTTGGTCACTGATAGTTGCCACGTATGTCAGCTGGGCTCTTTAAGACTTTAAAAAGAGAAGAAAAAAAAAAAAAAGAAAGAGAAAAAAGAAAAAAAAGAAAGAAAAGAAAAAACAAAAACAAAACAAAAAACAAAACAAAACAAAAAAAACAAAAAATGCCCACCGTACGTAGATTCTGTGGGAATGCTCTAGGTGGCGCTATTGCCCCACTATTCAACAGCTGTGACTGTGCCGCTCCGCAGGGCCCTTTATCGCTCTGGCAGGGGTGGGAACGAATAGGAGGCTGCTGATCTCAGTGAGAAGTGTTAAGTATGGCTACGCTTCCTCAGTCGCCAGCTAAGGCGTCTGAAACTCCCCAGGACTCCCAGCCTGCTGGGCTGAGTGTGCTGGGGCGATCCGGCTCCTCCGCTGGGCTCCTGTCTCTTTAAGACCGCTGAAGAAAGCGCGCGCTTTTTTTTTTTTCCTTCCCGGGAGCCGGCTGCAAGCACCCTGGCGCGTTCCCCGCTCAGATCCTGCCCCTCTGTCTCTCCAATCTCCGCTGCACTGCACAATGTGGGTCAGCGCTCCCCGCGCAGGTCACCGGGGCTGGCTACTTCGCGGGGTGTGCTTCCACTCCCTCCCGGCTCTGACTCCTCTCCTCCCGCCGGTGCGCTGGGGTGGGGGAGGGCTCGGGTCCCGCCGGGTCGCGGCTCCGTATCTTACCCGCCTCTTGGGGTGCCGAGTCCTCTCGGGTGTAGCTGCACGCTGTGCGCTTTCCTGTGTATTCTCGTCTCTCTTTTAGGAATAGATGTATTTTCGGTGTTTTCGTAGATAAATATAGTGTTGGGAGGAGATTTCTGCCGCCCTGCTCACACCGCCATCTTCCCGGAAGTGTCCAATAGCTTTTATGCTTCGATAAGTCATGCTACATCAAAACAAGAGTAGACTCTCTTCAGGCACATTCTTTAATTGGCCTGGCTGCTTCGGCATCGTCAAGGTAGCTGTAAGCATTTGCTTTCCCTTGTGTGGTGGGCGACCTCCAGGATGGCTGCTACGATCCTCCCTTCTGGGTAATCACTCCCCCTGAAGTGTGGGTGCGACTTACTGACTTGTTGCCAGTGAACTGGATGGCACAGAAGTAATGGGATTACTGCCAAGATTAGGTTACAAAAAGACTATGGCTTGCCCAGACTTGGAAGCAACCAGAATGTCCTTCCGTAGGTGAATGGACAGATAAGCTGTGGTACATCCAGACAATGGAATATTATCTAGCATTAGAAAGAAGTGAGCTATCAAGACACATGAAAAGGCATGGAGGAAACGGAAGTGCATATTCCTAAGTGAAAGAAGCCCATCTGAAAAGGCTTCGCACTGTATGATTCCTACCCCATGACATTGTGGAAAAGACAAAACAACAGAGATTGTAAAAAGATCAGTGATTGTCAGGGGTCAGGGTGAGGGAGGGGCGAATAGGCAGAGCCCAGAGGGTTTTAAGGCAGTGAAATGACCCAATGGTACTACAATGGTGGATACGTGTCATTATATGTTTGTCAAAACCAGTAAAATGTACACGAGGTACAAACCCTAATGTGATGATGATGTGTCCATGAAGGCTCATCAGTTGTGACAGATGTGCCGTTCGGTGGGGGCTGTCAGTGGGGTGGGAGGTTGTGCGTGAGGCGGGGTAGGGGTTATGTGAGAAATCTCTACTTTCTGATCAGTTTTGCTGTACACCTAAAATTGCTCTAAAAATATTAAGTCTATTAAAAAAAAAAGACTAGATTCTGTATGAGTGCCTTCTCTTGCTCCTTTATTTGCTCACTCGGAGAGAAGCCAGCTGCCAGGCTGTGAGTAGCTTTATGGAGAGGCCCCTCCTGCCAGGGGCCACAGGAGTGAGTGGGGAGTGGATCCTCCCCAGATGAGTCTTGAGATGACTGTCACCACAGTGGACCTCTCGAGGAGAGACATTTTGAGAGACTGAGCTTGCAGTACCCAGCCAAACCATGCCCAGACTTCTAACCCATTGGAACTGAGATAATAAATAAAGTGATTTTAAACTATCCAGGTTTTCTAATAATTTATTCTGTAGCAATAGATAACTAATACACCTGTGAATCTAACTTTCACATCAAATGTTGAAGAGATTCTTTAATACTGAGAATCTGAGGAGAAGGAATAAACCAGAGTTCATATCAGGAACTCTACACACGGTCAAGCATAAATACAGTAGACCTTTGGACATCACCAGCAATAGGAGCATCACCCTCCTGTGTGGTCAGAAATCCATGTGTAACTTTTAACTCCCCCAAAACTTAACAGCCAAGTGCCTACTGTTGACTGGAAGCCTTACCAATAACATAAATTGTCGATAATGTTATATGTATGTTATGTGTATTTTACACTGTATTCTTACAATAAAGAAAATGTTTTTTCAATGGTCACCAATCTCTAAGGTTTTCCAATGTATTTACTGAAAAAAAATCTGAGCACAAGTGCACCCACACAGTAAAAGCATGCTGCTCATGGGCCAGCTGTGTAACCAACTGAGCTATAATCACTGTGCTGTTCTGGAGTAAGCTGTCCATCCCTCCTGATAAAATGAAGAAAATTAAGTTTTACAGAGCACTTACCGTTTACCAAGCACTTAAATGATGTCTTTTAGGAGGAGATTTGAGTAGTTAAATAATTGATCTAAGTCTACATAGATAGAAAAGGAAAGAAAAGGGATTAAAATTGAGGTGTCACTTTCAAGTAAAAGTAACTTGTATCACTCGTCCCAGAAAAGAACTTTTCCTTGCATTTTCTGATTCTGTGTGCTCCACTAATCTGGGTTAAAAAGTTATGCCTTCCTCACAGTTCACAATCATAGTGGAATGTTCTATAGATATTTTTCTCAGTAACTGATAGAACAAGCATGCAGAATGTCAGTAAGGATATCAAAAACTTGAATAATATCATCTACAAATTTGACCTACTGACCGTATATAAACCCTGAGCCCCAAACTCAAATTACACATTCTTCTTAAGTACACATGAAATCTTTACTAAAATTGACCATTTGGTGGGTCAGAAAGCCAACCTCAATATATGTATAAGGATTTGCTTTAGAATATGTTCTCTAATAATGCCTTAAGCTCAAAATCAATAACAAAAAGATTACTAAAAAAATCCCTTTATGTTTGATGTTAAGTAAGATATCTGTAAATAATTCCTGTACCAAAAAGGAAATGATAATAGAAATAGACAGCATTTTAAACTGGAAAACCTCAGAGTTTTCTAGCAGTGTATGATAGAAGGCAATGAGAAGCAAGGTTGTGGACTATAATAAGCCATGGAGTCTAAGCAAGACAGAAAGAGGCTGAGGCACTGAGAGAGTCTCGAAGTCATACATAGAAGGTAGGATGATGGGGAAGAATTTCACAGTGGGAGTACTTGAGCCGGAAAGGTAGACTGTTTGGACACGAGATTTCAGAAGTGGTAAACGGTAATGAATGTGCCCAGGGTGTAACCATGGGAGAAAATGCCAGCAGCTGATTGGATAGAAAAAGTCACCGGAAGAGAGAGCGTTAAGTCATTAGGAGGGGACCAGATGATCATGCACACGGATTTTGAAGTGTCCAACAGAGCAAAAGGAATTGCAGTGAAGAGCGAGACAGCAGAAGATGCACCGTGTGATGAATGAGGGGGCGTGACCAGGAAGGTGGAAGATTGAAAGCAATGAGCCATGAAAGTGGGTGGTAAGTCCCAAGTGGCCCAAGTGTCAGAGGAGTAGGTGTAAAAGATAAGCCGAATCTACTCCTAAGGCGCATTTCCTCAGGTACACTCTGTAAAGGCCTCCATGGCAGTAGCTCACTCTATCCTGAAAACAGTTTTCATTGTTTGTGCAAGGCATGGGGTCATGGGCTGCTTGCCCCCGGAAGAAACCAGCCAAGGGGTTTACCCCTTGTCTGGGTTTGCTCAGCTTCACGGTACAGCCGTATTTAAGATGCCTCCCCTCAGCCTCCTCAGCTCCCTAAGAGGTTTGCTCGCTGTGCAATACACAGGGCTGCTTGTGGTTGTTCTGAGGAAGAGACATCCTGTAACTCAGGTTTGGGTCTAAAGCAGGCTTCACAAGCTGCGCAGACAGTTTTCTTTCCCACAGTGCGTCTGCTTGTAATTGGGTGAGTTTTCAGCTACACAATACATGGGATTTTATAGAGTTTTAAATTGTTTAAAAAGTCATTCATTTGTATAGTTATACAAATACATTTTGTATACATTTGTGAAAAAAGATAAAGCAAAAGTCCCCTTGCTCTTTGCCGTGGTCCCCAACCCCCGTCCAGAACTAACTGGATGTGGGGCAGTGTGTTCTTCCTGGGTTTTCTCTCTGCATTTACTTCCTTGTAAGTGTACAGAGGGGAACATGTCGTTTTGTACATCAGATCATTTGCTTCCCTGATTTTCAAGGGTTTCCTATTATATTTATTTGAAAAAATTTTAAGTATATATATATATTTGTATTAAAGTGTCATTAATATACAATCTTATGTTCGTTTCAAATGTACATCACAGTGATTCAGCAGTCCCTGTGAACGACTTATATTGTGATTATGAATTATTGTGCCCTTTTATCTCCCTTCCCTCCACCACTGCACCAGACCAACCACTCCCGCTTAGTAACCACTAGTCATTTCTCAGTGTCTATGAGTTTGTTTTTATATTCCAAAATAAGTGAAATCATATGGTATTTGTCTGTCTCCACCTGGCTTATTTCACTGAGCATAATACCATCTAGATCCATCCATGGTGTAGCAAATGGCAGGATACCTTTTCTTTTTATGGCCAAAAAGTACTCCATTGTGTATATGTACCACATCTTCTTTATCCATTCATCTACAGATAGACACTTAGGTTGCTTCCATATCTTGGTTATTGCAAATAGTGTGGTGATAAACATAGGGATGCATATACCTTTTCAAATGAGGGATTTTTTTCTTTGGGTGAATTCCTAGCAGTGGAATTAGTGGGTCAAATGGTATTTCTATTTTTAGTTGTTTTTTTTTTTTGAGGTATTGAATTCTGTTGTTTAATGCAGACTGCAATAGTTTTCATAGCAAGTGAATTTTTTAAAACTACGTTATCATTCTCCTTAGGAATTTTTTAATTGTTTAAAAAACTTTTCTAATTTAATGACAATTACAGTGTAGCCACAGATCATATTAAGAAAATGACTGTCTAATGTATCAAATGCTTACTGAGTTCACTAGGGAAGTTCAGTATAGCAGAAAAGATCCTTCATTATCTTATTCTTTCTTCTTTCCTCCCTTTTAGGAATTTTCATTATTAGAGAAAGCCATGCATACAATGATACGAACTAGGGATAATACTGCTTTTCATATAAGTCTGTATCGTGAGACTGGAGTCTGTATTTTTTCTTCAGTAGATGAGAGTCTGGCTCTCTTTGATGATCAAATTATAAAAACTCAGAAAATGAAAAGCTCACCTTTCAGCAAACCATTTGAAAAATAGGTCAAGTTATGTCAATTATGATAATTCCCCATCTTTTTCCAAAAATTCTCCCTATTTTTAGTTTTCTGAGGAACCTCCATACTTTTTACCACAGTGGTTACACCAATTTGCATTCCCACCAACGGTGTAGGAGGGTTCCTATTTCTCTGCATCCTCACCAATATTTGTTGTTGCTTGTCTTTTGGATAGTGGCCATTCTAACTGGTGTGAGGTGATATCTCGTTGTGGTTTTAATTTGCATTTCCCTGATGATTAGTGATGTGGAGAATCTTTTCATGTGCCTGTTGGCCATTTATATTTCTTCTTTGGAAAAGTGTCTGTTCAGGTCCTCCACCCATTTTTTAATCTGGTTATTAGTTTTTTGGGTGTTGAAGCATATGAGTTCTTTATATACTTTGGATGTTAACCCCTTATCAGATAAATTGTTTATGAATATATTCTCCTATACTGTAGGGTGCCTTTTTGTTCTGCTGATGGTGTCCTTTGTTGTACAGAAGCTTTTTAGTTTGATGTAGTCCCACTCATTCATTTTTTATTTTGTTTCCTTTGCCCAAGGAGATGTATTCAGAAAAATGTTGCTCATGTTTATATTCAAGAGATTTTTGCCTATGTTTTTTTCTAAGAGTTTTATGGTTTCATGACTTACATTCTGGTCAAGTTTACTTTTATGTATGGAGTTAGACAATAACCCAGTTTCATTCTCTTACATGTAGCTGTCCAGTTTTCCCAACACCAGTTGTTGACGAGGCTGTCTTTTTCCCATTGTATAGTCATGGCTCCTTTATCATATATCAATTGACCATATATGGATGGGTTTATATCTGGGCTCTCTATTCTGTTCCATTGATCTATGGGTCTGTTCTGGTGCCAGTACTACATTGTTTTGATTACTGTGGCTTTGTAGTAGAGGTTGAAGTCGGGAGCATTATCCCCCCAGCTTTGTTTTTTCTCAGAATTGCTTTTGGTTCTGTATGAATTTTAGAACTATTTGTTCTAGTTCATTGAAGAATGCTGTTGGTATTTTGATAGGGATTGCATTGAAATGTAAGGATTTCCTATTATATTTAGAATAAAATCCATACTCTCAATCTGGTCCCTGCTTACCTCTATGACCTCCTCATGTGCCAGAAGGTGCAAAGGTGTTCACCCCACAGAGCTTTGTATGTGATGTTCATTCTGCTTTAAAAGCTCCACCTCAATCCTTGCTTGACAGGTTCTTCTCAATATTCAAGCCTCAGCTCCAAATTCAACTGCTCATAAGCCTTTCCTGAATACCCTCTCTCAGTGAGGACCTCTTTCCTTCTCCTTCTTTCCTTGGATTCCAATCTCTTTTGAATCCTGTTACCTTATTTAGGGGAGGAGAACTATACCACCAGTGGTTGGATCCTCACTTCACTACATGCTGGCTAAGTTACTTAACCTTTTTGGGCTCTAAGTTTTCTACCTGAAAACTATAGCACCTACTTATAGACTTATGAAATCAAATGAGCTATTGTATGTAAAATAGTAAAAAAAAAATGGCTAGAACATATTGAGCTCTGCTTAACAAATCAATACATGTTCTTAGCACTTGCTATTGTATGGAATCATTTATTTATTTGTATGTTTATTATCTCTCTTCTCTAGAATGTGAGATCTGTAAGTTCAGGGACCTTGTCTGCCTGTTTTGTTCTTAGCACCAAGAATGGTGACTGATTCACAGCACCTTTAATCATAAAGGTTAAATATATCAATGTTTGAATTTCACCTCCTGCACAAGAGAGAAATTTAAAATGGAAATATGTTCCTGCTTTAATTAAAAGCTTTTAACTTTTATACAATGGCCACCACTAACTGCTATCACCACATCTTGCGCTGTTATACTGGAATGCATGTAACTCCTTTAATACCTCTGAAGTAGGATTAACCCAACTGTAATTCTCTCATGTGTCTTATTAGTCCAAGGAGCACAGAATAAAATACCTAGGTCTGTGTAGCAGCAGTCACACTCCCATGATATTTAGGAAAACACTAGCTGCAGTTATCACAGGCAAAAATAACATTCCACATTCCAGCACAATCCAGATCTATATTGCAGTTGCCAGCCCATTGATTTAAGATTGTCTGGGGGATGGAGAAAAGAGAAAACCTTCTTGTTTGAGCTTGCCAGCTTCCCAGTCCTACCGTGCCAGCTGGCCGCAGACTGTGAACCTAAACTCAATTGGGAAAAATCTTGTGTAAAGAGGTCAATTATGCTTCCAGGTTCTCCTTTTGCAGACACTTTGCAGAAGCTCCAGGCTTTCTCCAGCTGTGTGGTAGCTATTGTCCCCAGCATGAGGTCCTTCAGAGGTCCAGTGAAGGCATACTGACATAAACTTTCCTATCCCAAAAGATACAAAAACATTTCTTTCCTGTAAATATTTTCTTGCTGCATCAGGTCCAACCTGGGTCATCTATCCAAGGCTAAGAAACAAGATAGAGGAGAAAAAAACTGAGTTAAAAATCTGTTAGGTTTCTACTTGTTAAGATGATCTTGAGAAAAAGCCAGGTGTACAATGCTTCATTCCTAGTGCTAGCAATGGGTGTGAAGTTCATGCAAAGGACATCTGCTTTTGCAGCATAGGGTCCCCTTGAGAGCTTCTTGTGACCCCAGGAAAGAAATTTCGATTTCCATCCAAGACTTGATTCTGATTCACACAATATGAGTTCTTGGAAAGCTGTGTTGATTCCCAAGTGAATCTACGTTATTAAACTCGGCTACCATGATCTACAAGTGCCATATCGGCTGGCACAGCTGGAGTCTCAAACCAGTTACAGCTCAGTGACAGCTCCAACCAGCCATGGTGAGTACAGGTTTTCATCTCTCCTTGGTATATTTTAATTCCAGATAGGAGTTTCTATCTGATACCACACTGGGTACCAGTATGTTCAGTGTGGACCTCTCCTTATTGCCTACTCAATGCTCTGCACTTGCAGAGTTACAAAATGCAGGCTCACAGGAAGAAAGAAAAAAGAAAAGAAACAAATTACAAAAAAGGGTATGCTTGACCCAATGCCAATGCAAGGGATCCCTAAGCTGGCCACTCCTTGGCTCAAATGGTGTCCTGGACCAAGCTTCCTATTGGGAAGGAAAGGACAGAAAGGAGATGGCTGAGCCTCTCACCGGCTGGGAAGCAGTCTTGACTCGATTGTTGATCCATGTGATGGAAGAGAGGAAGCAGGAGAAAGCCCACTTTTATAAGTAATGGAAGTGAAAGAGAAATGGTGGGGCTTGGTTAGTGCCTTTTGAGCATGGTATCCTCACCTGGGATTAAATGTGTTTCAGTAAATGTCTCTGGCTTTCTTCAGTCACATTGGCCATTCTTCCTTCCTTGGGATGGGGAGCATACTAAGGGGGCCATATGAGAAAGGGACTAGGTATGTCCCCTTGTTCACTGTGAGCCAAGGCTGGAACATGGCTTAAGGAGCCCCAAATTTCCCCTCCTCCCCAAGCAGAGATCGGTGCTAGATAATACTGTCAGGAAGGCACTCTTTCTAACTATACTCATTCTCTATGGTGTCTGGCACTATTGTGCTCTCTCCCGTCCACTCTCCTTGGGTGGACACTGTGTTTTTCTGGTCATTGTCACTGCTTCCACAGCCTTCTCCTGGGTCTTTACTGTTGCCTTGTCTCTACATGGATCTTAAGTGTGGAAATTCCCTCTTCTCTTCCTCCCTTCCTCTGTGTTTCGCTCACTCTCGGCATACACATTCTGGTTGGATAATCTCATTCACTTGAAAAAATTTCAGCTCTCTTTTCATGTCAGTCTCATTTGCATCTTAAATCCACATAGCAAACCGATTAATCAATCCCATCTCTGTTGCGCTGATTTTTCTTTTCTGTTTTTTTTTAATTTTTATTAAGATATTATTGATATACACTCTTAAGAAGGTTTCACATGAAAAAAGTGTGGTTACTACATATACCCATACTATGAAGTCCCCACCTACACCCAAATGCTGTCACTGTCCATCAGTGTAGTAAGATGCAACAGATTCACTATTTGCCTTCTCTGTGCTACACTGTATTCCCCGTGATCCCCCACACCATGTGTACTAAACATAATACCCCTCGATCCCCTTCTCCCTCCCTCCCCACCCACCCTCCCATACTCCTCCCCTTTGATAACCACCAGTTCCTTCTTGGAGTATCTGAGTCTGCTGCTATTTTGTTCCTTCAGTTTTCCTTCATTGTTATACTCCACAAATGAGGGAAACCATTTGGCACTTGTATTTCTCCGCCTGGCTTATTTCACTGAGCATAATATCCTCCAGCTCGATCCATGTTGTTGCAAATGGTAGGATTTCTTTCTTTCTTATGGCTGAATAGTATTCCATTGTGTATATGTACCACTTTTCTTTATCCATTCATCTACAAATGGACATTTAGGTTGCTTCCATATCTTGGCTATTGTAAATAGTGCTGCGATAAACATAGGGGTGCATATGTCTTTTTGAATCTGAGAAGTTGTATTCTTTGGGTAAATTCCAAGGAGTGAGATTCCTGGGTCAAACGGTATTTCTATTTTTAGTTTTTTGAGGAACCTCCATATTGCTTTCCACAATGGTTGAACTAGCTTACATTCTGACCAGCAGTGTAGGAGGGTTCCCCTTTCTCCTCATCCTCACCAGTATTTGTTGTTCTTAGTCTTTTTGATGCTGGCCATCCTTAATGGTGTGAGGTGATATCACATTGTGGTTTTAATTTGCATTTCCCTGATGGTTAGTGATGTGGAGCTTCTTTTCACGTGTCTGTTGGCCATCTGAGTTTCTTCTTTGGAGAACTGTCTCTTCATATCCTCTGCCCATTTTTTAATCGGGTTATTTGCTTTTTGGGTATTGAGGCGTGTAAGTTCTTTATATATTTTGGATGTTAACCCCTTGTCGGATATGTCATTGACAAATATATTCTCCCATACTGTAGGATGTCTTTTTGGTGTGTTGATGGTGTCCTTTGCCATACAGAAGCTTTTTAGTCTGATGTAGTCCCATGAGTTCATTTTTGCTTTTGTTTCCCTTGCTCAAGGAGATGTGTTCAGGAAGAAGTTGCTCGTGCTTATATTCAGGAGATTTTTGCCTATGTTGTCTTCTAAGAGTTTTATGGTTTCATGACTTATATTCAGGTCCTTGATCCATTTTGAGTTTATGTTGGGTACAGGGTTAAATAATAATCCAGTTTCATTCTCTTGCCTGTAGCTGTCCAGTTTTGCTAACAGCAGCTGTTGAAGAGGCTGTCATTTCCCCATTGTATGTCCATGCCTCCTTTATCATATATTAATTGACCATATATGGTTGGGTTTATCTTAGGGCTCTCTAGTCTGTTCCATTGGTCTATGCGTCTGTTCTTGTGCCAATACCAAATTGTCTTGAGTACTGTGGCTTTGTAGTAGAGTAGTAGAGCTTGAAGTTGGGGAGCGTGATCCCCCCAGCTTTATTCTTCCTTCTCAGAATTGCTTTGGCTATTCGGGGTCTTCTGTGGTTCCATATGAATTTTAGAACGATTTGATTTAGTTCGTTGAAGAATGTTGTTGGTATTTTGATAAGAATTGCATTAAATCTGTATATTGCTTTGGGCAGGATGGCCATTTTGACAATATTAATTCTTCCTATCTATGAACAGGGGATGTTTCCATTTATTGGTATCTTCTTTAATTTCTCTCATGAGTGTCTTGTAGTTTTCAGAGTATAGGTCTTTCACTTTCTTGGTTAGGTTTATTCCTAGGTATTTTATTCTTTTTGATGCAGTTGTGAACGGAATTGTTTTCCTGATTTCTTTTTCTGCCTGTACATCGTTAGTATATAGGAATGCAACAGGTTTCTGTGTATTAATTTTATATCCAGCAACTTTGCTGAATTCAGATATTAGATCTAGTAGTTTTGGAGTAGATTCTTTAGGGATTTTTATATACCATATCATGTCATCTGCCAACAGGGACAGTTTGACTTCTTCCTTACCAATCTGGATGCCTTTTATTTCTTTGTGTTGTCTGATTGCCGTGGCTAGGTCCTCCAGAACTATGTTGATTGAAAGTGGGGAGACTAGGCATCCTTGTCTTGTTCCCAATCTTAAAGGAAAACCTTTCAGCTTCTCACTGTTAAGTATAATGTTGGCTGTGGGTTTGTCATATATGGCCTTTATTATGTTGAGGTACTTGCCCTCTATACCCATTTTCTGGAGAGTTCTTACCATGAATGGGTGTTGAATTTTGTTGAATGCTTTTTCAGCATCTATGGAGATGATCATGTGGTTTTTGTATTTCTTTTTATTGATGTGGTGGATGATGTTGATGGATTTTCGAATAATGTGCCATCCTTGCATCCCTGGAATAAATCCTACTTGATCATGATGGATGGTCTTTTTGATGTATTTTTGAATTTGGTTTGCTAATATTTTGTTGAGTATTTTTGTATCTATGTTCATCAGGGATATTGGTCTGTAATTTTCTTTTTTTATGGTGTCTTTGCCTGGTTTTGGTATTAGAGTGATGCTGTCCTCATAGAATGAGTTTGGAAGTATTCCTTCTTCTTCTGTTCTTTGGAAAATTTTAAGAAGGATGGGTATTAGGTCTTCACTAAATGTTTGATAAAATTCAGCGGTGAAGCCATCTGGTCCACGTGTTTTGTTCTTAGGTAGGTTTTTGATTACCAGTTCAATTTTGTTGCTAGTAATTGGTCTGTTCAGATTTTCTGTTTTTTTCTGGGTCAGCCTTGGAAGGTTGTATTTTTCTAGAAAGCTGTCCATTTCTTCTAGGTTATCCAGTTTGTTAGCATATAATTTTTCATAGTATTCTCTACGAATTGTTTGTATTTCTGTGGTTTCTGAAGTGATTTTTCCTTTCTCATTTCTGATTCTGTTTATGTGTGTAGACTCTCTTTTTTCTTCATAAGTCTGGGTAGTGGTTTATCTATGGTGTTTATTTTCTCGAAGATCCAGGTCCTGTGTGGGATTAATATAGAAATCACATGTATAATCATATATGACTTGATTATTTTTCCTGTAATTCCTGATAAGTGATCAAGAACAGAACAAACAAGACTAAAACAGTTTCTGTACCTAACTGCCCTTGCTGCTGTTTCAATACCATGTAAGATGTCGCACCCCAGGAGACTGTTGAGGATATAGTTTAGAGTTAGTTAATGGTTGTCTATTAAGTCCCTCACACAGAATTCTATTGTTGTTAACATGTATTTGCTCAATAAATACGAAGGGTGCCCTCTCAGCACCATTCTTGCGCTGTTAAGCCTTGAGTCCCCTGACTGGTCCTTTCAAATCTTCGATATCTCTTCGTGTGTCCTCCCTTTTCTGCGGGTCAGAGGCAAGGAGGGACCGACAAGTGGGGCCCAAACAGGGACACTGCAACTCAGAGTGGGGAAGCTCCGAAGATCGACGATCCGGTAAGACTCCCAGGAAAGCGTATGTAGGGTTAGGTCGTGATGTCTGGGACACTATAACGGGCCAACATGAAACTAAAGCAGCTAGACTGGAGGATCATTTAAAATTACTCCGTTATCTCCTTAAAACATCAGGAATGAAAACTTCTAAAAAAGACTTTGCTCAACTTCACAAATATATTAAAAAACATTGTTAATGGTTGCTCCCACAAGGATCCCTCAGACAAACTGATTGGAGTAATGTATTAAGAGATTTCCAAAAGGCTCACAGAGAGGACAACATTATCCCTCTTCCTGTTTGGGTGGATCAATGGCCCCTCAATAAATAAGAACTGGCAGCCTTACACACATTAGTTCAAGAACAGCTTCAGCTAGATAGATTAGAATTTTCCACAAGCCCGTCGAATTCCCCTGTATTTGCTATAAAACAGAGTCCAGAAAATGGAGACTCTTATATGACTTAAGCCAAGTGAATGCAGTCCTTAAACCTGTGGGTCCTTTACAACAAGGCCTCCCTTCTCCACCTATGATTCTGAA
Organism: Smutsia gigantea; assembly: GCA_032199065.1. NCBI lineage: Eukaryota > Metazoa > Chordata > Mammalia > Pholidota > Manidae > Smutsia > Smutsia gigantea. The sequence goes on from JAVSCE010006721.1 coordinate 15,477, forward strand.
AGACTGGGACATGGCTATCATTGATGTTTAAGATTTTTTTTTTTTACAATTCCTTTAGCTGTGGCAGATAGGGAAAATTTCGCTTTTACTATACCCTCCTTAAATTTACAAGCTCCTTCAGAAAGATTCCAATAGAAAGTACTTCCTCAAGAAATGTTAAATAGCCCTACAATTTGTTAAAATTATATGCACAGGTTTCTCTTGTCCCCTCCTGGCATGAGCCAGGTGTTGTGTCTCTCCTTTCACTTTATCTCTAAATAAAGCCTTTCCTTAGCTCTCCTACCTTGACTGTTTTCTAAGTTCATTTGACTCTGCAAACAAGAACCCCGGCATCATCTTTGGGGGCTCGTCCGGGAGAACTTCAGAGGTGAGTATCGGCATCCAAGCCTGCCTTTTCTTTCCCTGTCCTTATAGAAGGAAGCCATCTATGGCACACAACATTGGGCGCTCCTCAGCTACTTAAACGGGACTAGCCTGGCTGCCGATCTCAAAGTCTTAAGCAACAGATTCCCCTCAGTGCATCCCCCATCTCCCTTGGGAGTCAGGAAAGTTACCTTTCAGAGGCATCTCCTTGGACGAGAGGGACTGAGGAAAGCCGTGGGCAACTGTGAGAGTCCAGGCTGAGGCTACACTTCAGTGGCTTCTCAAAGGTCCATGTGTCTGGAATAAGACCCCGACAGCCCGATTAGGTATCCATGAGGAGTGTCTCTCTTTCTCTGTCTCTGACTTCCAGCCTGCTTTTTCAGGCCACCCTGGCCTCTGAGTGAGGTAGTGGACGTTCCTAACTCTCTTCTAACTTCATCAGTTTCACAGAACTTGATGCCCATCACTGCAAGGTAAGAGATTGCTCTTATTCCTGACTAAATGCTGTACTCTTTATCTCATAAAATGTGTCTGAGCACCCGTTAGCCACTTAAAAGGCAATTAGCATCGGCTACGAGTCTTAAGTCTCTGATTAGGAAGGCTTGGCCCCTGAGAGAAGTATACAATATTATAAAGTTATGCAGCTAAATTTATTTTAATGCAAGGAAAGGAAATAGTCAAAAACCCTGTAGACTATAATATGGAACTAGTTTTCTAAATTATTTTGGTGGAAATCTATTCTACTTATTGGGTTCTTCATTATCTTCAAAGATTGGGAGGTTTTTAAACTAGACTCTCTGAAATGGAAGAAATTTATATTCTGCAATACAGCCTGGCTTTAAATAACTGGTGCTAGAATTGTACTTCCATTTCATTTCCAACCCCCTGGACACACAGAGTCCCTATCAGTACAGAGCCTTCATCAGCCCTTTTAGGCTGGGGACATCTAAACCTTACCCAGTTATGTAAACTACTCACCCTTAGAGTGTATTCTTGAAAATTGAGATACTTTTAATCAAATAAGCTAAAAGGAAAGAAGGCAATTGAATATTAGTAACTCAAATCTTTGTATCAGTTTATCTGTGTATATGTTCTTTTATGAAAAGTGTTGCTAACTGTAGTCATTACATCTCAATCTGTATGTTTTTTGTGTCTAAGTGTGTAAATGAAAAATATTTTCTACCTCCAGATGTTATTAATAAAAATTGATTTAAAGACAAGCGCCTGTAGAAATTGGGCATTCTAAAACTTCCAGAAAATTCTAATAAAATATATTAAGCATTAATGTTAATTTAAGATAAACTGAAATGGACATGTCCTTGTGGTTGTCAACTGCCTAAGTTTGCCTAAAGTCACTGAAGTTGATGTTATCTGTTAAATCTTTCAAGAAAAAATGCTTAAAGAGAGGCTTGACTTTGTGTATTGTTTGGTAAAAGTTTTGTGAGCATAGATGTTAGGAATAAGTAAACTAAACAAGTGTAGCAAGTAAACATTTTAATAATAGTGTGCTAATGTATTACACTGTGTTACAGTGTGTATACCTACAAACAGCCTGAGAATCTTTGTAGAGTAAACATACTTTGTGCTTAGTGAGAGATTGTGCTGTAAAGCTCATAGTTACAGAAATTATAAAATGTGTTCATAAATGTATCAATTTAAAGAATGCTAGTGTAACAGTTTACAATAGCCCACTTCTCAGTGTTCACTGAAAATTAAAGTTCCTCATGGTTTTAAGTTCTAAATAAAACTGTTTAAAGTAATAAAGAAAACATCTCTGCTTGCTAGAAAAGATGTCTATTTTAATAAAAGAAAGTGTAAGGAATGGAAATTTTTTTGTTGAGGGTAAAAGAAAGTAACTGTTCTGAAGTACAGTTTTTTATTTAAAGAGGAAGAACTCTAAATGTAAAAATCGTAGAAACGTTGTGGAAGAATTAATATGGTCATGCTATGTAAAATTAAAGCAAATGAGTCTCGATATCAGGTACACAGCAAATTATAATTTTGTTTTCAGATAAAAGGACAAAGTTTTCTTAAACTGTTAGTCTCCTCTTAATGTTGAAAAATTGCAAAAAATTTCTAATTGTTTTATCAAAGTAGTTTCTGATGCTTAAAGTCTCAATGAATTGTCTGAGTATTTAAGAAAATGAGATCTTAATATTAAAGGACTAAAAGTTAAACTTTGCTAACAACTGTGTAAACTTCGGTATCTGCCTTTAAGTATTTTGTTGTCATTCTAGTTAAATGGATAAGTATTGCTTCATGGCAACCTGTTATCTTATTTAAGCAAGTGCCAGAGAAACT